>CANXME010002301.1:0-300421 GCA_948144175.1 Closterium sp. NIES-65 | reverse complement strand
CTGTTGGTCGACCAGAAGCAGTGGTGGTCGCCGGAAGCACCTGGTGGTCGACCGGGTCGACCGAGTAACCTGCTCGACGATTCGGCGGAGGCACTCGAACGTCGTCGAGGTTGCGATGGCGCAGGCGACTGCGGGCTGGGTAGTCCCGGAGTCGATATGGCTCGTCAGGCGCAGACAACAGCCGACGAATGCCCAACGCGCACATCTGCGAGCGTCACACTGTTGTGTTCTACGCGGCAACGCTGGAACAAGCCGCTCTGCTGCAGCGTTGGCACCTGTGGACCTGCTCCGTTGGCAGGTCGCCTTTCTGCAGTGCTGGCGCGGCTCCTCTACGCAACGCTGGCAGGCGATCGAATGAGCTGTCCTAGCGGTCGACCAGGCTAGCAGCAGGATTGCTAGGTGCGTGATATAGTCATTGTTGTCATTGCTTGTTTCATTATTCTTGTATTCCAACTTTGCTAGTGAAAACTCTTGCAGTTTTCTCCGTGAATGTGCAAGCACTAAGGAACCAAGGAAAGCTACGATCACCTCTAGTTGTTCGTGCCAACCCCGTAGTCTAGCTCACTACCTTTGTAGAGTGAATCTCCGCATAGTGCGGTGAGCGTGGATCGAACACGCGACCTTCAGATAGGAGCCGACTTTTGCACCTACTAAGTCGTTCGTAGGCCGGCAGCAGCGATAGTCGCCATGGTCGACCCCGTAGTTGATGCGGGTGTAGCGGACACCTTGGAGGCACATTTTGCTGACGCGAGGAAACGCCACGCGGATGGCGAGTACGGGATGATCCCCTTGGTGGATCGCCGAGTTGGGCATCCAGTCGCAGTGGGCGACGGAACACCCTTCCCGTCCTGCTTCTCCTCGACATCTCGGTGCGCAACGAGGTGGCGTCGACGACGAGGTCGACGTGGTGCACGAGTCAGCGGCAGCAAAGGCACGAGGCAGAGAGGAGTGATCAAGCTCGACGGTGGTGTCGACGGAAGTCCAGGCGCGAGTGCAGCGGTCGACGGCTGCTGTAGGGAGCTCGCATGCCGACGTCGCTGTTCGACCGCCGTTCTCCTCCACGAAGTGGTGGAGGGCTCTCGGTGACAAACACACGTGACGGCGGGCAGGATTGTCCCCGGCGTACGGCTACTTCAAGTTCTCGCCGGACCGGATTCTCCGTCGCACCGCTGCAAGGTCGACGGACCTCATCACCAGGAGGGAGTCTACTGAACCTCAGCTAGAGGTCGCCGGGCGGAGGGCTTCGCCGATGGCGACCGTGCCATTTCCCGCCCGAGGAGGATGTCGAGCTACGCGGGGAGTTTCGTTCTGCTCATCTGCTCCACCTTCATGGTCATCTCGAGGTGCTACTCGCCAGTGGTGCAGCTAGCGCTCAGGAGCTGTCGAGAGCGACTCGATGCTGGTCACCAGGCATGGCACTTCATCATGTCGACGTACCAGGCCAGGGACGACCTGTACATCGGACAGCTAGAGGAGAAGATGACTCACATTCGAATGGGCGAGCAGGAGTCCGCGACGGATTACTGCAACCGAGCTCGACGGATCCTAGCTGAGATGAGGATGGCGGGGCGCTGATTACTCGACGGCGTCCTACATCACCAACGTCCTCAAGGGCCTGCCGCGCAGCTACAACCTCATGAAGAGGTTTACGATGGTGCCCGGCACAACGTGAGTCCCTCGACGAGGACTCCCTTACCAGCTACATCCTCCAGGATGAGGGCGATGCAGGAGGCAGAGCAGCCCACGGAGTTCCTTCCGCAGGCGAGTTACGCTGCAACCGACGAAGCCGAATTGTCAGCAGGAGCAGCGCGGAAAGCCAGGCGAAGGTGGTAGCGGAGGTGGGCGGTCGACGAAGGACGTCGACGAGAAGAGGTCGACGCGGGACAAGGGTCGACGAGGTGGTGGTCGACGGCGGGGAGTGCTGGATCTGCGGCGACCCCGACCATCTCTCCTTCGAGTGCCCCGACCGTGATGATAGCGACGAGGACGACAACAAGGGAGGCCGCAGTCGATCGGCCAGTCGTCCCCCCCGTCGAGTTGAGAAGCCGCGCAAGGAGAAACAAGCGTCGAAGAAGACGTTGTCGACGAAGGACGTCGACACCTCCAGCGGCAAGAGCCGAGGCGACGGGGAGGCGTCGTGCTCGATGGTCCGGCGTGGTGGAGCCAGCGGTCTCGCTAGCACCGGAGGCCAGCGAGGACTTCCAGGCGGTGGCAGCAGCTGTGCAGGCCAACCCGATGGCGGTGCTGCTCGACAGCGGGTGCTCCCACCACCTGATGGGGACGAAGTCGGTCTTCGTCGACATGGGGTCGAGCGACGGAGTGAAGCACGTGCGTGGGTTCAACGGGGCATTACAGTCTGTCGAGGGTCGTGGAACTGTCGCTCTGCAAGGGGAGGCCGGGAAG
This sequence comes from Closterium sp. NIES-65, assembly GCA_948144175.1. Classification (NCBI taxonomy): domain Eukaryota; kingdom Viridiplantae; phylum Streptophyta; class Zygnematophyceae; order Desmidiales; family Closteriaceae; genus Closterium; species Closterium sp. NIES-65. Next base: position 298,018 of record CANXME010002301.1, on the reverse strand, counting down.
CGGGTGCTCATCCCCGACGTGCTCTACGTTCCGGGTGTTCAGGCGAACCTGCTGTCAGCCGGCCAACTGAAGGAGAGCGGAGTGCAGCTGCAGGGTGACGGCGACGAGATGCTGCTCGTCGCTACGACCGGGGAGGTGCTCGGTCGAGCACGCTACACCGGACGAGTCCTCTGCACCGACCTTCGCCCCTGCTCGATGCAATCGCCGTCGACCGAGGTGGTGGCTCTGCGGACGATCGTCTTGGCGTCAAAGGCGACCCCTGATCGGCTGCATGCGAGGCTCGCGCACGTCGACGTCGACACGATCAAGGAGCTTGGCCAAGCATGAAGTTGCTGTTGGGCTCGACATCACGCCGACGACCGGAGCAGACCCGCCGTGTGTCTCGTGCGTCGGAGGAAAGCTGGCGCGACACACCTTCCCTGCCAAGGGCTCGGATGCAGCGGAGGCGCTGGCTGTCGTGCACATTGACTTGTACGGGCCATTTCGAGTGGCTGCCAAGGATGGCAGCTTGTACTTCCTGCTGCTGAAGGATCGCCATACTCGATTTGTATGGGCAATGCCGGTCGCTAGGAAGAGCAACGTGCTGCGGGAGTTCCAGCGGTGTCTGGTGCTGGTGGAACGGCAGACGAAGAAGTCGGTGCTGTCGCTTCGCTCCGATCGAGGAGGGGAGTTCATTGGGAAGGCGTTCACCGACTTCGTCGACGGGAAGGGCATCGTCCACGACCTGACGTGCCCCTACACTCCGCAGCAGAATGGCATGGCTGAGCGGGAGATGCACACTGCCGTCGAGTCCGTGCGGACGATGTTGCCGCACATGGGCGTGCAGCACCACTGGTGGCACCTTGCACTACGACAAGCTGTCTGGGTGCGTAACTGCTTGGAGCGGTCGACGACGCCGTCGGGGACGACTTCGTACCAGCTGCTGACCGGGCAGAAGCCCGACCTTACGCTGGCGCGGGTGTGGGGATGCATGGTGCAGTTCATGGTTCCCGAGCAGCAACGTGGTGGGAAGCTGGCGCCGAAGGCTCGCTGGGGACCTCACCTGGGTGTGTCGCCAGAGAGCAAGGGCTGGGAGGTGCTCGACCTGACCGACAACAAGGTGGTCACGTCGGTCGAAGTGATCTTCTACGAGACGCTGTCGCTGGAGGTGTGGAAGGCAAAGTATGGGCCGCCGTTGGAGCGGACGCAGGCGCACCCGCCAACGGATGCATCGACAACGACGGTTCCGTTGCTCGCCAAAGTCGACGAGCCTGGTGATGAGGATGTTGTGGAGGTTCTTTCCCCTCCCCCTGTCCTTGCTCCTCCGTTCCCCGTCGCAGATCGGCCTGGGTCGGCACCTGTGTCGACCATCGACGATGAGGGGAGCCTTGAGGCGTCGCCTGTGGCGCCGGCCCATGGCATCGCCGGCGGTCGACAAGGCGCCAAGCTCGTCGACCAAGATGGCAAGCCGTCAACGACAGGGGAGCACCAGATAGGGGAGCCAGTCGAACAGGAGGCAACGGCAGAGGTACACTCGACAGGGGAGCAGCATCCGGAGCGGTCGACAGGAGAGTTGTCGAAGGCAGCAGCAGACGAACAGCCGGTCGAAGGGTCGAAGCAGCTGGTCGACGAGACTCGTCGACCAGAAAGGGGAGCAGTCAGTGGGTGAGGAGTCCACCGACAGCAATGTAATGGAAGTGCCGATCACGAAGCCCGGGCTGCGACGCACAGGTCGAGCTCGACGGCCGCCGGAGCGGTTGAGCTTCCACGCCTGCCTACCGTTAGCTGCCTTCAACGACGACCTGCTGTACGACGATGCCGAGGAGGATGAAGACGTGCCGGAGCTCGACCCTGACGTGCATGCCTTCCCCAAACACCGCTGGGACATCGCCACGATGATGGTGAAGGAGGCGCTGTCGAGCTGGAAGGGCGAGGCAGCGAAGGCCGCCATGGAAGAAAATATCCGTAGCCTCATCGTTATGGGGACTTGGGAGCTGGTCGAACGCCCACGCGGAGTGAACATCATGAAGAACCGATGGGTGCTGACGACCAAGTACCGCATCGACGACACCGTCGAACGCGAGAAGGCGAGGCTAGTCGTGAAGGGCTTCACGCAGGTGTACCGCGCAGACTACGACGAGACGTACTCACCGGCGAGCAGCTACGTCACGCTGAGGATCTTCCACAGCATCGTCGCCGTCCTCGATTTCAACCTAATGCAGCTCGACATGAAGAACGATTTCCTGCAGAGCAAGCTCCACAGGGTGCTCTACATGTACCTGATGCGCCGCTGCTGTGGTACAGGGGTCTCGACAGTGTCCTGATGGGCGCTGGCTGGAAGAAGAGCCAGGTCGACGAGGCGCTCTACTTCAAAGCCAGCGACAACGGAGTGACCTGCTGGGTGCTGGTCTACGTCAACGACCTGCTTGCCGCTAGCAGCAGCACCGCGATGATGAAGGAGGTGAAGGAGTTGCTGGAGACCGCCTTCAAGCTACGTGAGATCTCGCCGGTGGTGAAGTACCTTGGGCTGGAGATCGTGCGCGACAGGCCGGCCAGGAATTTGTGGCTGCACCAGCAAGGCTACGTTGACAAGCTGCACAGGCGCTTCATCGACGAGGAGCAGGGTAGTCGAGTCCCGAAGACCCAGGTCTCGGTCGACGCCTACGCTCAGCTGACGTTCGATGACGAGGAGACTCCGGAGCGCGAAGAGGAGGAGTACTGGCAGAAGGTCGGCTCACTGCAGTTCGCGGCGACGACGACAAGGCCGGACATCGCGTTTGCCTGCAGCAAGCTGGGAAGTGGCCTCACGGTGAGGAGCGACCAGCATTGGCGTGAGGTCGACCGCTGCCTCGCCTACCTCGCCGACACCCGCGATACCGCCTTGGAGTTCGGCGGTGGACCAAAATCATTGGAGCTGATCGGCCACGTCGATGCCGACGACGCAGGCGACAAGCAGAACCGGACGAGCATGAGAGGCTACGTGTTCGTCTACGGAGGGGCCGCAATTTCCTGGTCAAGCTCTCGCATCAAGTGCGCGACATTGTCATCGACCAAGTCGGAGTACGTGGCGGTCACGGATGCCGGCAAAGAGGGGGCGTCGACTTCGCTTCCTCCTTGCGGAATTCAAGCTCCTCGACGCTGAGAAGCCAACCATCCTCCGCGTCGACAACAAGTCGGCAATCACGGTCGCTGAGGGCTTGGGGCTGACGGGCAACCTCAAGCACATGGAGCGACGCTACGCCTGGCTGCAACACATGGTGAGGCGCGGGAAATTTGTGCTGAAGTACATCCCGACCACCGAGCAGGCGGCGGACTTCCTGACGAAGGCGCTGCATTTTCCGGCTTTCAAACCGGTGCTCTGTCACCATCGGCCAAGTTCGTCTATCCGTTGTCGGCGACGGCGACGATGAGGTGCAGCAGTAGGTGCCGTGCCCTTCTGCACGGCTGGTGCGGTGACGGCGTGCTGTGTCTGGGGTGCACGCCGAGGATGAGTTTTTCTCCGTGGAGTACTGCCGTGTGGGCTGGAGGCCCAAGCGTGAGCGCGGCAGGGGAGTGTTAACAGAAATGGAGTGTTGGCCCCGCCCTCGCTTGGGCAACGCCGACGACATGGTCGGATGTACGGAAGTAGCAACCGACCGTTCACAGTGGAAGAGCTGCTCGATAGGCTTCGTCAAGCTGCAGGGGACCGCTGTGGTGTTGCTGTCGACTAGGGAGCTCGACAGCTGCAACTGACTGGTCTGGGCGATGGGTGGGACGTCGACCAGGACCTGCAGTTCGACCGGGAGGTCGACGGAGCAGTCTGTCGACCTGACAAGTGAGCAGCGGTCGACGAGGGGAGCTCGGCGACAACCGCTGATGGTTTTGGTCGGCGGAAGGGGTCCGTCGACCAGGGGGTAGCTTGACAGGAGTTGTGGTCGACCAGAGGGACCTGGTGGTCGACCAGAAGCAGTGGTGGTCGACCGGGTCCACCGGGTAACCTGCTCGACGAGTTTTGCGGAGACACTCGAACGTCGTCGATGTTGCGATGGCGCAGGCGACTGCGGGCTGGTATCCCGGAGTCGATATGGCTCGTCAGGCGCAGACAACAGCCGACGAATGCCCAACGAGGCAAGTTGGTTCAATCGTCTGCGCACACCTGCAAGCGTCACACTGCTGTGTTCTACGGGGCAAGGCTGGACAGCCGCTCTGCTACAGCGTTGGCACGCCGTCGATCTGCTCCGTTGGCAGGTCATCTTTCTGCAGTGCCGGCGCGGCTCCTCTACGCAACGCTAGTGCAATCGACTGAACTGTGCTGGCGGTCGACCAGTCTAGCAGCAGGGTTGCTAGGTGCTTGATGTAGTCATTATTGTCATTGCTTGTTTGAGTATTCTTGTATTCCAACTTTGCTAGTGAAAACTCTTGCCGTTTTCTCCCGTGAATATGCAAGCATTAAGGAACCAAACAAAGTTACGATCATCTCTAGTGGTTTATGCCAACCCCGTTGTCTAACTCACTACCTTTGTAGAGTGAATCTCCGCACTGTCGACATGCAATGAACGTCCAGGATTTGAAGACACCTGAGGGCTGAAATGGAGGCAGGGCGCTCGCTCAATTGGCCGCATGAATCAATGTGGAATTGCTGCAAGCCACTGAGATTCCCCATGCCCTCTGGAAGGGACTCAATCTTGCAGCGATTGAGTTCAAGCCTGGTTAGACATCTCAGCTGGGTGAATGACGGTGGGAGTAGGTGTTCCTGAGAGTTGCTGTCCAGCAGAAAAGCATGCAGTTGCAGCAATGCGCCGATGTCTTCTGGAAGCTTCACCTCCCACAGCCTCGCGAGGCAAAGAGTGGTGAGGGCTATGAGGCTGCAGAACCCGGCTGGCAGCTGCTCAATCTCCTCGCAGTCGAGTATGAACAGGGTCTCCAGGGATGTGAGTAGGCCGGAAGTATCTGGAAGGTTTGTGAGTGTGAGATTATCTAAAACTAATGTTCTGAGGACAGGAAGCTGCCCGAAATTTTCGGGCAGGTTGGAGAGCTTGTGGCAAGTGGTTATCGTCAAGCTTGTCAAGGAGCTTGGGAATTTCGGCTGCTCGGGTAGATGGGATGTGGAGCTTTCCAGCAAAGTGGGATGGCTGCAAAATGAGTCAGGAAGAGTCTCTAGTGGCAGCATCTCCAACACCAACGTCTTGAGCGCTGCCATTCGTCCGAAGATATTAGGTAGGCTCGAAAAGGAGCAACAGGAAGAAATTGTCAGGCTTTCCAACACGCTGATGGGAAAAGTTTTTGCGGCCGCGAATGCTCAGTTCACGAAGGCACGGGAGAAGCTCTGCGATGCTTCCAGGAAGCCGCTTGAGTTGGTCGGAGTTGGATATTAGCAGCTGCTCGAGACGGCAACACGGTAATTCTGACGGAATCGTGAGCCTAGATTCCAATGTCAACATCGGAAGCTGCAGGAGAATGAGAGCAGCAGCGGCTTGATCGCGGGGCGATATCTCGATTTTTTCTGAGACCGAAAGGCTGGCGATGCTCGGAAGGCAAAGGAGGCCTGCGAAGTGCTTGGAGTTGAGGTAACACGAGGCGATTAGGAGAGTTGTCAGGGACGAAAGGCTTGCGAGATGAGGGCGAGCACTAAAGGAGTTGTTAAGGTGAGTGAGTGTAAGTGTGCGAGTCGGAAAAAGGAACCCGGTAGATCCATGTCTTCCCGGAGGCAGAAGAGCGAAAGCTGCTTCAGCTGCATGCATTGTTGAAAGAGCCGATCCAGGCCTGATTCGGTTACCGGGTGGTTGTCTCTTCTTATGCTGTAATTCACGAATGTGATTCTGCTTCCAATGTGGAGAGAAGTTAGTTTAGGGCACGACGATGCTAGGCGATCGAGGAAATCGTCGCTCATTGTCGCCATGCTGCCGTCACACAGACGCAGAGAGGTCAGATTCGGGAAGCAAGCGACAGCCGTCGCGAGGAATTCGAGAGGAACGTCGAGGTCTCGACAACATCAAGTGAAGTGACAGCCCCACAGCAGCTTGCTCCTCTCCTCTGCCGCCATCCCAGTCTTTCCGAGCGCCGCTGCAGCTGCCCCTCCAACAACGTTGCTCCCTGCAGCTCCCCCAATGCCTTTGGCCACTGGGGAAATGAGGAAAGGCAGGGGGTGGGAGGAAGGAAGGGGGGGAGGGTGGGGAATGCATGAGAAGTGCTTCAAAAGCCAGCCGTTTGAACGCTATTGCTGCAGCCGCCCCTCCAACAAGGCCTGCCCTGCCCCCCCACGTCCCCCCCAAGTCCCCCCCCCCCCCTCCCCCCCCATAAGGGGGGAGAGGGAGGTAAAACCTTGGGGGGGAGAGAGGGGGGAAAGAGTTTGGGGCAGGGGGTTCATGGTTTCGGGGTTCAAGGGGTCATGGGTTCATGGGTTCACAGGTTCATGGGTTCATGGGTTCATGGGTTCATGGGTTCATGGGTTCATGGGTTCATGGGTTCACGGGTTCATGGGGTCATGGGTTCATGGGTTCATGGGTTCATGGGTTCACGGGTTCATGGGTTCATGGGTTAACGGGTTCATGGGGTCATGGGTTCATGGGTTCATGGGTTCATGGGTTCACGGGTTCACGGGTTCACGGGTTCATGGGTTCATGGGTTCATGGGTTCATGGGTTCATGGGGTCATGGGGTCATGGGGTCATGGGTTCACAGGTTCATGGGTTCATGGGTTCATGGGTTCATGGGGTCATGGGTTCATGGGTTCACGGGTTCATGGGTTCACGGGTTCATGGGTTCATGGGTTCAGGGGTTCATGGATTCAGGGGTTTATGGGTTCATGGGTTCAGGGGTTTAGGGGTTTAGGGGTTAATGGATTCAGGGGTTTAGGGGTTCATGGGTTTAGGGGTTTAGACAGAATGACAGGGGCGGTGGGGATGGGATCTTAGGATTGACATGGGCGGGGGGGGCGGGTTCAGATGCGATTCATCGGGGCTGTGGGGATGGGTTGGATTGACATGGGCTGGGGGGTTGGGTTCAAATAGGGCTGCCATGGGATAAGATCGACATTGGGGGGGATGGGGTGATCTCAGATTGACATGGGCAGGGGCAAATGGGGTGATGTCGGAATGACATAGCCAAAAAGGTGAAATCAGTGAGCGACCCACCTCACCTGGTTGGGATGGCAAGTGCAGAGGGTGCTGCAAGCAAGGCGCTGCGTGTCAGCTCATGACCAGCCAGGTCAGCTCATGACCAGCCAGGTCAGCTCATGACCAGCCAGGTCAGCTCATGACCAGCCAGGTCAGCTCATGACCAGCCAGGTCAGCTCATGACCAGCCAGGTCAGCTCATGACCAGCCAGGTCAGCTCATGACCAGCCATGTCAGCTCATGACCAGCTATGTCAGCTCATGACCAGCTATGTCAGCTCATGACCAGCTATGTCAGCTCATGACCAGCTATGTCAGCTCATGACCAGCCAGGTCAGCTCATGACAGCAGGTCAGCTCATGACCAGCCAGGTCAGCTCATGACCAGCCAGGTCAGCTCATGACCAGCCAGGTCAGCTCATGACCCACCAGGTCAGCTCATGACCAGCCAGGTCAGCTTAGCTCATGACCGGATCAGCCGAATGAGCCAGGTGAGCTTATCCTGACTTGATCAATCAGCCCAATCACCGAGATAGGCCGATGAGGAATGTCAGCTCATTTCGAAGTCGAGTTGTATATTGCTGATTCATTCGTGTATGTCAAGATTCTTTTGCACTCTCCTCTTACCTCGGGATTGAGGCGCCGTGATTGGCGGAGAGAGGCACTGAGCAACCCAACGGCTGCACTGAGCGACCCGACGGCTGGATGGGCATGGGGGGCACGGAACGAGGAGGGCGGACTGAAAGGGGCAGAACGAGCGGGGTGGAACGGGGGGGCGGAGTGAAAGGGGGATGAGATGGTGGGGTGATGCGCATGATTGGAAATAAACAATCTCACACTGAATCAACAAAGTGGCGCGTGAGTCAACAGAGATCCACAAATGAGCAAAATGCAAAGAAAATAAATATAAACAAAATGAAATAAAAACCGTTAAATAGGGCTGATTGACTAACTGCACTGCACCTTTAGCTCGCACTGACCTGGGCAGCGCAGGGTGGGGAGAAAGGGTGGACACGAAGGGTGTGCGGAGGGCCATGGCGTGCGGCAGTGAGGAGACGAGCAGCAGCGCGGCGTTTCAATGGCGACCGCCTTCCTTTGCTCCTATGCTGTGTGCTCTAATACAAATGAACGAAGTGTGCTTCAAATCCTTGTGCAAAGGTTCGAAGCGGTGAAATTGGGTAACAACCAGTCCCCGCAAGCAGGTTCGGTCAAGGGAGTTGGGTGGGGTTGGGGTTGGGGTACGGAAGGGACGCGGCGTGCCGTGATGTGATGTGATGTGAGGGTGGGAACCGGTGGTCAACCACCACAAGTGCCTGCGACGGTCGCGAACGCGAGCGTGAGCGCGCCGAGCCAGTCATGGTCGCTTCGCTAGCTGCAGGTTTGCAACGAAAGTAGCCTCGTCAGCCACAATCGATTCGCTAGCTGCAATGTTACAACGAACGGCGTCGATTCAGTCACACACGCTCCGCTAGCTGTAAGCTTACAACGAAAGGCATTGAATCAACACGCTCACTTCGCTAGCTGCACGTTCACAATGAGAGGCGCCACGTCAGCCACTCTCGCTACGCAAGCTGCAAGTTTACACCCTGTTTCTCAACGTTCTGACAATCGGGAGCCCGGGCTACAGTGCGAACGTGCGCTTGGATTTTGCGGGCTGGTGATTGCAGCCGAACCCCAGGTAGGTGGCGGGCAAATGCAGTCCATTTGAACGATACAAATCGTTTGATGACAGAACATTGTTATCGCGTACGGTTGAGTGCGGCAAATTGTGCTAATATGCAATGTTCTGGGACCGTTTTGGACGTGTTGATGTCAGAATAGGCGGCATGTCAATACAGCGAATGTCAGTGTGGCGCGAAACGGGATGTACATCAAAGGGCGTCTAGTCAACCGTGCTCGCTTCGCCAGCTGCACATTTACAACGAGAGGCGCCACGTCAGCCACGCTCGCTACGCTAGCTCCAAGTTTACATCGAAGGGCGGCGCTGAGTCGCCACGCTCGCTTCGCTTCGCTAGCTGCGCCGCCTTGCTTGCTTTGCTAGCTAAATGCACCGGACAATTCGAGTTGCGATCTCATTTTCCCAGTGCGGGTTTGCAAATGCAATATTTTCGGGCAGAACCAAGCGGCTGCCCGTGTTTAGGGTTGGGGCTCCTCGTGTTTAGGGTTGGAGCTCCCCTAGTCGCATGCCATCCAGATGGGGTTTATTTTTTTCAGACCGCGGGCAGATTACGACCCATCAGCTTCTTCCAGGCGGACGGTTAGGGATCGCATCTGGCTTTATTAGATTGCAGCTGAAGTTGTCGCCTAAATGCACATCTGAGATTCACGCACGCACCAAGAGCTGCAATTGCAGCTCGGTAGAATGCCAATGGGCAAAATGCGAGAGAATTTCTCCAGACCCCGAAACGGTGATTTGCCGTTGCACACGTGGCCTCGAATTGCTACCGTGGTCGGACAATTCGATGATAATTGCTCGAGTGGTCTTGCCAAGGTTGCCTCTGGCTTTTTTTTTATCCGGCACATTACCCAAAACCGGTTTTTAGCCCAGAAATTTTTACGTCGAACGTGTCTCTTCCCGCGAAAGTATGGCGTACCCGGAAAGACGTGCACGAGGGCGGCGTCGTCACTGTTCGGATACGCGACAAAAATCAGCACAGTCATCTAGGCAAACAGTTGCGCTCAATTTCGGTCCATATCATAACCAATCCGTGCATAGTTATATGATTCCACGGTTATATATTCAGTTGGACGGATGTCAGTACGCGCGACCAATTACAGAGTGCGCCTGATTGGTCGACTTTATGCGCGGGGCCTTTTCTGACCTTGCGCGTCCAATCAGACGCGGTCATGTAAGATCGCGCTCATATAAAACCGCGCATTTACCTTTATGAGCGCGCATGTGTGATGCTCGAATGTGTGTATGATCTGTTTTATTAATCTAAAACTATATTAATAAATTCGAGAGACAATATCACTATCGCGTTTTGCCATTATACCTATATCTGTTAGAACATTATAGCTTATACATTTGTGTAGGCTGTAGTGGGGTAGCCCATAAGAGGTACAACCCAATTAGGGTTAGTACTTGTACCCAACTGTTTCATAGTTCAATCATTCCTCGTTTCTTCTCATGGTATCAGAGCAGGTTCCCTAGTGGGAACGATTCCTAGGGCCCACCACCACGAACTTTTTTTTTCTCCTGCCCGGAGCGCGCTTCGCTCCGGCCCGAATCGCGCCCCGTGTGTGTCAGAACATTATAGCTTATGCTTTTGTGTAGGCTGTAGTGGGGTAGCCCATATGGGGTACAACCCAATTAGGGTTAGTACTTGTACCCAACTGTTTCATAGTTCATTCATTCTCGTTTCAATTCTCACATGGTATCGAGCAGGTTCCCTCGTGGGAACTGTTCCTAGGGCCCACCAATTCGACATTTTTTTTCCTGCCCGGAGCGCGCTCAGCCCTAGCCCGAGTCGCGCTCCCCCCTTTTCTCGCCACGTCGCGCCGCCCTAGCGGCCCCGTCGCCTGCCTTGCGGCCCTCGCGCCACCCTTCCTGGCCCCGACCCGCCACCCTGCGGCCTCGTCGCCTACCCCGCGGCCATCGCGCCGCCCTTTTCCGGCCTCGATCCGCCGCCCTGCGGCCTCGTTGCCTAACCAGCGGCCCTCGCGCCGCCCTGCAGCCCTGACGCCGCCCTTACCGGCCCCGGCGCCTACCTGCGGCCCCGACGCCTACCTGTGCGGCCCCGGCGCCTACCTGCTGGCCCCGCCACCTACGTGCGGCCCCGCCACCTACCCGCGGCCCCGCCACCTACCTGTGCGGCCCCGGCAACTACCTGCTGGCCCCGCCACCAACCTGCGGCCCCGCCACCTACCAGCGGCCCTGCCACCTACCTGTGGCCGCGCCACCTACCTGTGCGGCCCCGGCACCTACCTGCTGGCCCCGCCACCTACCTGCGGCCCCGTCACCTACCAGCGGCCCCGCCACCTACCTGCGGCCCCGCCACCTACCCGCGGCTCCGCCACCTACTTGTGCGGCCCCAGCGCCTACCTGCGGCCCCGCCACCTGCCTGCGGCCCCGCCACCTACCTACGGCCCCGCCACCAACCAGCGGCCCCGCCATCTACCTTCGGCCCCGCAGCCTACCTTTGCGGCCCCGCCGCCTCCTCTCAGCGGCCCCGCCGCCTCCTCCCAGCGGCCCCGGACGCCCTCTCAGCGGCCCCGCCGGACCACCCAGCAGCCGAGTCGCCCAGCAGCCGAGCCACCCAGCAGCCGAGCCGCCCAGCCGCCGAGCCGCCCAGCAGCCGAGCAGCCGAGCCGCCGAGCCGCCCAGCAGCCGAGCCGCCGAGCCGCCCAGCAGCCGAGTCGCCGAGTCGCCCTGCAGCCGAGCCGCCCCAGCTGCCCTGTCCAGTAAGAGCAGCGCCTCTTTCAGAGCACTGCCCTCACCCTACTGTTTGCGCTGCTAGTCTACTGCTGTCATGGCTACCCCTAGTGTCCTCGCTTTTGACGCTGAGGGTCGAGCCATTGACTTTGACGTCTGGATAGATGACCTGCAGCTTTTCTTACAGTGCTATAGGGCAGACGGTCTCTCTCTCTTTGACCTCACCTCAGGTGCCTCTCTTGCCCCTGCTGCTGATGCTAACGCCACTGTTCGCTCACAGTGGGCCACACGCGATGCTGCTGCACGTCTTGCTGTGCGTCGCCACCTGCCTACCACTGAGTGTGCGCACTTTAGCCAGTACAAGAGTGCTCAGACCTTGTACGCCGCTGTAGTTGCACCCTACTCCTCCCCTGCCACTGCTGCACTGGGCCACCTCATGCTACCGTACCTCTTTCCTGACCTTGCTGCCTTTCCCACAGTCGCTGACCTCATTACGCACCTCCGCACTAGTGACACTCGCTACCGCGCTGCGCTTCCTGCTGAGTTCTGCGCCAAGAACCCCCCCCCATGTACATCACCCTCTACTACATAGTCAACCGGCTCCCTGACTCCCTTCGCGTAGTTAGGGACCACTTCCTCTCAGTTTGCCCCACCACTCTCACCGTTGACCTCCTCGAGAAGGCCCTCCTAGCAGCAGAGAAGAGCATAGTCGCTGTAGGAGCCTCTCGTGGTGACCCTCGCACCCCCATCTTTGAGGGGTGTTCCCCCTCCCCCCTTTTGCCCTCTGTTGCCTCTGCTGCTGCGGCCGACCTCGTTGGTCTTGAGTCGGTCGGTGCGGCGTCTACCCCTAGCGGGAGACGCCGCCCTGGCAAGGGCAAGGGGGGCAGGGGCGCTGGAGGAGCTAGCGGGGGCGGTGGAGGCGGCGGTGGAGGCGGCGGAGGGAGTGGGGGTGGCGGTGGGGGTGGTGGTGGGAGTGGAGGTGTCGGTGGCGGGAGTGGAGGCGGAGGAGGCGGCGGCGGTGGTGGTGGGAGCAGAGGTGGCGGAGGTGGCGGCGGCGGAGGAGGTGGAGCTGGTCGGGGTGGCGCTACGCAGAGGGTCGGCTCCGGTGGTGGTCAGCGCCAGCAACAGCAGCAGCAACAGCGCACTCGTGACATCCCCCCCCCTCAGCAGCTCCGTGAGTGGTACGCTGCACGCCAGCGGGGTGGGGGTACTGGTCCGTGCACCTACGTCCTCCGCACCGGCGACCGCACGGGTGAGCAGTGTGGGGGTGCGCACCCCACCCAGCGCTGCTTTGGCCGCCTGTCGGACGCTTGGCGTCACCAGTTTCCGGAGGCCACGGAGATCCCCCGCTGGGGTGAGCTGTCTAGGGCGGGCGTAGCTATCTTTGATCTTGACTTTGATGCTGTTCTTGTTGCCATGTATGCTGTGACTATTAGTGATGAGGGTGACTGTTACCGGTGTTTCCCGCCCGGCCCGGGCATTGGGACTGCTGCTCTAGGTACTGGTGAGGCTGCTGCTCTAGGTGCTAGCGAGGCTGCTGCTCTAGGTGCTAGTGCGTCTGCTTCCTCAGGTACTGGTGAGTCCGCGCTCTCAGGTACCGAGTCCGCTTTGGCCTCCCTCACCTTCACCCTTGACTCGGGGGCGTCTCGCTCCTTCTTTCGAGACCGCACCACACTCATGCCGCTTGGTCGGCCAGTTGCGGTCTCTCTAGCGGACCCCTCTGGGGGTCCTGTCCTTGCTCACTTCTCCACTGTCCTCCCGTGTCCGGCGGCTCCCTCTGGCACCCTGTCTGGTCTTTACCTTCCCTCGTTCTCTACGAACTTGGTGAGTGGCGCTGACCTTCAGGATGGGGGAGTTCACGAGTTCACTCCTGCGAGCCAGCGAGTGACCCACTGCACGGACGCTCGGACGGGCCGACACTTGGCCACGTTTACTCGTCGGCCGGGGTCGAACCTGTACACACTGTCTACTACGTCTCCATCTGTCCCTGCGTCCGGTCAGGTAGCTACGTCGGGTCAGGTGTTTGCTGCAGCGTCCGGGTCTCGTCCTGAGTCTGCCGCCTGCTCGTGTCGCCTCCTGTCTCACGAGACTCTCCTTTGGCACCACCGCCTTGGTCACCCCTCCCTGCTTCGTCTCCGAGGCATGGCCTCCCGTGTCATTGTCTCTGGTCTTCCCCGGTCCCTCCCTCCCCTTCCTCTGGGGCCTGGCCCTACCTGCGTCCCCTGTGTCGAGGGGCGGCAGCGGGCTGCCCCTCACACCTCCCAGTTTCCTCCGACGGAGGCCCCGCTGCAGACGCTTCACATGGACGTGTGGGGCCCGGCCCGCGTTCCTGGGCAGGGTCACGAGCGCTACTTCCTGTTGGTGGTTGAAGACTACTCGCGTTACACCACAGTCTTCCCCTTGCGCAGCAAGGGTGATGTCACTGAGGTGTTGATCGACTGGATCCGCGCAGCTCGTCTCCAGCTCAGGCAGAGCTTCGGCTCGGACTTTCCTGTTCTGCGTCTGCACTCTGACAGAGGCGGAGAGTTCTCATCTGGCCTTCTGCGAGCCTACTGTCGTGCGCGAGGCATCCGCCAGACCTTTACGCTTCCGGAATCTCCACAGCAAAATGGGATTGCTGAGCGCCGCATTGGCATAGTCATGGACGCCGCTCGTACGTCCATGATGCATGCGGCTGCCCCCCATTTTCTGTGGCCGTTTGCGGTTCGGTACGCGGCGCATTAGATCAACCTTCACCCCAGGGTCTCCATGCCGGAGACCTCCCCAGCCTTGCTGTGGACGGGGAAGGTTGGCGATGCGTTTGCGTTCCGTGTCTGGGGATCTCGGGCGTTTGTCCGCGACTTGTCTGCGGACAAGTTGTCCCCTCGTGCTGCTCCTTGCGTCTTCCTAGGTTTCCCCCCTGACGCGCCAGGGTGGCAGTTCTACCACCCCACCTCTCGCCGTGTTCTATCCTCCCAGGACGTCACGTTTGACGAGTCAGTCCCCTACTACCCCTTCTTCCCCTACCGCACTCCGTCCCTCCCCCTGCCGCCGCTCTTCCTTGTACCAGGTCCCCCTCCGGTAGACCCCCTCCCCCCTCAGGGTCCGTCCCCTTCAGATGTGTCCCAGGTAGACGCAGTCGAGCCTGTCGAGGTCACTGGTGACTCTGGTGCTGAGCCTGGGGGTGCTGACTCTAGAGGTGCTGTGCGTGTGCGTGCTACACCTGGGGGTACTGAGACTGGGGGTGCTGAGCCTGGGGGTACTGAGACTGGGGGTGCTGAGACTGGGGGTACTAGGCCTGGGGGTGCTGAGCCGGGGGGTACTACGCCTGGGGGTGCTAAGCCTGGGGGTGCTACGATAGGAGGTACTGAGCTTGAGGGAGCTGGGCCTGTTTGTGAGGCGTCCGGCGGTGCTGGGCCTCGAGGTTCTCTGGGTGCTTCATCTCGGCGGGAGCCCCTCTCTCCACAGGAGCTGCGCGAGTGGTTTGGCCGACGCTGGAGGCGTACTACTGGAGCTAGGGTTTCTTCGGCTGCTGAGGGTGCTAGTGCTGCCGGTCCTGGAGGTGCTCGTACGGAAGGTACTGGAGCTGCTGGGCCGGCGGGTGCGTCTGGAGCTGGAGCTGCTGCGGGTGTTGGCGCTGAGGCTACTGCTGTCCGTCCTGGTGGCGGTGCTGCTGGAGTTACTGGAGCTGGAAGTGCTGTTGGCGCTGGTGCTGCCGCTGGGGGTGCTGGTGCTGTCCCTGCTGTGTCAGGAGTTGCCGCGCGGCCTCGGCCGTAGTTTGTTCCGCTCCTTCAGCAGGTTCTTGGTCTCCCGCCTTCTACTGGTTCTCCTCCTCCCTAAGAGTGTCCACAGCCTGTCCCGTCACAGTTCCGGTTACAGCCGGCCTCCCCGCTGCCTCCTCCTTCTCCCTACACTGGTCCTACTGGAGGTCTTGCTAAGCGTCGTGAGCCTGCATCTCGCCCTGCGTCGCCTGTCCGTGCTGCTCGCACGAGTGGTCGCAGTTCGCGTCAGCGTCCTCCTCCTGTCCCTGGCACGCACCGGATGTCTCTGCGTCCGTCCACTGCTCCTCTGCGTGTCCCTTTGCCTTCTCCTCCTGAGTCTTCTCTTCCTGCTCTTGCCGACCCAGAGTCGGACTCTCTTCGTGCTGCCAGTCCTACTGTCACGCGTCTCCTTGCTACTGTCGTCACTGACCCTTCTTTTGAGTCCACTACTGCGTCTGCCCTAGTTGCTGAGCTCGTCGACTTTGCTGCTCGCTGTCGTCTAGACTACAATGCTAGTCTTGTCGCTGAGTCTGAGTCTGTCTGTCCTCCGTCCGTCGGGGGTGAGTGTGCCCTTGGCACGGACGTCCTTGAGGACAGGCAGGAGGAGTTCCAGTGTCTGGCTGCTGCTTCACCTCATCTGGTGTGCGTACTGCTTACCCCTAAGGGAGACCCGGATGCACTTGACATCCCGACTCCGCACTCTTACGCGGAGGCGATAGAGGGTCCCTACTTCTCTCAGTGGTAGGCAGCTATGGATGCAGAGATGGCTTCCTGGAAGTCCACAGGCACCTACGTTGACGAACTTACCCCACCTGGGGCGAACATCTTCAGTGGCATGTGGATTTTCAGGGTGAAGCGGCCGCCGGGTTCCCCCCCCTGTCTTCAAGGCGCGGTATGTGGCTCGTGGCTTCAGTCAGCGGCAGGGAGTTGACTACTTTCAGACCTTCTCTCCCACCCCGAAGATGACCACTCTTCGGGTGCTGCTGCACATAGCCGCTCAGCGCGACTACGAGCTTCACTCTCTTGACTTCAGCACTACTTTCTTGCAGGGTAGCCTGCACGAGGAGATCTCGCTGCGCCGCCCACTTGGCTTCACAGGGACTTTTCCTCGTGGCACCCAGTGGAGCCTCCGGCGGCCAATCTACGGTCTTCGCCAGACACCGCGCGATTGGCACGACACACTGAGGACTACGCTTGCGGCTCTTGGGTTTGCTCCCTCTACTGCTGACCCGTCGCTGTTTCTGCGCACCGACACTTCTTTGCCGCCGTTCTACATCCTCGTGTACGTCGCCGACTTGGTCTTTGCCACAGCTGACACTGCTGGACTCGCCCACGTGAAGTCCGAGCTGCAAGAGAGACACACGTGCACAGACCTGGGTGAACTGCGCAGCTACCTTGGCTTGCAGATCACCCGGGACATAGCACAGCGCACCATTACCCTGACTCAATCACACATGGTGCAGCAGGTCCTTCAGCGCTTCGGCTTCACGTACTCCTCGCCTCAGGCCACTCCTCTGCCTACTCGTCACTCGCTCTCAGCTCTACCTTCGGATGAGTCCGTAGAGTCGAGTGGCCCGTACCCAGAGCTTGTTGGCTGCCTCATGTACCTGATGACCTGCACTCGACCTGACCTTGCATACCCTCTAAGCATTCTCGCACGTTATGTTGCTCCTGGGAGACACAGATCGGAGCATATGGCTGCAGGGAAGAGGGTGTTGCGCTACTTGTGCAGTACGTCGGGCATGGGGCTTGTGCTTGGAGGGCGGAGTCCAGTGGTCCTCACTGGGCACGCAGACGCTTCTTGGGCGGACGACCAGGCTACGCAGCGGTCGTCACAGGGTTACACCTTCAGCCTTGGTTCCGGCTCTGTTTTGTGGCGGGCTATCCGCTCGTCTTCTGTTCTCGGCTCCAGTTGTGAGGGTGAGATCTACGCCGGGGCCATGGCTGCACAGGAGCTTCGCTGGCTCACCTACCTGCTGACTGACTTTGGAGAGGTGCCTCGTTCTCCTCCAGTGCTATACGTAGACAACAAGGCCATGCTGGCCTTGTGATGAGAGCAGAGACTGGAGCACAGAACGAAGCACATTGCTCTTCGCTACTTCCTTGCTCGTGAGCTGCAGCAGCGTGGTCAGCTGTGTCTTGCGTACGTGACCTCTGAGGCCAACACTGCTGATGTCTTCACCAAGGCACTTGCACCTTGTGATCATCAGCGCTTCTGTACTCAGCTTGGTCTTGTGCCTGTCTTGCCTCACTTGCTCACCTCTTGACCTTGCTTGTACTGTTACATATATATACACCTGCTCTTGCTTGTCTAGCTTTCTATATATATATGTACTCCTGCATGTGAACTGGCCTTGTGGCCTTGAACTTGTGCTCGGAATGTGTGGTGACTTTGTGATCCACCCTGAGCTTGCTTTGCTTTGCTTTGCTTTACTGGTCTTGTGACCGCTTGTTCTCCCCCACTTTGCCTATGGGGGTTTGTCAGAACATTGTAGCTTATGCTTTTGTGTAGGCTGTAGTGGGATAGCCCATATGGGGTACAACCCAATTAGGGTTAGTACTTGTACCCAATTGTTTCATAGTTCATTCATTCTCGTTTCAATTCTCACAGTGTGCTCTCCCTACCGTCGCGCCCTCGCTAGGCCCCTCACGGCCCGTCGCGTCGCCCTTAGCGGCCCTCTCCCGGCTCCCTAGCGCCGCCCTTACGGCCCGTCGCGCCGCCCTTACGGCCCGTCGCGCCGCCCTTACGGCCCCTCGTGCTGCCCTTACGGCTCCTAACGCCGCCCTTACGGCCCCTCGAGCCGCCCTTTCGGCCCCTTACGGCCTCCTTCCGCCGCCCGTCGGCCCCCTACGGCCCTCTCGCGGCCCCTCGAGCCGCCTTCCGCGGCCTCCTCACGGCCCGTCGCCGCCCTCGGCGGCCCCTCGTGCCGCCCTTCACAGCCCCTCCGCCGCCCTTCGCAGCCCCTAGCGGCCGGCCGCCGCAGTCCCAGAGGCAGCAGCCGCCGCCGTCTCAGCAGAAGCAGTCGCCACAGCTCCTGCAACTGCTGCCGCAGCCATCACCAGCCACACCAGCCGTCGAGCCGCCCAGCAGCCGAGCAGCCGAGCCGCCGAGCCGCCGAGCAGCCGAGCCGCCGAGCCGCCTTGCAGCCGAGCTGCCGAGACGCCGAGCCGCCCAGCTGCTGAGCCGCCAAGTCGCCGCGCCGCCCGAGCCGCCCGAGCCGCCGAGCTGCCCAAGCCGCCGAGTCGCCGAGCCGCAGTAGCTGCCGAGCCGCCAAGCCGCCCGAGCCGCCCTGTCCGGTAAGAGCAGCGCCTCTATCACTACACTGCCCTTACCCTACTATTCGCGCTGCTAGTCTACTGCTGGCATGGCTACCTCTAGTGTCCTCGCCTTTGACGCTGAGGATCGGGCCATTGACTTTGACGTCTGGGTAGATGACCTGCAGCTTTTCTTACAGTGCGATAGGGCAGACGGTCTCTCTCTCTTTGACCTCACCTCAGGTGCCTCTCCTGCCCCTGCTGCTGATGCTGACGCCACTGTTCGCTCACACTGGGCCACACGCAATGCTGCTGCACGTCTTGTTGTGCGTCGCCACCTGCCTACCTCTAAGCGTGCGCACTTTAGCCAGTACAAGAGTGCTCAGACCTTGTACGACGTTGTAGTTGCACGCTACTCCTCCCCTGCCACTGCTGCATTTAGCCGCCTCATGCTACCGTACCTCTTCCCTGACCTTGCTGCCTTCCCCACAGTCGCTGACCTCATTACGCACCTCCGCACTAGTGACACTCGCTACCGCGCTGCGCTTCCTGCTGAGTTCTGCGCCAAGAATCCCCCCCCATGTACATCACCCTCTACTACATAGTCACCCGCCTCCCTGACTCCCTTCGCGTAGTCAGGGACCACTTCCTCTCAGTTTGCCCCACCACTCTCACCGTTGACCTCCTCGAGAAGGCCCTCCTAGCAGCAGAGAAGAGCATAGTCGCTGTAGGAGCCTCTCGTGGTGACCCTCGCACCCCCGTCTTTGATGGGTGTTCCCCCTCCCCCCTTTTGCCCTCTGTTGCCTCTGCTGCTGCGGCCGACCTCGTTGGCTTTGAGTCGGTCGATGCTGCGTCTGCCCCTGGCGAGAGACGCCGCTCTGGCAAGGGCAAGGGGGGCAAGGGCGCTAGAGGGGCTGGCGGGGGCGGTGGAGGTGGCGCTAGAGGCAGTGGAGGGGGTGGGGGTGGTGGTTGGAGTGGTGGCGGGGGTGGAGGTGTAGGTGGCGGCAGTGGAGGCGGAGGCGGAGGCGGCGGTGGCAAAGGCGGCGGTGGCGATGGCGGTGGGAGCGGAGGTGGCGGCGGTGGAGAAGGCGGCGGCGGAGGAGGTGGAGCTGGTTGGGGTGGAGCTACGCAGAGGGTCGGCTCCGGTGGTGGTCAGTGCCAGCAGCAGCAGTAGCAGCAACAGCAGCAGCGCACTCGTGACATCCCCCCCCCTCAGCAGCTCTGTGAGTGGTACGCTGCACGCCAGCGGGGTGGGGGTACTGGTCCGTGCATCTACGTCTTACGCACTGGCGACCGCGCAGGTGAGCAGTGCGGGGGTGCGCACCCCACCCAGCGCTGCTTTGGCCGCCTGACGGACGCTTGGCGCCACCAGTTCCCTGAGGCCACTGAGATCCCTCGCTGGGGCGAGCTGTCTAGGGCGGGCGTAGCTATCTTTGACCTTGACTTTGATGCTATTCTTGCTGCCATGTATGCTAAGACTATTAGTGAGGAGGGTGACTGTTACCGGTGTTTTCCGCCCGACCTGGGCATTGAGACTGCTGCTTTAGGTACTGGTGAGGCTGCTGCTCTAGTTGGTAGCGAGGCTGTTGCTCTAGGTGCCAGTGCGTCTGCTTCCTCAGGTGCTGGTGAGTCTGCGCTCTCAGGTACCACGCCGGCTTCGGCCTCCCACACCTTCACCTTTGACTCGGAGGCTTCTCGCTCCTTCTTCCGAGACTGCACCACACTTTCGCCGCTTGGTTGGCCAGTTGCAGTCTCTCTGGCAGACCCCTCTGGGGGTCCTGTCCTTGCTCACTTCTCCACTGTCCTCCCGTGTCCGGCGGCCCCCTCCGGCACCCTGTCTGGTCTTTACCTCCCCTCGTTCTCTATGAACTTGGTGAGTGGTGCTGACCTACAGGATGCGGGGGTTCACCAGTTCACTCCTGCGCGTCAGCGGGTGACCCACTGCACGGACGCTCGGACAAGCCGACACCTGGCCACGTTTACACGTCGGCCGGGGTCGAGCCTGTACACACTGACCACTGAGTCTCCTTGAGTCACTGCGTCTGGTCAGGTAGCTGCGTCGGGTCAGGTGTTTGCTTCAGCGTCTAGGTCTGGTCCTGAGTCTGCCCCCTGCTCGTGTCGCCTCCTGTCTCACGAGACTCTCCTCTGGCACCACCGCCTTGGTCACCCCTCCCTGCTTCGTCTCCAAGGCATGGCCTCCCGTCTCCTTGTCTCTGGTCTTCCCCGGTCCCTCCCTCCCCTTCCTCCAGGGCGTGCCCCTGCTTGCGTCCCCTGCGTCGAGGGGCGGCAGCGTGCTGCCCCTCACTCCTCCCAGTTTCCGCCGACAGAGGCCCCGCTGCAGACGCTTCACATGGACTTGTGGGGCCCGGCCTGCGTCCGTGGACAGGGTCACGAGCGCTACTTCCTGCTGGTGGTTGACGACTACTCGCGTTACACCACAGTCTTCCCCTTGCGCAGCAAGGGTGATATCACTGAGGTGTTGATCGACTTGATCCGCGCAGCTCGTCTCCAGCTCAGGCAGAGCTTCGGCTCGGACTTCCCTGTTCTGCGTCTGCACTCTAACAGAGGTGGAGAGTTCTCCTCTGGCCTTCTACGAGCCTACTGTCGTGCACGAGGCATCCGCCAGACCTTCACACTTCCGGACTCTCCACAGCAAAATGGGATTGCTGAGCGCCCCATTGGCATGGTCATGGACGTCGCTCATACGTCCATGATGCATGCGGCTGCCCCCCATTTTTTGTGGCCGTTTGCGGTTCGGTACGCGGCGCATCAGATCAACCTTCAGCCCAGGGTCTCCAGGCCGGAGACCTCCCCAGCCTTGCTGTGGATGGGGAAGGTAGGCGATGCGTCTGCGTTCCGTATCCGGGAATCTCGGGCGTTTGTCTGCGACTTGTCTGCGGACAAGCTGTCCCCTCGTGCTGCTCCTTGCGTCTTCCTTGGCTTCCCCCCTGACGCGCCAGGGTGGCAGCTCTACAACCCCACCTCTCGCCGTGTTCTGTCCTCCCAGGACGTCACGTTTGACGGGTCGGTCCCCTACTGCCGCCTCTTCCCCTACCGCACTCCGTCCCTCCCCCCGCCACCGCTCTTCCTTGTGCCAGGTCCCCCCCCGGTAGACCCCCTCCCCCCTCAGGGTCCGGCCCCTTTAGGTGTGTCCCAGGTAGACGCAATCGAGCCTGTCGAGGTTACTGGTGACTCTGGTGCTGCTGAGCGTGCTGAGCTTGAGGGTGTTGACTCTGGGGGTGCTGAGCGTGTGAGTGCTACGCCTGGGGGTGCTGAGCCAGAGGGTGCTACTACTGGGGGTGCTGAGCCTGGGGGTGCTGGGCGTGGGGGTGCTACTACTGGGGGTGCTGAGCCTGGGGGTGCTGAGCTTGGGGGTGCTACGACTGGGGGTGCTGAGCTTGGGGGTGCGGAGCCTGAGGGAGCTGGGCCTGCTCGTGTCGCGTCTGGCGGTACTAAGCCTGCAGGTTCTCCGGGTGCTTCGTCTCGGCGGGAGCCACTCTCTCCACTGGAGCTGCGTGAGTGGTTTTCCCGGCGCTGGAGGCGTGCTGCTGGAGCTGGAGGTTCTTCGGCTGCTGAGGGTGCAAGTGCTGCGGGTCCCGAAGGTGCTCGTACTGGGGGTACTGGAGCTGCTGGGCCCGCGGGTACGACTGGAGCTGGAGCTGCTGAGGGTGTTGGCGCTTAGGTTACTACTGTCAGTCCTGGAGGCGGTCCTGCTGGGGGTGCTACTGGTGCTGCTGGAGGTACTGGAGCTGGAGGTGCTGCTGGCGCTGGTGCTGCCGCTGGGGGTACTAGTGCTGTCCCTGCTATGTCTGGAGTCGCTGCGCGGCCTCGGCCGTACTTCGTTCCGCTCCTTCAGCAGGTTCTTGGTCTCCCGCCTTCTACTGGTCCTCCTCCTCCCTTAGAGTGTCCACAGCCTGTCCTGTCACATTTACAGTTACAGCCGGCCTCCCCACTGCCTGCTCCTTCTCCCTACACTTGTCCTATTGGAGGTCTTGCTGAGCGTCGTGAGCCTGCGTCTCGCCCTGCGTGGCCTGTTCGTACTGCTCGCACTAGTGGTAGTGGTTCGCGTCAGCGTCCTCCCCCTGTCCCTGGCACGCACCGGATGTCTCTGCGTCCGTCCACTGCTCCTCTGCGTGCCCCTTTGCCTTCTCCTCCTGAATCCTCTCTTCCTGCTCTTGCCGACCCGGAGTCGGACACTCTTCGTGGTGCCAGTCCTTCTGTCACGCGTCTCCTTGCTAGTGTCGTCACTGACCCTTCTTTTGAGTCCACTGCTGCGTCTGCCCTAGTTGCTGAGCTCGTCGACTTTGCTGCTCGCTGTCGTCTAGACTACGCGGCTAGTCTTGTCGCTGAATCTGAGTCTGTCTGTCCTCCATCCGTCAGGGGTGAGTGTGCTCTTGGCACGGACGTTCTTGAGGAAAGGCAGGAGGAGTTCTAGTGTTTGGCTGCTGCTTCACCTCATCTCATGTCCGTACTGCTTACCCCTGAGGGAGACCCGGATGCACTTGACATCCCGACTCCGCGCTCTTACGCGGAGGCGATAGAGGGTCCCTACTCCTCTCAGTGGCAGGCAGCTATGGATACAGAGATGGCTTCCTGGAAGTCCACAGGCACCTACGTTGACGAGGTTCCCCCGCCTGGGGCGAACATCGTCAGTGGCATGTGGATTTACAGGATGAAGCGGCCGCCGGGTTCTCCGCCTGTCTTCAAGGCGCGTTACGTGGCTCGTGGCTTCAGTCAGCGGCCGGGAGTTGACTACTTTCAGACCTTCTCTCCCACCCCGAAGATGACCACTCTTCGGGTACTACTGCACATAGCTGCTCACCGCGACTACGAGCTGCACTCTCTTGACTTCAGCACTGCTTTCTTGCAGGGCAGCCTGCACGAGGAGATCTGGCTGCGTCGCCCACCGGGCTTCACTGGGTCTTTTCCTCGTGGCACCCAGTGGAGCCTCCGGCGGCCAGTCTACGGTCTTCGCCAAGCACCGCGTGAGTGGCACGACACACTTAGGACTACACTTGCGGCTCTTGGGTTTGCTCCCTCTACTGCCGACCCGTCGCTGTTTCTGCGCACCGACACCTCTTTGCCGCCGTTCTACATCCTCGTGTACGTCAACGACTTGGTCTTTGCCACAGCTGACACTGCTGGACCCGCCCACGTGAAGTCCGAGCTCCAGAAGAGACACACGTGCACAGACCTGGGTGAACTGCGCAGCTACCTTGGCTTGCAGATCACCCGCGATAGAGCACGCCGCACCATTACCCTGACTCAGTCACACATGGTGCAGCAGGTCCTTCAGCGCTTCGGCTTCACGTACTCCTCGCCTCAGGCCACTCCTCTGCCTACTCGCCACTCGCTCTCAGCTCTGCCTTCGGATGAGTCCATAGAGTCGAGTGGCCCGTACCCAGAGCTTGTTGGCTGCCTCATGTACCTGATGACCTGCACTCGACCTGACCTTGCATACCCTCTTAGCATTCTGGCACGCTATGTTGCTCCTGGGAGACACAGACTGGAGCATATGGCTGCACCGAAGAGGGTGTTGCGCTACTTGTGCAGTACGCTGGGCATGGGGCTTGTGCTTGGAGGGCAGAGTCCAGTGGTCCTCACTCGGCATGCAGACGCTTCTTCGGCTGACGACCAGGCTACGCAGCGGTCGTCACAGGGTTACACCTTCAGCCTTGGTTCCGGCTCTGTTTCGTGGCGAGCTACTCGCTCGTCTTCTGTTCTCGGCTCCAGTTGTGAGGCTGAGATCTACGCAGGAGCCATGGCTGCACAGGAGCTTCGCTGGCTCACCAACCTGCTGACTGACCTCGGAGAGCCGCCTCGTTCTCCTCCAGTGCTGTACGTAGACAATAAGCCCATGCTGGCCTTGTGTCGGGAGCAGAGACTGGAGCAAAGAACAAAGCATATTGCTCTCCGCTACTTCCTTGCTCGTGAGCTGCAGCAGCGTGGTCAGCTGCGTCTTGCGTACGTGGCCTCTGAGGTCAACGGTGCTGATGTCTTCACCAAGGCACTTGCGCCTTGTGATCATCAGCGCTTCTGTACTCAGCTGGGTCTTGGACCTGCCTTGCCTCACTTGCTCACCTCTTGACCTTGCTTGTACTGCTACATATATATATACACCTGCTCTTGCTTGTCTAGCCTTATATATATATATGTACTCCTGCATATGAACTGGCCTTGTGGCCTTGAACTTGTGCTCGGAATGTGTGGTGACTTTGTGATCCACCCTGAGCTTGCTTTGCTTTGCTTTGCTTGACTGGTCTTGTGACCCCTTGTTCTCCCCCACTTTGCCTATGGGGGTGTGTCAGAACATTATAGCTTATACATTTGTGTAGGCTATAGTGGGGTAGCCCATAAGGGGTACAACCCAATTAGGGTTAGTACTTGTACCCAACTGTTTCATAGTTCAATTATTCCTTGTTTCTTCTCAATATCACGATGTGCGATATAGGTATGCACAGTTTGATATAGGTATAATGGCAAAACGCCGGTAGTGATAACGTCTCTCAAATTTATAAACATAGTTTTATATTAATAAACCAGATCACACACATATTCGAGCATCACATATGCGCGCTCGTATAGGTAAGAATGCGGTTTTATATGAGCGCAATCTTACGTGACCGCGTCTGATTGGACGCACAAGGTCAGAAAAGGCCCCACGCATAACGTCGACCAATCAAGCGCACTCTGTAATTGGTCGCGCGTACTGACATCCGTGCAAGTGAGTATATGATCGGGGAATCATATAACTATGCGCGGATTGGTTACGATATGGACTGAAATTGAGCGCAACTGTTTGCCTAGATTACCGTGCTGATTTTTGTCGCGTATCCGAACAGTGACGGCGCCGCCCTCGTGCACGTCTTTTCGGGTGCGTCATGTCAGTAGATCTGCACTGTGGATGCCCGATTGATCCTGGAGAGTGTTACAGGCGCGTTCGCCTGGGGGGTTATGGGCGCACTGACCCGCTACTGAAACAAGCCCTTTTATCCCAATGGTCTAGTGGTTGGGATTCTGAAATGGTATCAGAGCGGTCTCGGGTTCGATTCCCGGTGTATGCACATGTAGGCCATTGCCGCTGTGCTTAGTCCTGGGCCTCCTATTGTGGGGGGGTGTCAGTAGATCTGCACTATGGATGCCCGATTGATCCTGGAGAGGGTTACAGGCGCGTTCGCCTGGGGGGTTAAAGGCGCACTGACCCGCTACTGAAACAAGCCCTTTTATCCCAATGGTCTAGTGGTTGGGATTCTGACACGTCACACTTTCGCGGGAAGAGACAAGTTCGACGTAAGAATTTCAGGGCTAAAAACCGGTTTTGGGTAATGTGCCTGATAAAAAAAATGCCAGAGGAAACCTCTGGCAAGACCACTCGAGCAATTATCATCGAATTGTCCGACCACGGTAGCAATTCAAGGCCACGTGTGCAACGGCAAATCACCGTTTCCGTTTCTGGAGAAATTCTCTCGGCAAATGCGAATGCTATGCGAAAGCGATTGATGAGCTGCGAAAGAATCTGCAACTTCTCGAGCGAATCGTTCGCTCGGCGAACGTGTGCCCAAGTTCAGGTAACCCTAGCCTACCGTCAAATTTGCAGTGCTGCTCCTAGGTAATGCCACGTGTGTACACTACCACTTGGGGAAGGAGGGAGGCAATGGACTGTACTGTACCAGCCCACTCCAGTCCGTTTTGGTTGACGATCCAATGTTTATTAGGGTGACGGGGGTGCAAACGTTTTGGGAAGACCTCGCCCGAATCCCTCTGAGGAAACCCTTTCGCCCCTGCGGGTTTTCCTCGGAGGGATTTTCGATTTCCCGCAGTCGCCTAGCGGGGCACGCGAGGGGCGGGAGCCACCCCCCCCCCCTCCCGCCCGAAAACGGGCACCCCCAGCTGGCGCCAGCTGCCGATGACGCCAGCAACCCGCGCCCTCGAGCTGGCTGTGGTCCCCCTCCCAACCGAGCCCAACCCCTCGCTTGGTTCGTGGACGGGTTCCGTCCGGTAACCCACCCATCCCTCGCCGAGCGACGCATCGCCGACGGAACCAGTCCGCGAAATTTCGCCGGCCAGACGAAAGCGACGCCCATCTGCGCCGCGCTCCACCGCTCTCGCCCTAGACGGGCCCGTTTCGTTCAAGCCGCTCGATCTTGGTGACGTGTCGAAGGCCCCCTCCCGAACCTTGGAAGGGGCCTTTCAGCTGCATGCAAGGCGGCCCACCCTATGCTACCAACAACCAAGTTTCACGTCGAGGCGAATAGGGCCCCGCCGGCCTCCGCGAAGAGCTCCTCCCTCCTCCTCCCGCGTCTCGGAACGCGCCCTGCCTCCTCGCCCTTGAACCCCCCTGGTCCGTCGCGGTGGGAGGGATGGCAAACAACTAATATCCTGCGTTCGGTCTCATTTTGTTGGAATCACTGAACAGGAATGAAACGAACTAGCAGTGAAATGAGTACAAGTACCTAACCCTAGAATTGTGTACCCCCTATAGGCTAACCCACTGTAGCCTAAACTAACACAACATATATAATGTTTGACACACCCCCATAGGCAAAGTGGGGGAGAACTAGGGGTCACAAGACCAGTCAAGGCAAAGCAAGGCAAAACAAGCTCAGGGTGGATCTCAAGGATACCACACAAATTCCAAGCACAAGCAAGTGGTCACAAGACCAGTTCACATGCAGGTTTATAATAGAGCAAAAGGTACAATGATCACAACCTAACAAGAGTAAACATGCAAGTATATATATGGAGATCTCAGTACAAACGGACTCAAGAAGTAAGCAAGTGAGGTCCAGTAGGCACAAGGCCAAGAAGAGTGCAAAAGCGCTGATGGTCACTGTGAGAATAAGCGAACAGGAATGAATGAACTAGCAGTGAAATGAGTACAAGTAGGAAACCCTAGAATTGTGTACCCCATATAGGCTAACCCACTGTAGCCTACACAAGCATAACATATATAATGTTTGACACACCCCCATAGGCAAAGTGGGGGAGAACAAGGGGTCACAAGACCAGTCAAGCAAAGCAAAGCAAGCTCAGGGTGGATCACAAAGTCACCACACAGTCCGAGCACAAGAGCAGGGCCAGAGGCCAGTTCACATGCAGGAGTACAGACATATATATAAAACTAGACAAGCAAGAGCAGGTATATATATATGTCACAGTACAAGTGAAGTCAAGAGGAGAGCAAGTGAGGCAAGACAGGCACAAGACCCAGCTGGGTGCAAAAGCGCTGATGGTCACAAGGCGCGAGTGCCTTGGTGAACACATCAGCAGTGTTGGCCTCAGAGGCCACGTACGCAAGTCGCAACTGACCACGCTGCTGCAGCTCACGAGCAAGGAAGTAGCGGAGAGCAATGTGCTTCGTTCTGTGCTCCAAGCGCTGCTCTCGACACAAGGCCAGCATGGCCTTGTTGTCTACGTACAGCACTGGAGGAGAACGAGGCGGCTCTCCAAGGTCAGTCAGCAGGTAGGTGAGCCAGCGAAGCTCCTGTGCAGCCATGGCCCCGGCGTAGATCTCAGCCTCACAACTGGAGCCGAGAACCGAAGACGAGCGAGTAGACCGCCACGAGACAGAGCCGGAACCAAGGCTGAAGGTGTAACCCTGTGACGACCGCTGCGTAGCCTGGTCGTCAGCCCAAGAAGCGTCCGCGTGGCCGGTAAGGACCACTGGACTCCGCCCTCCAAGCACAAGCCCCATGCCCGACGTACTGCACAGGTAGCGCAATACCCTCTTCGCTGCAGCCATGTGCTCTGGTCTGTGTCTCCCAGGAGCAACATAGCGTGCAAGAATGCTCAGAGGATATGCAAGGTCAGGTCGTGTGCAGGTCATCAGGTACATGAGGCAGCCAACAAGCTCTGCATACGGACCACTCGACTCTACGGACTCATCCGAAGGCAGAGCTGAGAGTGAGTGGCGAGTAGGCAGAGGAGTGGCCTGAGGCGAGGAGTACGTGAAGCCGAAGCGCTGAAGGACCTGCTGCACCATGTGTGACTGAGTCAAGGTAATGGTGCGGCGTGCTCTGTCCCGAGTGATCTGCAAGCCAAGGTAGCTGCGCAGTTCACCCAGGTCTGTGCACGTGTGTCTCTTCAGCAGTTCGGACTTCACGTAGGCGAGTCCAGCAGTGTCCGCTGTGGCAAAGACCAAGTCGTCGACGTACACGAGGATGTAGAACGGCGGCAGTGAAGTGTCAGAGCGCAGAAACAGCGACGGGTCAGCAGTAGAAGGAGCAAACCCAAGAGCCGCAAGCGTAGTCCTCAGTGTGTCGTGCCACTCACGCGGTGCCTGGCGGAGACCGTAGACTGGCCGTCGGAGGCTCCACTGGGTGCCAGGAGGGAAAGTCCCTGTGAAGCCAGGTGGACGGCGCAGCCAGATCTCCTCGTGCAGGCTACCCTGCAGGAACGCAGTGCTGAAGTCGAGAGAGTGAAGCTCGTAGTCGCGCTGAGCGGCTATGTGCAGCAGCACCCGAAGAGTGGTCATCTTCGGGGTGGGAGAGAAGGTCTGAAAGTAGTCAACTCCCTGCCGCTGACTGAAGCCACGAGCAACGTACTGCGCCTTGAAGACAGGTGGAGAGCCCGGCGGCCGCTTCACCCGGAAGATCCACATGCCACTGACGATGTTCGCCCCAGGAGGGGGAACTGCGTCAACGTAGGTGCCTGTGGACTTCCAGGAAGCCATCTCTGCATCCATAGCTGCCTGCCACTGAGAGGAGTAGGGACCCTCTACGGCCTCCGCGTAAGAACGCGGAGTCGGGATGTCTAGTGCATCCGGGTCTCCCTCAGGGGCAAGCAGTACAGACGCGAGATGAGGTGAAGCAGCCGCTAGACACTGTAACTCCTCCTGTCTGTCCTCTAGGACGTCCGTGCCAAGAGCACACTCACCCCCGACGGACGGAGGACAGACAGACGCAGACTCAGCAACAAGACTAGCAGCGTAGTCGAGACGACAGCGAGCAGCAAAGTCAACGAGCTCAGCGACTAGAGCAGACGCAGCAGTGGACTCAAAAGAGGGGTCAGTGACGACAGTAGCAAGCAGACGCGTGACAGTAGGACTGGCAGCGCGAAGAGAGTCCGACTCAGGGTCGGCAAGCGCAGGAAGAGAGGACTCAGGAGGAGAAGGCAAAGGGGCACGCAGAGGAGCAGTGGACGGACGCAGAGACATCCGGTGCGTGCCAGGGACAGGAGGAGGACGCTGACGCGAACCGCGACCACTAGCGCGAGCAGCACGAACAGGCGACGCGGGACGAGACGCAGGCTCACGACGCTCAGCAAGACCTCCAGTAGGACCAGTGTAAGGAGAGGGAGCAGGCAGAGGAGAGGAAGGCTCCAACAGTGACTGCGACTGGACAGGCTGTGGACACTCTACCGAAGGAGAAAGACCAAGAACCTGCTGTAGGAGCGGAACGAAGTACGGCCGAGGCCGCGCGGCAGCTCCAGACTCAGCAGGGACAGCACCAGCACCCTCAGCGACAGCACCAGCGCCACCCACACCTCCAGCGGCTGGAACAACAGCAGTAGGCTCAGCACCAACGCCCTCAGTACCTCCAGCTCTAGGAGGACCCGCAGGTCCAGCAGCTCCGGGACCGGCAGCACCCGCACCCTCGACGGTCGAAGAAGCTCCAGCTCCAGCTCCAGCAGCACCTCCAGACTCAGCAGCACGCCTCCAGCGGCGAGCGTACCACTCGCGCAGCTCCTGTGGAGAGAGGGGCTCCCGGCGAGACGCAGCAGCAGGAGAAACCCCAGGCTCAGCAGCTCCAGACGCAGCAGGGACAGCACCAGCGCCCTCAGAGACAGCACTAGTACCACCCACACCTCCAGCGGCAGGACCAACAGCAGCAGGCTCAGCACCAACGCCCCCAGCAGCTCCAGCTCCAGGAGGACCCGCAGGTCCAGTAGCTCCGGGACCGGCAGTACCCGCACCCTCGACGGTCGAAGAAGCTCCAGCTCCAGCTCCAGCAGCACCTCCAGACTCAGCAGCACGCCTCCAGCGGCGAGCGAACCACTCGCGCAGCTCCTGTGGAGAGAGGGGCTCCCGGCGAGACGCAGCAGCAGGAGAAACCCCAGGCTCAGCAGCTCCAGACGCAGCACCCCCAGGCTCAGCAGCTCCCGACCCAGCACCCCCAGACCCATCACCTCCAGGCACAGCACCCCCCTGCTCAGCACCCCCAGGCTCCGCACTCTCCGCAGTAGCACCATCAGGCCCAGTACCCCCAGCAGTAGCACCCCCAGGCTCAGCACCCCCGCGCACAGCACCCCCAGAGTCAGCACCCCCAGGCTCAGCACCCGCAGCAGCACCAGAGTCACCTGTAACTTCGACCGGGTCAACGGCGTCTACCTGGGACACACCTGAGGGGGCAGGAACCTGAGGGGGGAGGGGGTCTACCGGGGGGGGAACCGGTACAAGGAAGTCCGGGGGAGGGGGGAGGGAAGGAGTGCGGTAGGGGAAGAGACGGTAGAAGGGGACTGACTCGTCGAACGTGACGTCCTGGGAGGACAGAACACGACGAGAGGAGGGGTGGTAAAACTGCCACCCTGGGGCGTCAGTGGGGAAGCCAAGGAAGACACAGGGAGCAGCACGAGGGGACAGCTTGTCCGCAGACAAGTCGCGGACAAACGCCCGAGATCCCCAGACACGGAACACAGACGCATCGCCAACCTTCCCTGTCCACAGCAAGGCTGGGGACATCGCAGGCCGAGAGACCCGGGGGTGAAGGTTGAGCTGATGCGCCGCGTACCTCACCGCAAACGGCCACAGAAAATGGGGGGCAGCCGCATGCATCATGGACGTACGAGCGACATCCATGACCATGCCAATGCGGCGCTCAGCAATCCCATTTTGCTGTGGTGAGTCCGGAAGCGTGAAGGACTGGCGGATGCCTCGCGCACGACAGTAGGCACGCAGAAGGCCAGAGGAGAACTCTCCGCCTCTGTCTGAGTGCAGACGCAGAACAGGAAAGTCCGAGCCGAAGCTCTTCCTGAGCCGGAGACGAGCCTCGCGGATCCAGTCAATCAGCACCTCAGTGACCTCACCCTTGCTGCGCAAGGGGAGGACTGTGGTGTAACGCGAGTAGTCGTCAACCACCAACAGGAAGTAGCGCTCGTAATCCTGCCCACGGACGGGGGCTGGGCCCCACACATCCATGTGAAGCGTCTGCAGGGGAGCCTCTGTCGGGGGGAAGTGGGAGGAGTGAGGAGTAGCCCGGAGGCGACCCTCGACACAGGGGACACAGGAAGGTCCTGGCCCGGAGGGGAGAGGAGGGAGAGACTGGGGAAGACCAGAGACAAGGACACGGGAAGCCATGCTCCGAAGACGGGGCAAGGAGGGGTGGCCAAGACGGTGGTGCCACAGGAGAGTCTCGTGAGACAGGAGGCGACAAGTACAGGGGGCAGACTCAGGACCAGACCTGGACGCAGCAGCAAACACCTGACCCGACGCTGCTACCTGACCGGACGCGGGGACAGGAGGAGACTCAGTGGTCAGGGTGTAGAGGCTCGACCCCGGCCGACGCGAGAACGTGGCCAGGTGCCGGCCTGTGCGTGCGTCCGTGCAGTGGGTCACCCGCTGACTCGCAGGAGTGAACTGGTGAACCCCCGCATCCTGTAGGTCTGCACCACTCACCAAGTTCGTCGAGAACGAGGGGAGGTACAGGCCAGACAGGGTGCCCGAGGGGGCAGCCGGACACGGGAGGACAGTGGAGAAGTGAGCGAGGACAGGACCCCCAGAGGGGTCAGCCAGGGAGACTGCAACCGGCCGACCAAGCGGCGTGAGTGTGGTGCGGTCCCGAAAGAAGGAGCGAGAAGCCCCAGAGTCAAGTGTAAAGGTGAGGGAGGCCGAAGCCAACGCGGTACCTGAGAGCGCAGCCTCACCCGCACCTGAGGAAGCAGACTCACTAGCACCTAGAGCAGCAGCCGCACCTGTACCTGGAGCAGGAGACTCACTAGCACCCAGAGCAGCAGCCTCACCAGTAGCTAGAGCAGCAGGTCCTATACCTGGGTCAGGCGGGACGCACAGGTGACCTGCACGGTCAGCACTAGTAGGCAATGCATACATGGCAGTGAGAATAGCATCATAGTCAAGAGCATATATATCTACCCTCTGCCTAAGCAACTCCACCCAGTCGGGAAGCTCAGCCTCGTCGCCAAACACGGTACGCCAGGCGTCGCTCAGACGGGCGAAGCAGCGGGACGGTGTATGACTACGTGTCCCACAAGGCTGACCAGTCCGAGTACCAGTGCGAATCACGTAAGAGCAGCGAACAGCACTAAGAGACCCTCCACTCTGAGCGTACCACTCACGAAGCTGGCGAGGCGTGAGAGACACGCGAGAGGGTCGCGGGAGCTGCATCTGGCCGCCACCACGAGTAGAAGCAGCAGGAGTGGTAGTAGGAGTAGCGTCGCCACCCCTACAGCCCCAACCAGCATACCACTCACGCAGCTGCTGCGGCGTGAGGGACTCACGCCGGCGTCGCTGGGGCTGCATTTGGCTCCGCAAGTAGAAGCAGGAGCAGGACTAGCAGCAGGGAGGCAGGCAGCCAGGCAAGCCAAAAGGCAGGCAGGCAGGCAAGCAGGCGACGCGCAGCGTGCTAGCAGGGCAAGAGCTCACCAGTGGTGGGAAGAGTAGGTTCGGCGACTCAGCGGCTCGGCAGCTCGGCGGCTCGGCGGCTCGGGCGACTCGGGCGGCTCGGCGGCAAGGCGGCTCAGCAGCAACTGCAGCTCAGTAGCTCGGTGACTTGGCGGCTCGGCGGCAGGGCGGCTCGGCAGCAACTGCAGTTCAGCAGCTCAGCGACCCGGCGGCTCGGCGGCAGGGCGGCTCGGCTGTGGGGCGGCTCGGCTGCTGCAGGGGAGATGAAGGAGGAGGAGAAGCAGGGGAGGCCACACACCTGCCACCCCTCTGCTGCGGCCCCCGAAGGAGCCGCGACGGGCGACGGGAAAAGGGGGGGGTGGGTGGTGGGGGGCCGGTAGGTGCAGCGGCGGGGCCAGCAGGTGCAGTTGCGGGGCCGGTAGAAGGGGACGGCAGGAGCCGTCAGGAGGGGACGGCGGGGCCGTCAGGAAGGGACGGCGGGGCCGTCAGGAGGTGACCGGGCCGCGACGGGGGCAGGCGGCGGGGCCGCGTAAGGGCCTGGGCGGGGCCGCGACAGAGCCGTCGGCGGGGCCGCGTGAAAGCCGGGGCGGGGCCGCGTAGAAGCCGGGGCGGGGCCGCGCGAGAGCAGGCGGCGGGGCCGCGAAGGAGCCGGGGCGGGGCCGCGTGAGAGCAGGCGGCGGAGCCGCGTAAGGGCCTGGGCGGGGCCGCGACAAAGCCGTCGGCGGGGCCGCGTGAAAGCCGGGGCGGGGCCGCGTAGAAGCCGGGGCGGGGCCGCGCGAGAGCAGGCGGCGGGGCCGTGAAGGAGCCGGGGCGGGGCCGCGTGAGAGCAGGCGGCGGGGCCGCGACAGAGAGGGCGGCGGGGCCGCGTCAGTGAAGGCGGCGGGGCCGCAGGGGAAATGGCGACCCGAGGGGTCGCTAAAAAAAGATCGCGCCTCGGGGGGCGCTTCGGTGGGCCCAAAAAAACGGTCCGTAGAAGGACCCGCTCTATACCATGTGAGAATAAGCGAACAGGAATGAATGAACTAGCAGTGAAATGAGTACAAGTAGGAAACCCTAGAATTGTGTACCCCATATAGGCTAACCCACTGTAGCCTACACAAGCATAACATATATAATGTTTGACAGTCACAAGGCTGAAGCGCCTTGGTGAACACATCAGCAGTGTTGGCCTCAGAGGCCACGTAACGCAGGTCAAGGTCTGGAAGAAGTCAACTCCCTCTCGCTGACTGAAGCCTCGTGCAACGTAACGCGCCTTGAAGACAGGCGGAGAGCCCGGCGGCCGCTTCACCCTGTAAATCCACATGCCACTGACGATGTTCGCCCCAGGTGGGGGAACCTCGTCAACGTAGGTGCCTGTGGACTTCCAGGAAGCCATCTCTGTGTCCATGGCTGACTGCCACTGAGAGGAGTAGGGACCGGCCATCGCCTCTGCGTAAGAGCGTGGGGTCGGGATGTCTGGTGCATCCGGGTCTCCCTAAGGGGCAACAAGCATGGACACGAGATGGGGCAAAGCGGCAGCAAAGCACTCAAACTCCTCCTGCCTGTCCTCAAGGACGTCCGTGCCAAGAGCACACTCACCCCCGACGGACGGAGGACAGACAGACTCAGACTCAGCAAATAGGCTAGCAGCGTAGTCTAGACGACAGCGAGCTGCAAAGTCGACAAGCTCAGCAACTAAGGCAGACGTAGCAGTAGACTCAAAGGAAGGGTCACTGACAACAGTAGCCAGGAGACGCGTGACAGTAGGACTGGTAGCACGAAGAGAGTCTGACCCAGGGTCAGCAAGAGCAGGAAGAGAGGAAGCAGGAGGAGACGGCAGTGGGACACGCTGTGGAGAAGTGGACGGACGAAGCGCCATCCGGTGAGTGCCTGGGACAGCAGGAAGACGCTGACGCTGGACTCGACTACTAGAGAGAGCAGTGCGGACAGGCGACTCAGGATGAGACTCAGGCAACGCAGGACGAGACGCAGGCTCACGCCGCTCAGTAAGACCTCCAGTCGGACCAGTGTAAGGAGCAGGACCAGGGAGAGAGGAGGCAGACGGTAACGCCGACAGCAGCTGGACAGGCGGAGGACACGCTAAGGAGGGAGGAGGAAAAGGAGGAGGAAGCTGACCAAGAACCTGCTGAAGGAGCGGAACAAAGTACGGCCGAGACCGAGCAGCGACACCAGAGCCAGCAGGGACACCCGCACCAGGGTCCGCAGCACCAGGAGCAGCTCCAGCGCCCACATCCTCAGCACCAGCGGCAGCTCCAACGCCCGGGTCCTCAGCACCAGTAGCAGCTCCAACGCCCGGGTCCGCAGCACCAGCGCCAGCTCCAACGCCTGGGTCCTCAGCACCAGCAGCAGCTCCAACGCCCGGGTCCTCAGCACCAGGAGCGGCTCCAACGCCCGGGTCCTCAGCACCAGCAGCAGCTCCAACGCGCGGGTCCTCAGCACCAGCAGCAGCTCCAACGCCCGGGTCCTCAGCACCAGCAGCAGCTCCAACAGCAGCGGGGTCCGTAACACGAGGCACGCCACTCCGAAGTGTGCAGCGCCGCTCGTACCACTCACGGATCCGCTCGCGGGAGGGGAGCTCCCGAACGGGAGAAGAAGCACTAGCACCAGTCCCAGTAGTACGTCCGGCTCGAGCGGTACCTCTCCTGAGGCTGCAGTACTCTAAGTACCACGCACGCAGCTGCTCCGAGGAGAGGGCTCCTCCAGGTGCAGGACTCCCAGGCCTAGTACCTCCAGACTCAGAACCCCCAGACTCCGGACTCCGCAGCTCAGCACCACGAGGCTCCACACCCCCAAGCTCAACACCCTCAAGCTCCACACCCCCAGGCTCCACACCCCCAGGCTCCACACCCCCAGGCTCCACACCCCCAGGCTCAGCACCCCCAGGCTCAGCACCCCCAGCAGGACGAGAGTCGACAGCTACCTCAACAAGCTCAACCGGGTCTACCTGAGACACACCTGAGGGAGCAGCACCCTGAGGGGGGAGGGGGTCTGCAACAGCAGCACCTGGCGCGAGGAAGAGAGGCGGGGGGGGGAGCGGGGCAGTGCGGTAGGGGAAGAGGCGGTAGTAGGGGACGGACTCGTCAAAAGTGACATCCTGGGAGGGCAAGACTCGACGCGAGGTGGCGTGGTAAAACTGCCAACCAGACGCGTCCGGGACAAAGCCGAGGAAGACGCAGGGAACAGCACGGGAGGAGAGCTTGTGCGCAGACGAATCGCGGACAAAATCTCGAGACCCCCAGACCCGGAAACGCAACGCATCGCCAACCTCCCCCGTCCACAGCAGCGTGGGCGAGGTCTCCGGCAAGGAGACACGGGGCCAGAGGTTGAGCTGATGCGCAGCGTACCGGACCGCAAACGGCCACAGAAAGTGGGGGGGCAGCCGCATGGATCAAGGAGGTACGGGCGACCTCCATGACCAGGCCAATGCGGCGCTCCGCAACCCCATTCTGCTGTGGAGAAGCAGGAAGCGTGAACGTCTGCTCAATGCCGTGCTCAGCACAGTAGGCTGCCAAGAGGTCGGAGGAGAACTCACCACCTCTGTCAGAGTGCAAGCGCAGGACAGGAAAGTCCGAGTGAAAACGCTCGCTGAGCTGGAGACGGGCTCTGCGGATCCAAGGGATCAAGACATCAGGGACCTCACCCTTGGTGCGCAAGGGGAAGACCGAGGTGTAGCGCGAGTAGTCGTCAACAACTATCAGGAAGTACCTCTCCTGACCCTGACCACGGACGCGGGCTGGGCCCCACACGTCCATGTGGAGTGTCTGCAAGGGAGCAGTCGTCGGGGGGAACGAGGAGGAGTGAGGAGCGGCGCGCTGCAGTCCCTGGACACAGGGGAGACAGGTAGGAGCAAGCAAGGGTGGGAGGGCAGGAAGGACCCTGGGCAGGCCAGAGACAAGGTACCGGGAGTGCATGGCACGAAGCCGCTGCACAGACGGGTGGCCAAGGCGGTGGTGCCAGAGGACAGTCTCGTGTGCCAAAGAGCGACACGAGCAGGGGGCGGACAGCTGACCTGACGCGGACGCGGACGCAGTCGCAGCAACCTGAGGGGACTCAGTAGTCAGTGGGTACAGGTCCGACCCCGGCTGCCGAGTGAAGGTAGCCAAGTGACGGCCCGTACGAGCACACGTGCAGTGTGTCACGCGCTCGTAGGCAGGGGTGAACTGGTGAACACCCCCGTCCTGGAGTGCACATTCTGCCACCAAGTTCGTAGAGAACGAGGGGAGGTGGAGACCTGACAGTGTGCCCGACGGGACCGCAGGGCACGGAAGGACAGTGGACGGGGTCGCAATGACCGGACCCCCAGAGGGGTCAGCAAGGGAGACAGCAACTGGCCGAGCAAGCGGCTCAAGGGCAGTGCGGTCACGAAAGAAGCAGCGAGAAGCACCTGAGTCCAGTGTGAAGGTGTGCAGTGCGGCAGTCGACGCAGTACCAAGGGGGGGAGACACACGAGCACCTAGAGGAGCAGCCTCAACAGCACCTAGGGTAGCCGACACGCGAGTACCTGGAGCGGCAGACGCACTGGCCCTAATGCCCGGGTCGGGCGGCACACACAAGTACTCAGCACCCTCTCCACTAGTAGACATCACATACATGGCAGATAGAATAGCATCAAAGTCTAGAGCATAGATATCAATCCCCTTCTTCAGGAGATCAAGCCAGCGGGGCAGCTCAGTGGCCTGAGAGAACTGAACACGCCAAGCGTCGTCGAGACGAGAGAAGCAGCGCTGTGTGGCGTGCGGTCGTCCACACTGCTGACCAGTGCGGTCACCAGTGCGAATGACGTACGTGTAGCTAAGACCACCCCCACCCCCGTGCTGAGAGTACCACTCACGGACCTCCTGGGGCGAGGGAGTGTGCTGCTGGCCCTGGCCACCGCCAGTGCCTCCACGGCCACCACCACTGCTGCCACCTCCTCGACCACCCCAACCCCTGCCGCCGCCTCGTCCACCGCCACCCCAACCGTCGCCTCCACTCCTGCCACCTCCCCCGCCGCTGCCGCCACCACCCCCACCGCTACCACTCGCCCCTCCAGCCGAGCCACCACCCCCACTACCTCCACCGCCCCCACCGCCGCCTCCCCCGCCGTCACCGCCACCACCCTTGCCCCCTTTGCCCTTGCCGCTGCGGTGTCCCCTCGAGGCAGACGCAGCGCCGACCTTCTCAGTACCAGGTCGACAGCAGCAGCAGAGGCGACAGAGGGAAGAAGGGGGGAAGGAGAACACCCCTCAAAGAACGGGGTACGGGGGTCGCCACGAGAGGCACCTACAGCAACTATGCTAGTCTTAGCTGCAAGTAGCTCCTTCTCAAGGAGGGCAATGGTGACCTCAGTGGGGCAACGAGCTAGGAAGTGGTCCCTGACAGCACGCAGTGTGTCAGGGAGGCGGGTGACTAGGTGGTAGAGAGTAAGCCCGAGTGGAGGGGGGTGCGTGGCAAGGAACTCAGCAGGCATGGCGGCACGGAAGCGGGCCTCACTAGTACGGAGGTGCGTGATGAGGTCA
The DNA here is from genome assembly GCA_948144175.1 of Closterium sp. NIES-65. Classification (NCBI taxonomy): domain Eukaryota; kingdom Viridiplantae; phylum Streptophyta; class Zygnematophyceae; order Desmidiales; family Closteriaceae; genus Closterium; species Closterium sp. NIES-65. The sequence goes on along the minus strand of CANXME010002301.1, from coordinate 259,506 downwards.
CCGATTGTGTGAAAGGAGGCCAGGTCGGGATACAGGTAGGGGAGGGAGAGACGGCCTAGTGCGGGAGAGGCAGGTGAGGAGTAGCGAGCAACTACAGCTGTGTACAGTGCCTGTGCAGTCTTGTGCTGACCAAAGTGCTCGCGTTCGTCTATCGGCAGGGAGTTGCGAATGGCGAAGCGAGCGTGGGCATCACGATTCTGCCACTGTGAGCGAGCAGTGCTGTCAGCAGTAGCAGCAGGGGCAGTGACATGGCCTAGGGCGTGATCGTACAGTGAGATGTCATCCTTGGCTGTGAGCTGTAGGTAGAGGTGCAAGTCATCGAGCCACGTGTCAAACTTCATAGGGCGGCCCTCTGCATCGAACACGAGAACCTGTGGGCTAGCCATGGGAACAGTAGAAATAGCAGCAGTAGCAGTAGGAGAAGCAGGTAGGACGAACCAGGTTGGGCAGGGCGGCGCGGCTCGGTTCAGGTCGGGTCGCGGCTCGGCTGGGTGGCGCGGCTCGGTTCAGGGCGCGCGGCTCGGCTCGGGGCGCGCGGCTCGGCTCAGGGCGCGCGGCTCGGGTTGCGCAGCTCGGGTCACGGCGGGGACGGGCCGCCCGCTCTCCCTCTTGTGCTGCGGCGGGAACGGGCCGCCCGGGGCCTCTAGGTGGTGGGCACGGGTCGGCGAGGTCGGCACGGGGCCGGTTGGGGCCCCAGAGGGGCAAGCGCGGGGCCGATCGGGGCCTGAGCGGGGCTAGCGCGGGGCCAAACGGGGCCTTGACGGGGCTAGCAAGGGGCCGACGGGGCCTGAACGGGGCTAGCGCAGGGCCGACGGGGCCTGAAACGGGGCCGACGGGGCCTGAAACGGGGCTAGCGAGGGCCCGATCGGGGCCTGAATGGGGCTAGCGCGGGGCCGACGGGGCCTGAGAGGGGCTAGCGCGGGGCCGACGGGGCCTGAAACGGGGCTAGCGCTGGCCGGCGGGGCCTAAGAGGGGCTAGCGCGGGGCCGACGGGGCCTGAAACGGGGCCAACGGGGCCTGAAACGGGGCTAGCGCGGGCCGACAGGGCCTGAGAGGGGCTAGCGCGGGGCCGACGGGGCCTGAAACGGGGCCGACGGGCCCTGAAACGGGGCTAGCGCGGGCCGACGGGGCCTGAGAGGGGCTAGCGCGGGGCCGACGGGGCCTGAAACGGGGCTGACGGGGCCTGAACGGGGCTAGCGCGGGGCCTGAACGGGGCCTTAAAGGGGCCGACGGGGCCTGGACGGGGCCGCTATGTCAGAACATTATAGCTTACTTATTTGTGTAGGCTATAGTGGGGTATCCCATAGGGGGTACAACCCAATTAGGGTTTCATATTTGTACTCACTTCATTCATTGTCCATTCATTCTCGTTCGCTTCTTCTCATGGAATCAGAGCAGGTTCCCCTGTGGGAACTCTGCTTAGGGCCCACCACTTCAATTTTTTTTTTCTGCCCTAGCGCCTTGCGCCCTAGCGCCTACCCTAGCGCCCGCCCTAGCGCCCTAGCGCCCGCCCTAGCGGCCGCCTTAGCGCCCGCCCGAGCGCCTGCCCTAGCGTCCTAGCGCCTGGCGCCCGCCCTAGCGCCCTTTCGCCGCCCGCGGCCTGTCTGTGCGCTGCCGCCCGTGCGCCGCCGCCCGTGAGCGCCGCCCGTGAGCGCCGCCCGTGAGCACCGCCCGTCAGCGCCGCCCGTCAGCGCAGCCGCCCGTCAACCGCCGCTGGTGCGCCGCCGCCCGTGACGCCGCCGCCCGTGAGCCGCCGCCCGTGAGCCGCCGCCCGTGAGCCGCTCGCCGGTGAGCCGCCGCCCGTGAGCCGCCCGCCCGCGAGCCGCCCACGACGCCGACGCCGCCGACGCCGCCGACGCCGCCCGTGCACCGCCGACGCCGCCGACGTCACCCGTGAGCCGCCGACGCCGCCGACGCCGCCGACGCCGCCCGTGAGCCGCTGACGCTGCCGTCGCCGCCGACGCCGCCCGTGAGCAGCCGACGCCGCCCTCGAGCCGCCCGTGCAGCCGCCCCAGCCGCCCGTCAGCCGCCCGTGCGCCGCCCGCGAGCCGCCCCAGCCGCCCGTGAGCCACTCGCGAGCCGCCCCAGCCGCCCGTGCTTTCGCCCGCAAGACGCCCGCGCCGCCCGAGCCGCCCGAGCCGCCCGAGCCGCCCGAGCCGCCCGAGCCGCCCGAGCAGCCTGAGGCGTCGGCCTCCTATTCCTGTGAGGGCTGCTGCTGCTCCTGGGCCGCCGTAGCTGCTGTGCTGCTGTGTGGCTTTACTCCTGAGCTACCCGACCCTTCCCGCCCGGTGAGACTGTCAGCTGCTATAAAGGCCACCCCCAGTGTCCTGTCTTTTGACGCTGAGGGTCGCGCCGTTGACTTTGCAGTCTGGGTCGAGGACCTGCAGCTGTACTTACTGTGCGATGCGATCGATGAGGTTTCTCTCTTTGACTTTGTCTCTGGCGCTGTCCCTGCCCCTCGTGCTGATGCTGACCCCTCTGTTCGCTCCAAGTGGGCCACGCGCGATGCTGCTGCACGTCTTGCTGTGCGTCGCCACCTCCCTTCCTCCGAGCGTGCACACTTTAGTCAGTGCAAGACCGCTCAGGCCTTGTACGACGCTGTAGTTGCGCGCTACTCCTCCCCTTCCTCCGCTACGCTGAGCCGCCTCATGCTACCGTTCCTCTTCCCTGACCTCGCTGCCTTTCCCACTGTCGCTGACCTCTTTACCCACCTCCGCGCTAGTGACACTCGCTACCGCGCTGCGCTTCCTGCTGAGTTCCGCGCCGCAAACCCTCCTCCCATGTACATCACTCTCTACTTTCTAGTCACCCGTCTCCCTGAGTCCCTTCGTGCCGTTAGGGACCAGTTTCTCTCTATCTGTCCCACCACCCTCACTGTCGACCTCCTTGAGAAGTCCCTACTAGCGGCTCAGAAGAGTATCGTCGCTGTAGGGGCCTCTCGTGGTGACCCTCGCACCCCCATCTTTGAGGGGTGTTCTCCTTCCCCCCTACTTCCCTCTGTCGCCTCTGCTGCTGCGGCCGACCTCGTTGGTTTGGAGTCGGTCGGTGCGGCCTCTGCCCCCAGCGGTAGGCGCCGCCTGTGGAAACAAAGAACGAGAATGGAATGACTATGAACGAAGTGAGTACAAATAGGAAACCCTAATTGGGTTGTACCCCCTATGGGATACCCCACTATAGCCTACAGAAACAAGTAAGCTATAAGTTCTGACACACCCCCATAGGCAAAGTGGGGGAGAACAAGGGGTCACAAGACCAGTCAAGCAAAGCAAAGCAAAGCTCAGGGTGGATCACAAAGTCACCACGCATTCCGAGCACAAGTTCAAAGGCCACAAGGCCAGTTCACATGCAAGATCATATATAGAGATATACAAGAACAAGAGTATATATATGCGAAAGTACAAGCAAGGTCAAGAGGAGAGCAAGTGAGGCAAGACAGGCACAAGACCCAACTGCGTGCAGCAACGCTGATGATCACAAGGCGCAAGTGCCTTGGTGAAGACATCAGCAGTGTTGGCCTCAGAGGCCACGTACGCAAGTCGCAGCTGTCCACGCTGCTGTAGCTCACGAGCAAGAAAGTAACGAAGAGCAATGTGCTTCGTTCTGTGCTCCAGTCGCTGCTCTCGACACAAGGCCAGCATGGCCTTGTTGTCTACGTACAGGACTGGAGGAGAACGAGGCTGCTCTCCAAGGTCGGTCAGCAGGTAGGTGAGCCAGCGTAACTCCTGTGCAGCCATAGCCCCAGCGTAGATCTCAGCCTCACAACTGGAGCCGAGAACAGAAGACGAGCGGGTAGCCCGCCACGAGACAGAGCCGGAACCAAGGCTGAAGGTGTAACCCTGTGACGACCGCTGCGTAGCCTGGTCGTCAGCCCAAGAAGCGTCTGCGTGCCCAGTGAGGACCACTGGACTGCGCCCTCCAAGCACTAGCCCCATGCCCGACGTACTGCACAAGTAGCGCAACACCCTCTTCGCTGCAGCCATGTGCTCTGGTCGGTGTCTCCCAGGAGCAACAAAGCGTGCGAGAATGCTAAGAGGGTATGCGAGGTCAGGTCGTGTGCAGGTCATCAGGTACATGAGGCAGCCAACAAGCTCTGCAAACGGGCCACTCGACTCTACGGACTCATCCGAAGGCAGAGCTGAGAGCGAGTGGCGAGTAGGCAGAGGAGTGGCCTGAGGCGAGGAGTACGTGAAGCCGAAGCGCTGAAGGACCTGCTGCACCATGTGTGACTGAGTCAGGGTAATGGTGCGGCGTGCTCTGTCCCGGGTGATCTGCAAGCCAAGGTAGCTGCGCAGTTCACCCAGGTCAGTGCACGTGTGTCTCTTCTGCAGCTCGGACTTCACGTAGGCGAGTCCAGCAGTGTCAGCTGTGGCAAAGACCAAGTCGTCGACGTACACGAGGATGTAGAACGGCGGCAGAGAGGTGTCGGTGCGCAGAAACAGCGACGGGTCGGCAGTGGAAGGAGCAAACCCAAGTGCCGCGAGCGTAGTCCTCAGTGTGTCGTGCCACTCACGTGGCGCCTGGCGGAGACCGTAGACTGGACGCCGGAGACTCCACTGGGTACCAGGAGGGAAAGACCCAGTGAAGCCAGGTGGGCGACGCAGCCAGATCTCCTCGTGCAGGCTGCCCTGCAAGAAAGCTGTGCTGAAGTCGAGAGAGTGCAGCTCGTAGTCACGGTGAGCAGCAACGTGTAGCAGAACCCGAAGAGTGGTCATCTTCGGGGTGGGGGAGAAGGTCTGAAAGTAGTCAACCCCCTGCCGCTGACTGAAGCCACGAGCCACGTAACGCGCCTTGAAGACAGGCGGAGAACCCGGCGGCCGCTTCACCCTGAAAATCCACATGCCACTGACGATGTTCGCCCCAGGAGGGGGAACAGCGTCAACGTAGGTGCCTGTGGACTTCCAGGAAGCCATCTCTGCATCCATAGCTGCCTGCCACTGAGAGGAGTAGGGACCCTCTATCGCCTCCGCGTAAGAGCGCGGAGTCGGGATGTCTGGTGCATCCGGGTCTCCCTCAGGGGCTAGCAGTACAGACGCGAGACGAGGTGAAGCGGCGGCCAGACACTGGAACTCCTCCTGCCTGTCCTCAAGGACGTCCGTGCCAAGGGCACACTCACCCCCGACGGACGGAGGACAGGCGGACTCAGACTCAGTGACAAGACGAGCAGCGTAGTCTAGACGACAGCGCGCAGCAAAGTCGACAAGCTCAGTGACAAGGGCAGACGCAGCAGACGACTCGAAGGAGGGGTCAGTGACAGCAGTAGCCAGGAGACGCGTGACAGTAGGACTGGCAGCACGAAGGGCGTCCGACTCCGGGTCGGCAAGAGCAGGAAGAGAGGAAGCAGGAGGAGAAGGCAAAGGGGCACGCAGAGGAGCAGTGGACGGACGCAGTGACATCCGGTGCGTGCCAGGGACAGGAGGAGGACGCTGACGCGACCCGCGACCACTAGCGCGCTCAGTACGAACAGGCGACACAGGACGAGACGCAGGCTCACGACGCTCAGTAAGACCTCCAGTCGGACCAGCGTAGGGAGAAGGAGCAGGCAAAGGGGAGGCAGGCTGTAGCTGTGGCTGTGACCGGACAGGCTGCGGACCCTCTAAGGGAGGAGGAGGAGGTGTAAGACCAAGAACCTGCTGCAGGAGCGGAACGAAGTACGGTCGGGGCCGCGCGGCGACGCTAGAAACAGCAGGAACAGCACCAGCAGCCCCGGCAGGAGCACCCACTCCACTAGCACCTCCAGCAGCACCACCAGAAGCTCCAGAACCTCCAGCCGCAGCACCAGGAGCACTGTCAGTCGGGCCGCCAACGGCAGGCTCAGCACCAACACCCTCAGCAGGACCAGCTCCAGGAGAACTCTCAGACTCAGCAGCTCCAGCACCCACAGTACGAGCGCCGGCGGGGCGCGCAGCAGCAGTACCCTCTGCAGCCGAAGAACCACCAGCACCAGCAGCACGCCTCCAGCGCCCGGCAAACCACTCACGCAGCTCCTGTGGGGAGAGTGGCTCCCGGCGAGACGAAGCACCCCCAGGCACAGCACCTCCAGGCTCAGCACCCCTAGACACAGCACCCCCAGGCACGTCACCCCCAGGCTCAGCACCCCCAGGCTCAGCAACCCCAGGCTCAGCACCCCCAGGCTCAGCACCCCCAGGCACAGCACCCCCAGACTCGGCACCTCCAGACTCAGCACCCCCAGGCACAGCACCCCCAGGCTCAGCACCCCCAGGCTCAGCACCCCCAGACTCGGCACCTCCAGGCTCAGCACCCCCAGACTCCGCACCCCCAGGCTCAGCTCCCGCAGCAGCACCAGAGTCACCAGTGACCTCGACAGGCTCGACCGCGTCTACCTGGGACACACCTGAAGGGGCAGGACCCTGAGGGGGGAGGGGGACTACCGGGGGGGGACCTGGTACCAAGAAGAGCGGGGGTGGGGGGAGGGACGGAGTGCGGTAGGGGAAGAGGCGGTAGTAGGGTACCGACTCGTCGAACGTGACGTCCTGGGAGGACAGAACACGTCGAGAGGTGGGGTGGTAAAACTGCCACCCAGGGGCGTCGGGGGGGAACCCCAGGAAGACGCAGGGAGAAGCACGAGGGGATAGCTTGTCCGCAGACAGGTCGCGAACAAACGCCCGAGATCCCCAGACCCGGAACGCCGACGCATCGCCAACCTTCCCCGTCCACAGCAGGGCTGGGGAGGTCTCCGGTCGAGAGACCCTGGGGTGGAGGTTGATCTGGTGCGCAGCATACCTGACCGCAAACGGCCACAGAAAATGGGGAGCAGCCGCATGCATCATGGACGTACGAGCGACGTCCATGACCATGCCAATGCGGCGCTCAGCAATCCCATTCTGCTGCGGTGAGTCCGGAAGCGTGAAGGTCTGACGGATGCCTCGCGCACGACAGTAGGCACTCAGGAGGCCAGAGGAGAACTCTCCGCCTCTGTCCGAGTGCAGACGCAAAACAGGGAAGTCAGAGCCAAAGCTCCTCCGAAGCTGGAGACGAGGTGCGCGGATCCAGTCGATCAACACCGCAGTGACCTCACCCTTGCTGCGCAAGGGGAAGACTGTGGTGTAACGCGAGTAGTCGTCAACCACCAGCAGGAAGTAGCGCTCCTGACCCTGTCCACGGACGCGGGCTGGGCCCCACACATCCATGTGAAGCGTCTGCAACGGGGCCTCTGTCGGAGGAAACTGGGAGGAGTGAGGGGCAGCACGCTGGCGCCCCTCGACACAGGGGACACAGGTGGGGCCAGGGCCCGGAGGAAGGGGAGGGAGAGACCGGGGAAGACCAGACACAAGGACTCGCGAGGCCATGCCTCTGAGCCGAAGCAGAGAGGGGTGGCCAAGGCGGTGGTGCCAGAGGAGGGTCTCGTGAGACAAACGACGGCACGAGCAGGGGGCAGACTCAGGACCAGACCTGGACGCTGCAGCAAACACCTGACCAGACGAAGTGACCCTACCAGACTCAGCACCTGGAGGAGAAGCAGTGGTCAGAGTGTACAGGCTCGACCCTGGCCGACGTGTAAACGTAGCCAGGTGGCGACCTGTATCCGCCTCCGTGCAGTGGGTCACCCGCTGACGAGCAGGGGTGAACTGGTGGACACCCGCATCCTGGAGGTCAGCACCACTCACCAAGTTCGTCGAGAACGAGGGGAGGTAGAGACCAGTCAGGGTGCCAGAGGGGGCCGCCGGACACGGGAGGACAGTGGAGAAGCGAGACAGGACAGGCCCCCCAGAGGGGTCAGCCAGGGACACCGCAACCGGCCGACTCAGCGGCGTGAGAGTGGTGCGGTCCCGAAAGAAGGAGCGAGACGCTCCAGAGTCAAGGGTGAAGGTGTGAGAGGCCGAAGCCGACACAGTACCTGAGAGGGCAGACTCACCAGCACCTGAGAGCACAGACGCACTGGCACCTAGAGCAGCAGCCTCACTAGTACCTGACGCGGCAGTACCAATGCCCGGGTCGGGCGGGAAACACCGGTAACAGTCATCCTCATCACTACCAATCGCAGCATACATAGCAGAGAGAATAGCATCAAAATCAAGATCATAAATAGCTACACCAGCCCTAGACAGCTCTCCCCAGCGGGGGATCTCAGCTGCCTCCGGAAACTGCTGACGCCAGGCGTCAGTCAGGCGGCCAAAGCAGCGGCGGGCAGTGTGGGCGCCTCCACACCTCTCCCCTGCACGGTCACCGGTGCGGAGAACGTAGGGGCAAGGACCAAGCGCACCACCACGCTGACGCTGCGAGTACCACTCACGGAGCTGCTGAGGGGCGGGGACGGTGCGAGAGCGCTGCTGCTGCTGTGGCTGCTGCTGCGGCTGCTGCTGCTGCTGCTGCTGGCGCTGACCACCCCCGGAGCTGCTCCGCTGGGACGAGCCACTCCGACCCCCGCCTCCACTGCCACCCCCGCCTCCACCGCCACCCCCGTCTCCACCTCCACCTCCCCCACCAGGACCGTCGCTCCCACCGCTCCCACCGCCTCCTCCGCTACCACCTCCGCCGCCACCTCCGCCTCCACCGCCGCCACCAGTACCTCCACTCCCGCCACCACCCCCACCGCCACCCCCACTCCCCCCGCCACCCCCACCGCCTCCTCCACCGCCCCCTCTAGCTCCACCCGCTCCCTTGCCCCCTTTGCCCTTGCCAGCGCGGCGTCTGCCGCTGGGGGCAGACGCCGCGCCGACCGACTCAAAACCAGTGAGGTCGGCCGCAGCGGCAGAGGCGACAGAGGGCAGCAGGGGGGAAGGACCACACCCCTCAAAGATAGGGGTGCGAGGGTCACCCCGAGAGGCCCCTACAGCGACAATACTCTTCTCAGCCGCTAGCAGGGACTCCTCAAGGAGGTCGACAGTGAGAGTGGTGGGACAGACAGAGAGAAACTGGTCCCTAACGACACGAAGGGACTCAGGGAGACGGGTGACGAGAAAGTAGAGAGTGATGTACATGGGAGGAGGGTTCGCAGCGCGGAACTCAGCAGGAAGGGCAGCGCGGTAGCGGGTGTCACTAGCACGGAGGTGGGTAACGAGGTCAGCGACAGTGGGAAAGGAAGCGAGGTCAGGGAAGAGAAACGGTAGCATGAGGCGGCTAAGGGTAGCGGAGGAAGGGGAGGAGTAGCGTGCAACTACAGCGTCGTACAAGGCCTGAGCGGTCTTGCACTGACTAAAGTGGGCACGCTCAGAGGAAGGGAGGTGGCGACGCACAGCAAGACGTGCAGCAGCATCGCGGGTCGCCCACTTGGAGCGAACGGCAGAGTCAGCATCAGCAGGTGGGGCAGGGACAGCGCCAGAGACAAAGTCAAAGAGAGAGACCTCATCTATCGCATCACACAGTAAGTACAGCTGCAGGTCTTCAATCCAGACGGCAAAGTCAATGGCCCTCCCCTCAGCGTCAAAGGTAAGAACATTGGGGGTGGCCATGACAGCAGCTGAAAATCTCACCGGGCTGGGAGAGGCGGGTAGGTCAGCAGCAGAGGAACAGCAGCACGGCTCCGCAGGCGGCTCGGGCGGCGCGGGCGGCTCGGCGGCGGCTCGGGCGGCGGCTCGGCGGCGGTTCGGCGGCGGCTCGGCGGCGGCTCGGCGGCGGCTCAGGCGGCGGCGGCTCGGCGGCGGCTCGGCTGCTGCTGGGCGGCGCGGGCGGCTCGGGCGTCACGGGCGGCTCGGCGGCGGCTCTGGCGGCTCGGCGGCGGCTCGGGCGGCGGCTCGGCGGCGGCTCGGCGGCGGCTCGGCGACGGCTCGGCGGCGGCTCGGCGGCGGCTCAGGCGGCGGCGGCTGCTGCTGGGCGGATCGGCGGGGCCGCGTAGCAGAGTGGCGGCGGGGCCGCGACCGAAGAGAGCGGCGGGGCCGCGTAGCAGAGGGCGGCGGGGCCGCGTAGCAGAGGGCGGCGGGGCCGCGACCGAAGAGAGCGGCGGGGCCGCGTAGCAGGGGGCGGCGGGGCCGCGTAGCAGAGGGCGGCGAGGCCGCGTAGCAGAGGGCGGCGAGGCCGCGTAGCAGAGGGCGGCGGGGCCGCGTCCGAAGAGAGCGGCGGGGCCGCGTAGCAGGGGGCGGCGGGGCCGCGTAGCAGAGGGCGGCGAGGCCGCGTAGCAGAGGGCGGCGGGGCCGCGATCGAAGGGCGGCGGGGCCGCGTAGCAGAGGGCGGCGGGGCCGCGTAGTAGAGGGCGGCGGGGCCGCGTGGCAAAGGGCGGCGGGGCCGCTATCGAAGGGCGGCGGGGCCGCGTAGCAGAGGGCGGCGGGGCCGCGTAGCAGAGGGCGGCGGGGCCGCGTAGCAGAGGGCGGCGGGGCCGCGAGGCAGAGGGCGGCGGGGCCGCGTAGCCGAGGGCGGCGGGGCCGCGATCGAAGGGCGGCGGCGGGGCCGCGTAGCAGAGGGCGGCGGGGCCGCGATCGAAGGGCGGCGGGGCCGCTAGGGAAGGGCGGCGGAGCCGCGAGGGGAAGGGCGGCGCAACGGTCCGCTAGGGGCGACACGACGGGTCGCTAAAAAAAACGCGCCTCGGGGCGCGGTTCGGTGGGCCCTAGAAGCAGTCCCTAGGAGGGAACCTGCTCTGATTCCATGTGGAAACAAAGAACGAGAATGGAATGACTATGAACGAAGTGAGTACAAATAGGAAACCCTAATTGGGTTGTACCCCCTATGGGATACCCCACTATAGCCTACAGAAACAAGTAAGCTATAAGTTCTGACACCGCCCTGGCAGGGGCAAAGGGGGCAAGGGAGCGGGTGGAGCTAGCGGGGGCGGTGGCGGAGGCGGTGGAGGCGGCGGGGGGAGTGGGGGTGGCAGTGGAGGTGGTGGCGGGAGTGGAGGTACTAGTGGCGGCGGTGGAGGCGGAGGTGGTGGTGGTGGTGGCGGTGGGAGCGGCGGGGGCGAGGGTGGCGGTGGCGGCGGTGGCGGCGGAGGCGGAGGTGGCGGTGGTGGAGGTGGTCGGAGTGGCTCGTCCCAGCGGAGCACCACAGGAGGTAGTCAGCGCCAGCAGCAGCAGCAGCAGCAGCAGCGCTCTCGCGACGTCCTCACCCCTCAGCAGCTCCGTGAGTGGTACTCCCAGCGTCAGCGTGGTGGGGCGTTCGGTCCCTGCACCTACGTCCTTCGCACCGGCGACCGTGCGGATGAGCAGTGTGGGGGCACCCACACCGCCCGCCGCTGCTTTGCCCGCTTGACCGACGCTTGGCGCCAGCAGTTTCCGGAGGCCTCTGAGATCCCCCGCTGGGGAGAGCTGTCTAGGGCTGGTGTAGCTATCTTTGATCTTGACTTTGATGCTATTCTTGCTGCCATGTATGCTGTGTCTGCTAGTGATGAGGGTGACTGTTACCGGTGTTTCCCGCCCGATCCGGGCATTGAGTCTGCTGCTCTAGGTACTGGTGCGACTGCTGCCCTAGGTGCTTGCGACGCTGCTGATCTTGGTGCTAGTGTGTCTGCGTCCTCAGGTACTGGTGAGTCTGCGCTCTCAGGTACTACGTCGGCTTCGGCCTCCCTCACCTTCACCCTTGACTCTGGGGCTTCTCGCTCCTTCTTTCGGGACCGCACCACTCTCACGCCGCTTAGTCGGCCGGTTGCGGTGTCCTTGGCTGACCCCTCTGGGGGTCCTGTCCTGTCTCGTTTCTCCACAGTCCTCCCGTGTCCGGCGGCTCCCTCTGGCACCCTGACTGGTCTCTACCTCCCCTTGTTCTCTACGAACCTGGTGAGTGGTGCTGACCTACAGGATGGGGGTGTCCACCAGTTCACTCCTGCTCGTCAGCGGGTGACACACTGCACAGAGGCTAGCACAGGTCGCCACCTAGCTACGTTTACACGTCAGCCAGGGTCGAGCCTGTACACACTGACCACTGCTTCTCCTCCCGGTGCTGAGTCTGGTAGAGTCCCTTTGTCTGGTCAGGTGTTTGCTGCAGCGTCCAGGTCTGGTCCTGAGTCTGCCCCCTGTTCGTGTCGCCGTCTGTCTCACGAGACTCTCCTCTGGCACCACCGCCTTGGTCACCCCTCTCTGCTTCGGCTCAGAGGCATGGCCTCCCGTCTTCTTGTGTCTGGTCTCCCCCGGTCCCTCCCTCCCCTTCCTCAGGGCCCTGGCCCTGCCTGTGTCCCCTGCGTCGAGGGGCGCCAGCGTGCTGCCCCTCACTCCTCCCAGTTTCCTCCGACAGAGGCTCCGTTGCAGACGCTTCACATGGACGTGTGGGGCCCTGCCCGCGTCCGTGGACTCGGTCACGAGTGCTACTTCCTATTGGTGGTTGACGACTACTCGCGTTACACCACAGTCTTCCCCTTGCGCAGCAAGGGTGATGTCACTGAGGTGCTAATCGACTGGATCCGCGCAGCTCGTCTCCAGCTCAGGCAGAGCTTTGGCTCGGACTTTCGTGTGTTGCGTCTGCACTCGGACAGAGGCGGAGAGTTCTCCTCTGGCCTTCTGCGTGCCTTCTGTCGTGAGCGAGGCATCCGCCAGACCTTCACGCTTCCGGACTCACCGCAGCAAAATGGGATTGCTGAGCGCCGCATTGGCATGGTCATGGACGTCACTCATACGTCTATGATGCATGCGGGTGCCCCCCATTTTCTGTGGCCGTTTGCGGTCAGGTACGCGGCGCATCAGATCAACCTCCACCCCAGGGTCTCCAGGCCGGAGACCTCCCCAACCCTTCTGTGGACGGGGAAGGTTGGCGATGCGTCGGCGTTCCGGGTCTGGGGATCTCGGGCGTTTGTCCGCGACTTGTCTGCGGACAAGCTGTCCCCTCGCGCTGCTCCCTGCGTCTTCCTGGGGTTCCCCCTCGACGCCCCTGCGTGGCAGTTCTACCACCCCACCTCTCGACGTGTTCTGTCCTCCCAGGACGTCACGTTCGACGAGTCGGTGCCCTACTACCGCCTCTTCCCCTACCGCACTCCGTCCCTCCCCCCGCCTCCGCTCTTCTTGGTACCAGGTCCCCCCCCGGTAGACCCCCTCCCCCCTCAGGGTCCTGCCCCTTCAGGTGTGTCCCAGGTAGACGCGGTCGAGCCTGTCGAGGTCACTCGTGACTCTGGTGCTGCTGCGGGAGTTGAGCTTGGGGGTGCTGAGCCTGGGGGTGCGGAGTCTGGAGGTGCTGAGCCTGGGGGTGCTGAGCATGGGGGTGCGGAGTCTGGAGGTGCTGAGCCTGGGGGTGCTGAGCATGGGGGTGCTGAGCCTGGGGGTACTGAGTCTGGGGGTGCTGAGCTTGGGGGTGCTGAGACTGGGGGTGCTCCGCCTGGAGGTGCTTTGCCTCAGGGTGCTGAGCCTGGAGGTTCTTCGCCTGGAGGTTCTCCGCCTGGAGGTGCTTCGTCTTGCCGAGAGCCACTCTCCCCACAGGAGCTGCGTGAGTGGTTTGCCCGGCGCTGGAGGCGTGCTGCTGGTGCTGGAGGTTCTTCGGCTGCAGAGGGTGCTGCTGCAGCGCGTCCCTGAGGTGCTCGTGCTGTGGGTGCTAGAGCTGCTGGGCCTGAGGGTTCTCCTGGAGCTGGTGCAATTGAGGGTGTTGGCGCTGAGACTACTGCTGGCGGTCCGACTGGCAGTGCTCCTGGTGCTGCTGGGGGTTCTGGAGCTGCTGCTAGTGCTGCTGGAGGTGCTGCTAGAGGTGCTGCTGGAGCGGGTACTCCTGCTGGGGTTAGTGGTGCTGTCCCTGCTGTTTCTGGCGTCGCCACGCGGCCCCGACCGTACTTCGTTCTACTCCTGCAGCAGGTTCTTGGTCTTACACCTTCTCCTGGTCCTCCTCCGCCTCCCTTAGAGGGTCCACAGCCTGTCTTGTCCCAGTCACAGCTACAGCCTGCCTCCCCTTTGCCTGCTCCTTCTCCCTACGCTGGTCCTACTGGAGGTCTTACTGAGCGTCGTGAGCCTGCGTCTCGTCCTGCGTCGCCTGTTCGTCCTGCACGCACTAGTGGTCGCGGTTCGCGTCAGCGTCCTCCCCCTGTCCTTGGCACGCACCGGATGTCTCTGCGTCCGTCCACTGCTCCTCTGCGTGCCCCTTTGCCTTCTCCTCCTGAGTCCTCTCTTCCTGCTCTTGCCGACCCGGATTCAGACTCTCTTCGTGCTGCCAGTCCCACTGTCACGCGTCTCCTTGCTATTGCTGTCACTGACCATTCCTTCGAGTCTTCTGCTGTGTCTGCCCTTGTCACTGAGCTTGTCGACTTTGCTGCGCGCTGTCGTCTAGACTACGCTGCTAGTCTTGTCGCTGAGTCTGAGTCTGCCTGTCCTCCGTCCGTCGGGGGTGAGTGTGCCCTAGGCAGGGACGTCCTTAAGGACAGACAGGAGGAGTTCCAGTGTCTGGCCGCCGCTTCACCTCATCTTGCGTCTATATTGCTAGCCCCTGAGGGAGACCCGGATGCACTTGACATCCCGACTCCGCGCTCTTACGCGGAGGCGATAGAGGGTCCCTACTCCTCTCAGTGGCAGGCAGCTATGGATGCAGAGATGGCTTCCTGGAAGTCCACAGGCACCTACGTCGACGTTGTTCCCCCTCCTGGGGCGAACATCGTCAGTGGCATGTGGATTTTCAGGGTGAAGCGGCCGCCGGGTTCTCCGCCTGTCTTCAAGGCGCGTTACGTGGCTCGTGGCTTCAGTCAGCAGCAGGGGGTTGACTACTTTCAGACCTTCTCCCCCACCCCGAAGATGACCACTCTTCGGGTCCTGCTGCACGTTGCTGCTCACCGTGACTACGAGCTGCACTCTCTCGACTTCAGCACAGCTTTCTTGCAGGGCAGCCTGCACGAGGAGATCTGGCTGCGTCGCCCACCTGGCTTCATTGGGTCTTTCCCTCCTGGTACCCAGTGGAGTCTCCGGCGTCCAGTCTACGGTCTCCGCCAGGCTCCACGTGAGTGGCACGACACACTGAGGACTACGCTTGCTGCACTTGGGTTTGCTCCTTCTACTGCCGACCCGTCGCTGTTTCTGCGCACCGACACCTCTCTGCCGCCGTTCTACATCCTCGTGTACGTCGACGACTTGGTCTTTGCCACAGCGGACACTGCTGGACTCGCCCACGTGAAGTCCGAGCTGCAGAAGAGACACACGTGCACTGACCTGGGTGAACTGCGCAGCTACCTTGGCTTGCAGATCACCCGGGACAGAGCATGCCGCACCATTACCCTGACTCAGTCACACACGGTGCAGCAGGTCCTTCAGCGCTTCGGCTTCACGTACTCCTCGCCTCAGGCCACTCCTCTGTCTACTCGCCACTCGCTCTCAGCTCTGCCTTCGGATGAGTCCGTAGAGTCGAGTGGCCCGTACCCTGAGCTTGTTGGCTGTCTCATGTACCTGATGACCTGCACACGACCTGACCTTGCATACCCTCTTAGCATTCTTGCACGCTATGTTGCTCCTGGGAGACACCGACCAGAGCACATGGCTGCAGCGAAGAGGGTGTTGCGCTACTTGTGCAGTACGTCGGGCATGGGGCTACTGCTTGGAGGGCGGAGTCCAGTGGTCCTCACTGGACACGCAGACGCTTCTTGGGCTGACGACCAGGCTACGCAGCGGTCGTCACAGGGTTACACCTTCGGCCTTGGTTCCGGCTCTGTCTCGTGGCGGGCTACTCGCTCGTCTTCTGTTCTCGGCTCCAGTTGTGAGGCTGAGATCTACGCCGGGGCTATGGCTGCTCAGGAGCTTCGCTGGCTCACCTACCTGCTGATCGACCTTGGAGAGCCGCCTCGTTCTCCTCCAGTCCTGTACGTAGACAACAAGGCCATGCTGGCCTTGTGTCGAGAGCAGCGATTGGAGCACAGGACAAAGCACATTGCTCTCCGCTACTTTCTTGCTTGTGAGCTGCAGCAGCGTGGACAGTTGCGACTTGCGTACGTGGCCTCTGAGGCCAACACTGCTGATGTCTTCACCAAGGCACTTGCTCCTTGTGATCATCAGCGCTGGTGTACGCAGCTGGGTCTTGTGCCTGTCTTGCCTCACTTGCTCACTTCTTGATCTTGCTTGTACCTTGACCTATATATACTCTTGCTCTTGCTTGCTTGACTCTTGTATATCTCTATATATGATCTTGCATGCGAACTGGCCTTGTGGCCCTTGACCTTGCGCTCGGAATGTGTGGTGACTTTGTGATCCACCCTGAGCTTTGCTTTGCTTTGCTTTGCTTGACTGGTCTTGTGACCCCTTGTTCTCCCCCACTTTGCCTATGGGGGTGTGTCAGAACATTATAGCTTACTTATTTGTGTAGGCTATAGTGGGGTATCCCATAGGGGGTACAACCCAATTAGGGTTTCATATTTGTACTCACTTCATTCATAGTCCATTCATTCTCGTTCGCTTCTTCTCACGCTAGGGAGAGCGGGCGTGGGGCCGACGGGGCCTGAACAGGGCTAGCGCGGGGCCGTCAAGAGGGGCCTCTAGGGGCGTGACACGCCGAGGCGCCCTAGGGCACAGGTAGGTAGGTAGGTAGGTAGTTACGTAGTGGTGGGCCCTTAGAAAATTTCGGTCCTAGGAAGGACATGCTTTATACCATGTTGGAATCACTGAACAGGAATGAAATGAACTAGCAGTGAAATGAGTACAAGTACCTAACCCTAGAATTGTGTACCCGCTATAGGCTTACCCATTGTAGCCTAAACTAACACAACATATATAATGTTTGACACATTTTGTTGCTGTTTCCGATTCTTACTTCCCTACTTTCTAGTCCCTGCTAGTTCCCAACTCCCCTGCGCGCCCGCCCTCTCCACTGCTAGGCCTGACATGGCTACGGGCCCCGCCTCCGTACCCGTCATGAACGAGGCGACGGTTCGACGCGGCCTCATCCTTAGTGCAGGCGGGGTCGAGGTGGAGTTGTACGAGGACCAGCTGAATGCGATTAGAGAGGCACCGAAAGGGGAGCTCGACGAGAGCATGATGGTCGCGGGCGTCGTGTATGTGTCGTGTCGAACATTTTCGGTTTGCCATGTTTCGGTTTACCTATCGCTGACGTTGCCTTAGCTTTCCGTGCAGCCTGTTCTGTCATGAGCTGCTGTCCGTCGAGCAGCTCCCCAAGGTGTCGATCGTGACTCCGGCGCGTGCGCGTGAAGAGATGGCCCGTCCCACCCCGGTCGCTTTTGCGAACAACCACCTCGACGGCCTCCTCGACAAGCAAGTGGTTTTCGTTCTGCTGCGGACACCGTGAGTCCGACACTCTCCCGTCGCCTTGCGTGCTCCGTCTTTAGCCCTGAACCCGTTCTCACGTGCATTGGCTCTGCATGCAGACTGAGTGTGCCTCCGTTCTCCCACTTGAGCCTGTTTGTGGTATCGCGCCCCGACGATCTGCTGGCTCCGAGGCACCGTGGCACTCGAACTCGAATGATGCACTTCGATTCGAAAGACAAGTTTCCCGATATGAACCACCAATCTTCTCTGGCGCAAGAAGTTTTCGTGTGAGTGACAGCTTTGCCACCCTGCTGTCGAGCTGCTGTTCTCGACAATCTTACTCTTCTATCCGCTGCGTCGCAGGTGGATGAAGAAGCAGCTTCGCGCCGAGTACGCGATGACCCACCAGGCTCTAACCGAGGACGACCAAGAAGTGTTGAACGTGATGGACCTTCGACTGGAGTTGAACGAGGATTTCGACCATCTGGTAAGCTCTCCTTAGACCACCAGCGTTTTTGTCGAGCATGTGTTTTGTCGCTTACGTATGTTTTGTACCCGTCGCAGACGACGACGGCCTTGTCGAGCCCCTATCAAAACGGCTCGGCAGCTCGTGTCGTGCATGGGGTGCGCCGGATTCTGTCGAAATGGGACGACTTCATCCTACAGCCTCGAAAGGGCGAACTCGTGCATCTAGAGAGAACGAAACCTGGCCCGGGTGTGCTTCCGTTGTTCATGGTCGAGCTGTTTTTGAGAAAGATCGACTAGCTCGCTAAGGGAGCAGGTGTGGGAGGGGGTGCCGACCACGAGGGAGGAGGCGAGAAGACGGGACGCGTCGTGATTGAGTACAGCGTCGAGGAGGAGGAGGAGATCGAGGAGGAGGAGGAGATCGAGGAGGATACATCGAGGCAGGCTCACCATGTGGCGAGCGGCCCGGGCGGCGATGCGAACTAGGACGAGGACTCGAGCTCGGGATCGAGCTCTGGCTCGAGCTCGAGCGATGAGTCGGTCGAGGACGACGGCGAGGGCGCCGTACATAGAACGGAGCGTACGGGGGAGCACGGAGTGGCGCTCGGGGAGCGGGTGGATGAGCGAGTAGAGCT
This sequence comes from Closterium sp. NIES-65, assembly GCA_948144175.1. Taxonomy (NCBI): domain Eukaryota; kingdom Viridiplantae; phylum Streptophyta; class Zygnematophyceae; order Desmidiales; family Closteriaceae; genus Closterium; species Closterium sp. NIES-65. The sequence continues at coordinate 241,376 of CANXME010002301.1, read as the reverse complement.
TATTGAGTAGCAGGCGACAGGGGAAACTAAGGCTGTCGAGGAGCAGGAGGGCGGAGCGGCTGCGCAGGAGGGTGGGGTCGGAGGGCAGCAGCAGGTGGTGGGCGAGGCGGCTGCGCAGGAGGGCGGGGCAGGAAGGCAGTAGCAGGAGGGTGTGGCGGCTGCACAGGAGGGTGGGGCAAGAGTGCTGCAGCAGGAGTTTAGGGTTGCGGCTGCGCGGATGGGTGGGTCGGGAGGGCAGGAGCAGGAGGACGGGGAGGGTGCTGAGGAGTATCGTTGAGGAGATGAGCGAGAGGTCGCCGTAACAAGGAGTCACCGCACGGCCAGTGGCAGCGGACAGGCGGGCCCTTCGACCGGGTGGCCTTCGACGGCAGGCCAATCGACGGCGAACATTGCACCCGGAGGCCAGGTCGTCAAGCTACTACAGAGGGTCGAGAAGGTCGAGGCATCGCAGAAGCAGCTCGTCGCCGATGTCTTTGCGAAACACACTGAGCAAGCCAGAGTAATCAACAGGCTTGCTGCGGATTTTCGGACGGCGTGGAATACGATTTCAGAATCGTCGAAGAGCACACTGTCGCAGTGCGCCGAGGCTGTGAAGGGTGTCACGGCGGAGAGGAACCTGTTGGAGGGGGCGCGGGCAAAGATCGACGAGATGAGCGGGAAGATCATCGAGGGGGTGGCAGCTGCCATCACAAAAGCGAGCGAGGACGCCGTCGAGAAGCAGCTCAAGCAGGTCGAGGAGCGGCTGGTTGCTGCGGTGCTGAAGGGTTTCGAGAAAGCCATCATGGAGGACATGTTCTGCTCCACCCTCCTACCCGAGACCATGAAGGAGCTAAAGGACATTGTGAGGGAAGGCTACCATGAAGCCGAAGCAGGCAGGTTGGAAGTCCTCACCGAAGCGATGGCGAGAGGTTTTCAGCGCTCGGCGGGCCCATCGACGAGGTCGCGTCAGGAGGGTTTGGGAGGGGTTCGCAGCGGGGCTGAGCCTCGAGGTCACGAGCGGTCGGTTCCTCCGTCTTCTTCGGTGGGAGGACATGTCAGCAGCCCGGTTGGATCCCCACCGGCGCGTGGCCGTCATCCTGTCGCCAAGCGCGTCGCGGAAGTCATCGTACTCGAGCAGTCGGCCCTCCCGAAGACCTCCGTAGCGGCTCCTATCGATCCACCTGATGCGTTTGCTTCGATGCGGGACATGCTGCAAGGCCTGGGGAAAACGGGTGGGAAAGGAGTGGTCGCGGGGGAGAAAAGTGGTGCCCCGAACGAGCACGTCGCCTCGACCGGGAACAGAGCCCTAGGAATGCGAGGTGCCTCTACCCCGTCAGGCGGCGGTGCGGGGAAAGGAGCGGGAGAAGCAAGCACTGGGTTGCTGTCGAAGACTAAAGCGGCATCAGCTGCGCACGGCGGTGGTGCTGGCCTTGCTGTCGGGCTTGTGGGAAATTGGGCGTCTTCCTCAACCCCTCCAGTTGCTCCTGTCGCCGCTGCTCCGTCCCTAGGCAACGTTTGCCTTAGCGATCCGGGCTCCCCTTCAACGTCCAAGAAGAAGCCGGCTGCGACGAAGTCGTCGAAGCGCGCTGCACACGCGACAGAGAGCCTTGACGTGGTGGAGCTGGCCAGCGTCCCTGGTCAGGCGCCTGTCGAGAAGACCTCTATTGTCGTTGCTGCTTGACAGGAAAAGGCGAAGAAGGCCAGGGTCACGGGTCACACCCCACCTCCTCGACCGGACGACCAAGGCAAGACGAGAGGCTGCAAACGTCCCTTCAAAGGACCGGGTTTCGGGTTGCGGAAGGGGAAGCCGGTTTCCGAACAGACCGTCGGCGGGAGGAAGCGGTTCCTTGGCACTTTTGAAACAGAGAAGGACCAGAAGTTCCGTACGGCCGTCTGTTGGCGCGTGTACTTCCCCGACGTTGTCCTTACGGAGTACGAAGGGTACACGGCGCAGGATGAGGAGGACTGGAAGGTCTACCTAGATGCGGCCGCAGAAATGCCAACCGGCGTTTGGAGCGTGGCGCAAGAATAAGGGGAATGTCGTTTCGACGAGTAAGTCCTGTCAAAGTCATGTTGCTAGACTCTGCTGTCGAATTCATGCTGTTTTGGTGAATTGTCGAAAACCTGCTGTTTTGCGGTGAATGTGCTGTCGGTCGAATGCTGGCCTCTTGACTAACGCATTTCTTGCGATGTGCAGTTACCTGTCGCTGTTGGCGACGGCAAAAAAGGAAGTGAAAGCTGGAACCGAGAGGGGAATCGCGCTGTGCGTGGCAATTGGTAAGGTCGCGACGCTTGGCCTGAAGCACGGGAATCTGATTTACCCGGTCCCGAAGGGCATGGCGGCGACACCGCACATGATGGCCATCGCAGCAACTGTGGCAAGCTTGTGGGCGGCCTGCAGGAAGTTGTCGAAGGAGGATATTAAGGAGGATGCCCTAGCTGCTGCAAACGCGGCGATCTACGCCCCGGAGACTGCAAAGAAGGCTTGTGTGGCTGCCATGTCCGCACTCGTGTCCATACTTTTGCACGTCGGCAAGACGTTCCCGGCGAAGCAGTGGCCCGATCACCTGTATTCGTCGGTTGTCGAAGGTCTCGGCTCGACGGACGCCATACTGCTGCAGATGCTGCGCGTGGCAGCACAGGTCTGTACGCAATGGTGCTGCTGTCGAGCTGCTGCCCACTTGCTGGAGGACGCGGGCTATGGCAGCCTGGCTATGCCAGAAGAAAAGAGCAAGGCGAAGCAGGGCGACGAGGATGCAGCTGAGACGGAAACGGGCGGGCAAGGGGAGTAGTCTAGGCGGGCACTTTGTGTGGGGGTGTTTGCTATTCTCGACAGTTGTGTTTGTTGTTTCCAAAGTTTAATCGACAGAATGTACATGTTGCATGGATCTTGACTTTCCGTTTGCGATAATGCTCAGAAGGTTCATACAGGCGAGATGGTCGGTCAGTAATGAGAACCTGCCATGCAATCTTTGAAAGAACACCCTACTCTAGTTTCCCCCCTCATCACGATTGCCTGTCGAACTTGGGCTCTGGCCCAATGTTTTCATGAACTCTTTCCATTTGTCTTTGAACACGTTCTCGGCCCATTTCCTGGTTCGAAGCTCGACGCGAATGAGCTCCCGCGTTATCCTGAGGCGATCTTTGTCCTTTCGGTTGTCTTCTGCTATCTCGACTTTGCGCTTCTTCGTGAGCTGCTTCCCCGAATCCTCTTTGAGAACGAGCCCTTCAGCCAGCATGTTGATCGAGTGGTTCGTGACTATTGAGTCAAGCTTATCAATGATCGTCGACGTAGCCGCGCTGCTGTCGTCGACCCTGAACATCTCGACGGCCCTCATGACAACCTCCATCTTCCGCAATTTCGACTCGACAGCTTTTGGGGTCGGTGGCTTTTCTTTTGGCTGGTCCACCGCAACGGGGGGAACGGTGAGAGGAGTCGGAGTGAACTTGCTGAACTTGACGGCGAAACCCCTCCTGTAAGCATGTCGAAGACTGTGTCCGTTGTTCAGCGGGCTTGGCCCGTCCCAGTACGACCATGCCTGCCGCACGGTCTCGCAATTGCACCATGGCCACACCACTGCGTCGAAGAATGCTTGGTCGAGCTGGCTGCCCTTGCTCTGTTGAGTGGGCGTTGATTGAGGGGGTTGCTGTGGTGGCGGGGTGGTTTCTTCGGTCGCCGTTTGCGGCACACTCTCGCTCCCCCCCACATTCGCAGCTGCGGTTGTCACGGCGGTAATCTTCAGTGCGTCGAATGCTTTCTGCAGTAGCGCGAGTGCTTCTGCCTTTGCCTCCAACTCCGCTTGCATCGCGCCCTTCTCCCGCTCCAATGACTCGACCTTCTGCTCGAGGCCCTTGATCTTGATTTCTTTTTTCCCACCCTCCTCCTTGTGTAAGTTAACCTCTTCCCGAAGTTGCGTGATGAGGTGCTTGGTGTTGAGTTGAAAGGATGCGTCCTGCGCACAAGATCACGAGCAGTAGGTAAGTGGGCTGATGCAATCTGTTCGGATTAAGATTTAGAAGGGCCATCTTACCTAAGCTCTCGACAGCGTGGGGTTGGTGCGCATCTTGATGCCGTAATTGTCGAGCAGGTACACGTCAAGCGCCCATTTTTGGAAATCCATGTCCTTGCACAAACCGAACATCTGTGCATAAGGGTGACGCTCACAGTCGCAAACAGTCACTCTGTCAAAGGGGTGGTCGTCACAATGGACGTAGTACATCGCAAGATCCTCGGCGATGGGCATTCGGGCGGCTTGCAGGACCTTCAAGAAACTTTTCGCTGCGAAGAACATATGCTCCATGTCCTGCTCGTTATTCCATTCCATTGCCTGAACAAGAACAAATGTGGTGACATTGAGAGATAGACGGGCAAAACTTGCATTCCATGATCACGCTAAGCGCTCGACGCATCCATACCTCGTCGAGCCACTGCTCCGCCTTTGGAAATATGTGCTCCTCGATAGCCTTCAGGACCTTCGTGGGTACTTCGCTCTTCGATCTTCCAAGGTAATAGTCACCCGGTTCCGTCGTGAAACCCGCTTGCAGCTGGATGGCCCCGCGCGGGATGCCTGTGACGTATGACCTGCGCATCTCATTCATGTCCCATTGACCCAGCTGCGCGATGTTGTCGAGTTCACAGTTTTTGTCGGCGAGGATCTGTGCCGTAGACCGTCGAAAGATATGTGTGACTTTCGATAGGATCCACTCCGCGCTTTTCATCGCCCAGGTAACCCATTTGGCATGAGTCGCATACGGCAACTTGGTCTTGTCCTTGTCGAAGAGGGCGAAGTGTCATAACATATAGCTTGTGCTTATTTTGTAGGCTATAGTGGGGTAGCCCATAAGGGGTACAACCCAATTAGGGTTAGTACTTGTACTCAGTTCATTCATAGTTCATCCCATTCTCGTTTCAATCTTCTCATGGTATCGAGCAGGTTCCCTCGTGGGAACTGTGCCTAGGGCCCACCAAGTCGAAACTTTTTTTTCCTGCCCGGAGCGCGCTCCGCCTGAGTCGCGCTCCCCTCTCTGACTTCGTCGAGCCGCCTTAGTGGCCCCTGATTCGTCACCCTAGCGACCCCGTCGCCCTACCTACGGCCCCGGCCCCGTCGCCCTACCTGCACCCCGGCCCCGTCGCCCTACCTGCGCCCCGGCCCCGTCGCCCTACCTGCGACCCCGGCCCCGTCGCCCCCCCTTACGACCCCAGCCTCGTCGCCCCCCCTTGCGACCCCCTGACCTTGCTGCCTTTCCCACAGTCGCTGACCTCATTACGCACCTCCGCACTAGTGACACTCGCTACCATGCTGCGCTTCCTGCTGACTTCTGCGCCAAGAACCCCCCCCCCCATGTACATCACTCTCTAATACTTAGTCACTCGCCTCCCTGACTCCCTTCGCGTAGTTAGGGACCACTTCCTCTTAGTCTGTCCCACCACTCTCACTGTTGACCTCCTCGAGAAGTCCCTCCTAGCGGCCGAGAAGAGCATAGTCGCTGTAGGGGCCTCTCGTGGTGACCCGCGCACCCCCATCTTTGAGGGGTGTTCCCCCTCCCCCCTTCTGCCCTCTGTTGCCTCTGCTGCTGCGGCCGACCTCCTTGGTCTTGAGTCGGTCGGTGCGGCGTCTGCCCCTAGCGGGAGATGCCGCTCTGGCAAGGGCAAGGGGGGGAGGGGCACTGGAGGGGCGAGCGGGGGCGGTGGAGGTGGAGGTGGAGGCGACGGGGGGAGTGGGGGTGGCGGTGGGAGTGGTGGTGGGGGTGGAGGTGTCGGTGGCGGCAGTGGAGACGGAGGCGGCGGCGGCGGTGGCGGTGGGAGCGGAGGTGGCGGAGGTGGCGGCGGTGGAGGAGGCGGCGGAGGCGGCGGTAGTAGCGGCGGCGGCGGAGGCGGCGGAGGCGGCGGGGGTGGCGGTGGAGCTGGTTGCAGGTGTACGCAGAGGAGTGGCTCCGGTGGTGGTCCGCGCCAGTAGCAGCAGCGCGGTCGTGAGACCATGTCCCCTCAGCAGCTCCGTGAGTGGTACACTGCACGCCAGCGGGGTGGGGGTTTTGGTCCGTGCACCTACGTCCTGCGCACCGGCGACCGTGCGGGTGAGCAGTGTGGGGGTGCGCACCCCACTCTGCGCTGCTTTGGCCGCCTGACGAACGCGTGGCGTCACCAGTTCCCGGAGGCCACAGAGATCCCTCGCTGGGGCGAGCTGTTTAGGGCGGGTGTAACCATCTATGATCTTGATTTTAATGCTATTCTTTCTGCCATGTATGCTGTGTCTATTAGAGATGAGGTTGGCTGTTACCGGTGTTTCCCGCCCGATCCGGGCATTGAGACTGCTGCTCTAGGTACTGGTGAGGCGGCTGCCCTAGGTGCTTGCGACGGTGCTGCTCTAGGTGCTAGTGCGTCTGCGTCCTAACGTACTGGTGAGTCTGCGCTCTCAGGTACTACGTCGGCTTCGGCCTCCCTCACCTTCACCCTTGACTCTGGGGCTTCTCGCTCCTTCTTTCGAGACCGCACCACACTTACGCCGCTTAGTCGGCCGGTTGCGGTGTCTCTCGCTGACCCCTCTGGGGGTCCTGTTCTGTCTCACTTCTCCACAGTCCTCCCATGTCCGACGGCTCCCTCTGGCACCCTGTCTGGTCTCTACGTCCCCTCGTTCTCTACAAACCTGGTGAGTGGTGCTGACCTACAGGATGGGGGAGTACACCAGTTCACTCCTGCGCGTCAGCGGGTGACGCACTACACAGAGGCTAGCACAGGCCGACACGTGGCTACGTTTACCGGTCAGCCGGGGTCGAGCCTGTACACACTGACCACTGCGTCTCCTCCAGTTGTTGAGTCTAGTAGGGTCGCTGCGTCGGGTCAGGTGTTTGCTGCAGCGTCCAGGTCTGGTCCTGAGTCTGCCCCCTGTTCGTGTCGTCTCCTGTCTCACGAGACTCTCCTCTCGCACCACCGCCTTGGTCACGCCTCTCTGCTTTGGCTCAGAGGCATGGCCTCCCGTCTTCTTGTTTCTGGTCTCCCTCGGTCCCTACCTCCCCTTCCTCAGGGCCCTGGCCCTACGTGTGTCCCCTATGTTGAGGGGCGCCAGCGGGCTGCCCCTCACTCCTCCCAGTTTCCTCCGACAAAGGCCCCGTTGCAGACGCTTCACATGGACGTGTGGGGCCCAGCCCGCGTCCGTGGACAGGGTCACGAGCGCTACTTCCTGCTCCTTGTTGACGACTACTCGCGTTACACCGCAGTCTTCCCCTTGCGCAGCAAGGATGATGTCACTGAGGTGCTGATCGACTGGATCCGCGCAGCTCGTCTCCAGCTCAGGCAGAGCTTTCGCTCAGACTTTCCTGTTCTACGTCTACACTCGGACAGAGGCGGAGAGTTTTCTTCGGGCCTTCTAAGAGCCTACTCTCGCGCACGAGGAATCTGTCAGACCTTCACGCTTCCGGACTCCCCGCAGCAAAATTAGATTGTTGAGCGCCGCATTGGCATGGTTATGGACCTCGCTCGTACATCTATGATGCATGCGGCTGCTCCCCATTTTCTGTGGCCGTTTGCGGTGTGGTACGCGGCGCATCAGATCAACCTACACCCCAGGGTCTCAAGGTCGGAGACCTTCCCAGCCTTGCTGTGGACGGGGAAGGTTGGCGATGCGTCGGCGTTCCGGGTCTGGGGATCTTGGGCGTTTGTCCGCGACTTGTCTGCGGACAAGCTGTCCCCTCGTGCTGCTCCTTGCGTCTTCCTGGGGTTCCCCCCTGACGCGCCTGGGTGGCAGTTCTACCACCCCACCTCTCGCCGTGTTCTGTCCTCCCATGACGTCACGTTTGACGAGTCGGTCCCCTACTACCGCCTCTTCCCCTACCGCACTCCGTCCCTCCCCCCGCCGCCGCTCTTCCTTGTACCAGGTCCCCCTCTGGTAGACCCCCTCCCCCCTCAGGGTCCGTCCCCTTCAGGTGTGTCCCAAGTAGACGCAGTCGAGCCTGTCAAGGTAGCTGGTGACTCTGGTGCTGCTGAGGGTGCTGAGCCTGGGGGTGCTGACTCTGGGGGTGCTGAGCTGGGGGGCGCTGCGACTGGGGGTGCTGAGCCTGGGGGTGCTGAGCTTGGGGGTGCTGAGCCTGGGTGTGCTGAGACTAGGGGTGCTGAGCCTGGGGGTGCTGAGTCTGGGGGAGCTGCGCCAGGGGGTGCTGGGCCTGGGGGTGCTGAGCCTGGGGGTGCTGAGCCTGGGTATGCTAAGCGTGGGGGTACTGAGCTTGGATATGCTCCGCCTGGATGTTCTCCGGGTGCTTCGTCTCTGCGGGAGGCACTCTCTTCACGAGAGTTGCGCGAGTGGTTTGTCCGGCGCTCGAGGCGTGATGCTGGTGCTGGAGGTTCTTCGGCTACTGAGCGTGCTGCTGTCGCGGGTCCCGGAGGTGCTCGTACTGGAAGTATTGGAGCTGCTAGGCCTGCGGGTTCGACTGGAGCTGGTGCTGCTGAGGGTGTTGGAGCTGAGACTACTGCTGGCGGTCCTACTGCGGGTACTCCTGGTACTGCTGGAGGTTCTGGCGCTGCTGGAGGTGCAGCTGGAGCGGGTGCTCCTACTGGGGGTTCTGGTGCTGTACCTGCTGTGTCTGGCGTCGCCGCGCGGCGTCGACCGTACTTCGTTCCACTCCTGCTGCAGGTTCTTGGTCTTCCGCCTTCTACTGGTCTTCCTCCTTCTTTAGGGTGTCCACAGCCAGTCCCGTTACAATTACAGTTGCAGCCTACCTCCCCTTTGCCTGCTCCTTCTCCCTACACTGGTCCTACTGGAGGTCTTACTGAGCGTCGTGAGCCTGCGTCTCGCCCTGCGTTGCCTGTCCATGCTGCTCGCGCTAGTGGTCGTGGTTCGCGTCAGCGTCCTCCTCCTGTCCCTGGCACGCACAGAATGTCTCTGCGTCTGTCCACTGCTCCTCTGCGTGCCCCTTTGCCTTCTCCTCCTGAGACCTCTCTTCCTGCTTTTGCCGACCCGGAGTCGGACTCTCTTCGTGCTGCCAGTCCTACTGTCACGCGTCTCCTGGCTACTGTCGTCACTGACCCTTCTTTCGAGTCCACTGTTGCGTCTGCCCTAGTTGCTGAGCTCGTCGGCTTTGCTGCTCGCTGTCGCCTAGACTACGCTGCTAGTCTTGTCGCTGAGTCTGAGTCTGTCTGTCCTCCGTCCGTCGGGGGTGAGTGTGCCCTTGGCACGGACGTCCTTGAGGACAGGCAGGAGGAGTTCTAGTGCTTGGCCGCTACTTCACCTCATCTCGTGTCCGTACTGCTTACCCCTGAGGGAGACCCGGATGCACTTGACATCCCGACTCCGCGCTCTTACGCGGAGGCGATAGAGGGTCCCTACTCTTCTCAGTGGCAGGCAGCTATGGATGCAGAGATGGCTTCCTGGAAGTCCACAGGCACCTACGTTGACGCTGTCCCCCCTCCTCGGGCGAACATCGTCAGTGGCATGTGGATCTTCAGGGTGAAGCGGCCGCCGGGTTCTCCGCCTGTCTTCAAGGCGCGTTACGTGGCTCGTGGCTTCAGTCAGCGGCAGGGAGTTGACTACTTTCAGACCTTCTCTCCCACCCCGAAGATGACCACTCTTCGAGTACTGCTGCACGTTGCTGCTCACCGTGACTACGAGCTGCACTCTCTCGACTTCAGCACAACTTTCTTGCAGGGCAGCCTGCACGAGGAGATCTGGCTGCGCCGCCCACCTGGCTTCACTGGGTCTTTCCCTCCTGGCACCCAGTGGAGTCTCCGGCGTCCAGTCTACGGTCTCCGCCAGGCACCACGTGAGTGGCACGACACACTGAGGACTACGCTTGCGGCTCTTGGGTTTGCTCCTTCTACTGCCGACCCGTCGCTGTTTCTACGCACCGACACTTCTCTGCCGCCGTTCTACATCCCCGTGTACGTCGACGACTTGGTCTTTGCCACTGCTGACACTGCTGGACTCGCCTACGTGAAGTCCGAGCTGCAGAAGAGACACACGTGCACAGACCTGGGTGAACTGCGCAGCTACCTTGGCTTGCAGATCACCCGGGACAGAGCACGCCGCACCATTACCCTGACTCAGTCACACATGGTGCAGCAGGTCCTTCAGCGCTTTCGCTTCACGTACTCCTCGCCTCAGGCCACTCCTCTGCCTACTCGCCACTCGCTCTCAGCTCTGCCTTCGGATGAGTCCGTAGAGTCGAGTGGCCCGTATCCAGAGCTTGTTGGCTGCCTCATGTACCTGATGACCTGCACACGACCTGACCTTGCATACCCTCTTAGCATTCTCGCACGCTATGTTGCTCCTGGGAGACATCAACCAGAGCACATGGCTGCAGCGAAGAGGGTGTGGCTCTACTTGTGCAGTACGTCGGGCATGGGGCTAGTGCTTGGAGGGCGGAGTCCAGTAGTCCTCACTGGTCACGCGGACGGTTCTTGGGCTAACGACCAGGCTACGCAGCGGTCGTCACAGGGTTACACCTTCAGCCTTGGTTCCGGCTCTGTTTCGTGGCGGGCTACTCGCTCGTCTTCTGTTCTCGGCTCCAGTTGTGAGGCTGAGATCTACGCCGGGGCCATGGCTGCACAGGAGCTTCGCTGGCTCACCTACCTGCTGACCGACCTTGGAGAGTCGCCTCGTTCTCCTCCAGTCCTGTACGTAGACAACAAGCCCATGCTGGCCTTGTGTCGAGAGCAGAGACTAGAGCACAGAACAAAGCACATTGCTCTTCGCTACTTCCTTGCTCGTGAGCTACAGCAGCGTGGTCAGTTGTGGCTTGCATACGTGGCCTCTGAGGCCAACACTGCTGATGTCTTCACCAAGGCACTTGCGCCTTGTGATCATCAGCGCTTCTACACGCAGCTGGGTCTTGTGCCTGTCTTGCCTCACTTGCTCACCTCTTGACCTTGCTTGTACTGTTGCATATATATACACTTGCTCTTGCTTGTCTAGTCCTTTACATATATGTACTCCTGTATGTGAACTGTCGTTGTGGCCTTGAACTTGTGCTCAGAATGTGTGGTGACTTTGTGATCCACCCTGAGCTTGCTTTGCTTTGCTTTGCTTGACTGGTCTTGTGACCCCTTGTTCTCTCCCACTTTGCCTATGGGGGTGTGTCAGAACATATAGCTTGTGCTTATTGTGTAGGCTATAGTGGGGTAGCCCATAAGGGGTACAACCCAATTAGGGTTAGTACTTGTACTCAGTTTATTCATAGTTTATCCTGTTCTCGTTTCAATCTTCTCACGAAGAACAGATGCTTTCTTGACCAATTTTCCGGGTTGCTGAAATCCAAGGGGGACACGATCTTATCGTTGTTGTAGTGGAGCGGCACAAGGTCGAAAATGAAATGTATCCACATGAACACTGCTCTGAAGCTGCACTGCCAGAAGTCCATGTGTCGAGTCAGGTACAGGTGGCCGAGCTTGTTGTCTTTGATGGTCTTCGAGTTGCGATAGGCGACCACGAGAACGTGGATCGACGATTCCCCCTTGCTGTTCGTGATGGGCGGAAGGACGTGAGTGAACATATTGCAGTAGCGGATCTTGCGGATGCTTATCCCCCTGCCCAGCATGTGATGCACCATCAGGATCATCACCCTCACGGCCAAGGCCCTCCACAGCGACTGACTGGGGTAACTCATCGGCTCCCGAAAGTACTCCTTGGCCCAGTACGGCAGGATGTCTGAAACGAGGATGCGGAACTGTTCCTGCGTGTAAACATCGTCGAGCGAGCCCCGGTGTGGATCGACGCACTGCCTGCATTGAGTGGGCAGATACAGCGAGTACTTGGGTGAGAATTTGAGTGAAAAGTTTTAGAGTCCGGTGTATGGCAGCCTACTTACTCGAACTGAAAGTCGTGCAGCTGCCGCAGCTTGACCGCAAGAAGCTGCCGGGCCTCGGTGATGTCGTCCAAGAGTTTCGTTAGTGGCTCGTCGAAGAGTATGGCCTCTACTCTGCAGAAGCACATCAGTGCAGTAAGGCGCGCCAGCATCATCGGAGGGGTGCTTTTTTTCGCCTTCCTTCCAGCGACTCTGGTCCGGCCTGTATCCAACGATGCCGCCTGTTGGCCGGTTTCAGTCGACATGTATTCGATGTACGCGCGCAAGCGCCATTTCGTTATTTTCGGCCCATGCAGGTGCTCCTCGTTACGCAGCGCCTCCCTCCATCTCGGCCCCATATCGTCGCCGATCTCCCTACCGATCTCGTCCTCGTAGATCACCTGCTCCTCTTTAGGCACTCCGTTGCTTCTCTCGGGTGCCAGAATTTTACAGGCCCAAGCTTTGTAGTGCATGCTTCCAGAGACATAGTTCGGCCGTGTGGAATCCTGGTCAACTCCCAGCAGCGGAACCTCACATCGGAGAATCCTGCTTTTAAGTGTTCCGGTCGCCAAGTACGAATTGTCTGCGCCCGGTTGGTCGCCGAGAATGTGCGCGGCATCCTCCTCTGATATATTTGCCGCAGCAGGCCGCAGAGGGTCCGGCGGTTCGACATCGTCCGCCTCCCGCTATTCTCCCGTCCGAACATCCTCATCGTCCGTCGCTTCAGGGACGTTCCTGGCTAAGTCCTCTCTGCTTGGTCTCGTCGAAGTGCGCCTAGGAGCGGCGGGGGCGGCTCGAGAAGCGGATGTGCCGGCTGGGGGTGGTTGGCGAACCTCAGGCGGAACAGCCCTCGCTCTCCTACGTCGCCCACCTGTCGAGGTCGGTGCACCAGCCGAAGGTTCCGTCGAGAGGTGGGTTGTCGACGATGATGCACGGTGAGCTGGAGCCTCGTGTGTAAAGGGGGCATTTGTTGTCGAGATGGGTTCTACGACAACAGGTATGGATTGACCTGTCGAAGGGAATTCGGTCTGTGCACCACCCACTTTAACAGTGACCGGAATACCCGTCGAACGCTGGTCCGTAACAACCGGCTGTATTACTACCGGTGTGGCTCGCGACGTCGAGGTGGGCGCTGCCACTTCCGGCATGGTACGCGTCGTCGAAGGGGGCGCGGAAGAAACCGGCCTGGCTCACGACGACGAAGGGGGTGGTGTCGAGATGGACTCCAATTCGACAGGTATCCGTCCTACGTCCGCCTGCCGGGAAGGCGCTGTCGTCGACGGATCGGTCTCCATCAGTGCCCACCGAAAGCTACGATTTCTCCCTAAATCCTGGCCTGCTGAGAAAACTGTGGTGCTTCTACTATGAATTCAGGTTTATACAGCGACCTTGGGCTGATGTTGCTCCCCGTGGAGACTGAGACATTTGACGTGGCAATCAGCAGTTGACGTGAACGTTTGACTGCGACAGACGTAACCCGTCGCCCATCCGACAGCGACAGTTCGCTCGACCGACGAGGCGACAGGTCGGCTGCAGTTGACGTCTCCGTCGATTGCGACCGTCGGCCGGTTGCGAAACAGGTTTCGCAACCATCTACCGTCAGCGCCACCGTGTAGGCGATTCCCTGGCGACTTGCCACCGGGTGTAACCAGTGTTGTCGGGGGTGCACGGTGCTCGACGGCGATAGGCCAATGTCTGTCGAGCACTGTTCTACAAATGTCCCCAAAATTGCAACAGTGCGGCTGACATATATATTGGCATAAGAATACGACATTGAACCCGCGGGTTTCGGAGGGTTTTTTGGCCTGGTCAGCGGGGAATTTCTGGGGGCCCGGAGGGATTCCGCGAGTTTTTCGTTTTGCCTCAATTCCCTTTGTGCCAGGGCGGGCGGGGCGGTATGTGATGACGTCACCCGTGTGTATATAATTGGGTTTCATTACGAATCTGTTTTTGAATTTGACCCAGGGTTGGGTGTTCCAATGTCCCAATCGTCAGCAGTTACTGTATTGTGCGTTGCTGTTTGTTATTCCCAGCTGTACCTTCTCGTTTTTTTCCTGCCCAACCCACTTCCTGCTCGTCCCCCCTTCACCTCTCTCCTCCCCAACAGCAGCTCTCCCAACACCTACCTCTCCCAACAGCAGCTCGCTATCCCATCTCACCACTCCCACGCTTTTCCTCTCCCACCATGCTTCTCGCTTTTCATAACGGGACATGATAGCTTGGCTTCGACTTACACCCTTCCTTTCCACTTCTCCCGATCGTTTCTATACTTTCCGCTCCCAAACTAGTCGTAATTCTGACACTTTAGTTCCCTTACTGAGCGTTCATTGCCGATCTCCTTGCTAAAGCAGCAGCATTACGGGCACCAGCAATACAATATCGACCTTCAACTTATCGACCGAATGGACGAATCGCGCGCATCCTACTCGAAATTTCCAGAGCCCGAATGCCCGATTGGCCCGGCAACGTTGACGGAATCGTCGCACACGTACTGTGCGACGAGCCGAGCGATTCATAGGCGAAGGAGATTGGGTGGCAGCAGCAGCTCTTAACGAAGGCAGGCTTCATCATCAGCGTGAGAACCGTTGTATTGGACGTTTCTCACATGACCCGATCCCCGCTTTCCAATTCGGCTGTAGCCGCCGGCGAATTATGTGTGGTTACCAGCGTTGTTACCCTCCGCCATATTTCACCCAATCCCCGCGTACTATTTCTCATGTGTCAGGCGAATCGCCCGTGGTTACCAGTGCTGCTCTCCTCCTCCTCTCGTCACTCAAAACGAGCGGCGGCGATCTGCGGGCGATATTGTGACTAAAACAAGCGGCCGCGGTTCCGCATCTCCTCTCCCCGCCAGCCGATGGAGCGCATCTCCACCTACCCCAGTCGCCACCTCGTCTGCCCAGCCCACCAATCCTGGTGTTGCACCCACCAAACCTGATGCTGTGACCACCAATCCTGTTGCTTCGACGTGCGCGCTACTCTCATTGGTACGTACGTGTGTTGGGAGTTGATTGCTTAGGCGCATGTATGTGCCGGGCGTGGTGAAGGGACTCGAGGAGTGCATGGGCAGCGGCATGCTGGCCGGCTTCCCTGTCGTCGATGTGCGCGCCACCCTCATTGGTACGTACGTGTGTTGGGAGTTGATTGCTTAGGCGCATGTATGTGCCGGGCGTGGTGAAGGGACTCGAGGAGTGCATGGGCAGCGGCGTGCTGGCCGGCTTCCCTGTCGTCGATGTGCGCGCCACCCTCATTGGTACGTACGTGTGTTGGGAGTTGATTGCTTAGGCGCATGTATGTGCCGGGCGTGGTGAAGGGACTCGAGGAGTGCATGGGCAGCGGCGTGCTGGCCGGCTTCCCTGTCGTTGATGTGCGCGCCACCCTCATTGGTACGTACTACCATGAGGTGGTGACCCTCATTGGTACGTACTACCATGAGGTGGTGACCCTCATGAACTTTTTGGGGTTAATTCTCCAGCTTCCCTCCCGTTTCCCTCCACACCATTCCCTGCCCCCACCTGCCCCAAACTGCTCCAAGCTGCCCCGAACTGCCCCAAGCTAGCCCCATCGATCTGCCCACCCATCACCCACCCCTCCCTCAACCTCCACTTTCTCAGCACCCTCATTTCTCTCACATCCCTCCACGTTTTCCGGTTACCGTTATCCCTCCTCCTTCAATCCAATTTCTTCTTGCACACTCGCCCCTCCTCCTTGTACCTTCACCAGAGGGTTCCTACCACGAGCTAGATTCGAGCGTGCTGGCGTTTCAGCTGGCAGCATGCGGCGCACTCAAGCAGGGCATGGGCGCAATCAGATATCTACACCCTCCCACACCCGCTCCTCCCCATCCCTTCACCTACCAGAGGGTTCCTACCACGAGCTCGATTCGAGCGTGCGTGCGTTCCAGCTGGCGGCACGTGGCGCGTTCAAGGAGGGCATGGGCTCAATTGAAACGCTAAGCCCTCCTTTCCCCCGTCCATGTCCCTCTCCCCCGCCCCCACTGCTACTTTTTACCAGAGGGCTCATACCACGAGGTGGACTCGAGTGTGCTGGCGTTCCAGCTGGCGGCACGCGGCGCGTTCAAGTCAAGGAGGGCATGGGCAAGGCGTCGCCGCGGCTGGTGGAGCCGGTGATGAAGGTGGAGGTGGTCACGCCCGAGGACCACATGGGTGACGTCATCGGTGACCTCAACTCGCGCCGTGGGCAGATCAACAGCTTTGGAGACAAGCCTGGTGGCATGAAGGTGAGCAGAAGGGAAGAGAGGAAGTGGGGGAGACGGGACAGGGTGGGGGAGGGAAGGAGACAATGTGGGAAGTAGAGGAGAGGGATGGGTGAGAGAGGAGGGCTTAGGGTCAGTCTGAGCAGCTGCTGTGGCTGCTGGAGCCGGTGATGAAGGTGGAGGTGGTGACGCCCGAGGACCACATGGGTGACCTCAACTCCCGCCGTGGGCAGATCAACAGCTTCGGGGGCAAGCCTGGTGGCATGAAGGTGAGATGGGGAAAGATTTTGGTTAAGGATAGGGGAGGGAACAGGGAACGGAGAGAAGAGGAGAGGGGAAAGTGAGTAACTTACAACCGGGCAGGCGGAGGAGAATTGCATGGACGAGTGCAGCAAGGTTGGGTGTTGAAAGGTGGGGCAGAGGGGTTTGCGAGCAACTTGGTCATTGATGCCCCGGGCCATCACTCCCAGGTGTTCCAGTGGTGAATTGTGCCTGCTCTCACTCCCCAGTCCTCCAGTGTACACCCATGCTAGCTTTTGAGGTGCACTGGTGGTGGCACTGCCAGAGTGGTTCAATGTGTCGCCTTCCTCACACCCCTGCTTATTCATCCAATGTTTCTCCACTTCGCTTCCCTCTTCTCTCCCCCCTCCCATCAGGTGGTGGATGCGCTGGTGCCGCTATCAGAGATGTTCAACTACGTGTCGAACCTGCGCGGCATGACCAAGGGGCGAGCCAACTACACGATGCAGCTCGCACAGTTTGACATCGTGCCCACCAACATCCAGAACCAAATCACCGCCAAGGCTCAGGGCACTGCTGTCTAACTCCATTGTTGAGTGCTTGGGATGAGAACTGATGTACTAGCACTGCCAGTACCGTACCTTGTTTGCTTAGCATTGTTATTTTTAGGTTTCCCTTTTTTATGCAAAACCCTTCCTGTTCTTTGGATGGTGTGAACTCGCAAGGTTGTTGTGCTGCCTGCATACAGAAGCTGTAAGATCCGCAAACTGGTGAACCGTATCCTACTGAACTGGTACCGCATGACGTACCATATCATACCATATAATGACTGGTATATGTTGGCACTGGTGCGGTGGTGCTCATAACATACCATGAGCAGCCCACTACCCAGCACATGCGTTAGGGCGTACCGTATTCCTATCCTCCTATCAAGAAAACCTCCTATCAAGCTCTCACTGGAAAATTCCCTAAACCCGAAATCTCTCGCTACTTTTACCGTAATACCCCGGATAGAAGCGCACCTGCGCTTATAATAAAACATTGTTTTTTGGGGGGGTGCGCTTATAATTGAGTCAGATTTATAAGCGCATGCGCTTGTATAAAGGGAAAAATGAAAATCAATTTTGAACACACCATTGTGAAGCTCTCAATAAGGCGAATTCAACCGACCATGCACCAAGTGGGATCGTGCATGGTTTTCAGGCAGAAACCGCAGCGGTTCGGTTTCCCACCGCACAATTTTGTCTGGAAACATCGAATGTGACAGCCATGACGAGGATGTTGTCGTGCGGCCCAATCAGAGTCGCATGCGCTGCGTGGCATGTGCATTCGGGCAGAACCATCTCGAAGGTTCGGCAAGATTCCCTGCCAGCGCAGCGTAGATGCTGCCACGCAGGCGCCTCTACGGGAGTGGGCGGGGGTTTCCTGCCTGTCATCGACGAGGAACCCAAGCCGCCACGCAGCAGGGGTCCCCGTCGTTGCCCATTTCTTCACCCTCGTCTCTAATTTTTTCATTCAGTTTCCTGTCTAGCCCGCCTGGCAGGCGAAGCCATGGCGGAATTTAGTGGGACTCACATCCTCTTCAAGAAGAAACCACGGCGCACATGGCGACTTACCGAGGACGGGTGGTATACCCGTGAGCCACCAGCGCCTCCAGTGCCACCGGATCCCCCTGCACCCCCTGCTCCTCCTGCTCCCCCTGCACCCCCTGCTCCACCCGCTCCTCCCGCACCTCCCGCTCCTCCGAATCCGCCTGCTTTTGCTACGGCAGGTGCTCACCAACGGCCCGTGCTCCAACTGTATTTACCAGCCACGTTCGACGAATGGTTGGCTGAAGCGGACACACCCAAGGCCCCCGATGCACGCATCCAAGCTCCAGCGACTGCACCACGGTGGGGACAACCAGAAGTCTGCGCGTGGGATGAGTCGGCTGTGGGCGCCGACGATGATGACAGCGGCGCCGGCGAAGCTGGAGGCGACGGTGAAGCTGGTGGCGACGGTGCAGCGGGCGACGAGGAAGACGTGTTCCCCGACCGTGACGAGGACGAGGACGATGTGGAGTCCTGGTGGCGCGACGCACCACGCGCGACGATGCCGGTACCGACGTATCCGCCCCTTAACAAAAAACGCCCCCACCCGTCTACCGAGAATCGAGATGCCCGCCCCCCCTCCCCCAGGCACAAGCTGAATCAACATAAGCGGCAGTGCTACACCGCCCAGGAGAAGTTGAGGTGGCTCGTGCGGCTCGAGCTTGCGGCTTCGGTGAGCGAAGTGGCGCGGGAGTCAGGCATACACCGAAAATGTCTGACAGAATGGAAAGCCCAAGCGGAGGCGCTCAAGGCTGCACACGGAGCACGGATGCGACTTCACGGGCGCGGGAGGTCGTCTTGGTACCGCCCCATGGAGTTAAAGGTGTACGCGCAACTCCTCGACTGGCGACGCCGCGGAGTTGCGGTTTCGGTCGGCCGGCTGCAAGAGTGGTCCAAAGAAGTGATGAAGGTTCTATACCCGGACGTCAAGTGGAAAGGCAGTCAGCGGTGGACGGAGCGGTTCCGCAGGCGGTGGAACCTCAGCGTGCGCATGAAAACAAAGGTGGCGCAGAAAACACAGGAGCGTAAGTGGGTCGTTTACTGCTGATTTTGGTTTATCCCGATTACGCTTAGTTTTTTTTTCGCATGTCTCCTGTGCGTCATACTAATTTGGTTTACTATATGTACTTTTCTCCCTGTTCCGCAGACGTGGCTGAGCAGTGCAAGGATTTTTGGCAGTACGTACGTGACGCCCGGAACGAATACGACATTGACAACCGCTACATCATCAACGCCGACCAGACACCGCTGTGGTTGGAGATGCCGGCGACGACCACCGTGGAGCAGACGGGCGTGAGGTCGGTGCCCATCCGCAGCGGTGGGTACTAGAAGGAGAGAGTGGCCGTCATGCTTGCGTGCACGGCGACAGGCGAGAAGCTGAAGCCGTGGGTGTTTTTCAAGCGCAAGACACTCCCCAAGGGTGACTTCCCGAACGGTAAGTGATCGTCGCGCGTGTTTATTCCCGTTACTACCTGAGTCGTCAACCGTTCTTTTTCGTTGCGTGCAGATGTTGTGGTCGGCTGCCAAGCGAACGGGTGGATGGAGGCCGCAGGCGTCATCGAGTGGCTCAACACGGGCGTGGTGCCGTTCCTGAAGCCGAAATTCGGCCTGCAGAGTCGTAGCGCCATGCTGGTGCTCGAATCGTATCGCGGTCACCTGACACCAGAAGTCAAGGCGAGATTCGCGACGCTCAACATTGTGCCTGCTATCATTCCAGCGGGTTGCACGGCAGACCTGCAGCCCCTCGATGTGTCGATCAACAAGAGCTTCAAAGCAAGCATTCGTCAGCAGTACCAGAATTGGTTTGAGGAGGACGGCATGAACATCCTGACCCCGGCAGGTGAGTGACGGCATGTGCTCCCGTCTGCAAATCTTGAGCTTGAATGCATGTTTACTTGTCTCATGTTTTCCCCGCCCCACTCCGTGTGATGCAGGGAACATCAAGAAACCACCTCCGGAGGTGGTGCTCAAGTGGATTTTACGGGCCTGGAAGGCGGTGCCCGCCGACCTCATCAAGAAAGCCTTCCTCACTTGCGGCATCAGCAACGCCCTTGATGGGAGCGAAGACAAACTGGTGCTGGCGCACCGAAGGTGCCAGTTGTCCCATGAGGTGGAGGTGGACGACGACATCTAGGCAGATGGGTTCTGGGGCAACAACTCCACGGAGCCTAAGTCGGACGAGGAGGAAGAATAGGCAGTAGGGTAGACTAGGCAGGTTGAAAGGTGTGTAGTGCAGGACAGCAGAGACCACCCTTATATGTGATTGTCAAACTTAATGGAAAGTTTAAAACATGTAGGCTAGGTAGGTAAAAAAAATGATATATATATATATATATACATATCTATTTCTAACTAAAACGGTGCGCTTATAATAAGTCAAGATTTGTAGAGGGGTGCGCTTATAATTGAGGATCGGCCATAAGCGCATTGCTCCAGATACAAGCGCATGCGCTTAACATAGGCCTGCGCTTCTATCCGGGGCCATACGGTACCAGGCAAAAGGTACAATCTTGATACTGTATAGTTCCGGCTAGAAGACCCGGGGGACTCTCTACAAATGCTGGACATTGTGCTTGGGTGGACATTATGGCGGCAGCAATTTTTTAAGACCCGGGGTAACCTATTTGTCAATTATCTATCTGATATTTAGGGTGTACGACTCAATTTGGGGTGGGGGGGTCTTATATTCGTAACGAATTCGCAAAAAATTCACGCGTGCGGCGCGTCAGATCTGTGTCAGAATTCGAGTCTGACACAAAAAGCGTGTCAGAATTCGAACTTACACCAGTAAAAGCTGACGCACAATATCAATTACAACTACTGTATACAGAAAAGGGGGGTCTTATGATGATTAGAGGCCAAAGGGGGGTCCTCACAAAATCGGCCACAATAAGAGTCCCCCTACCCATTCAAGAGTCCTGGGGGACCTTCTTACCGGCGGGTCTTCTAGCCGGAACTATACGGTAGGAGGTTTCTTGATAGGAGGCCGTAGGAATACGCCCTTAGTACATTGCCAGCTCTGAACCTGCAATGGGTGGGCTGGGCTGAGAGAGGCTCGTGGGCCATATGAAATGTCTAGAACGGGTCGAGGAGCTGCACTCCACACCACACAGGCACTACACATGAACAGGAAAGCTTGGCAGTAGCTTGCCAGCATATCTTCTCATCGAGTCCACTAATACGTTATTATCATGTGCTTTTACGGTAATAAGAAACCCCCTCAATGATGGCCAATCATCATGATACAGTACATTAAAGGCCAACTCGAAGCATTGCGTTATTCTTATAGATGCTACGAGGCTCAACATAGCCATCACGATCCAGCAACTGCCTGCACCCCTTAACGCCCAGGTACCGCAGCATCTTCAACTCAGCAATATCCCGAGGTAGCTCCCTCAACCGCCAACACCCATCCAAGATAAGCCGCCTCAGTCCAGCCAGCCGCACAAAGTGGGGGAGGAAGCGAGGTGATGAGAGAGGATGCAAGATTTGGACGTGGACGTGGACGTGGTGGACGTGGACGTGGACGTGGACGCAGACGTGGACGTGGACGTGGACCTGGACGTGGATGGACGTGGACGTGGACCTGGACGTAGTGGACGTGGACGCGGTGGCGGACGCGGACGTGGTCGCGGACGCGGACGCGCTCGCGGACGCGGTCGTGGACGCGGACGCGGTCGCGGGTCACGGACGCGGACGCGGACGTGGACGTGGACGCGGTCGTGGACGTGGACGTGGTGGACGTGGACGTGGACGTGGTCGTGGACGTGGACGTGGACGTGGACGTGGTGGTGGACGTGGACGTGGTTGTGGACGTGGACGCGGGCACACAAGGCAGGTGAGAGAAGCAGGGAGCCGTTTCAACCCCTTGCAGTCTCTTAGACTCAGCTTGCGCAGCCTGGTCAAGGCGCCAATGCCCTCCGGAATGTGAGTGAGCATGCACTCATGAACCTCCAACAACGTCAGCTGCTGAAGCTGCGTGATGCTCTCTGGCAACTCAGACAACTCCTGAGCATCGTGTATCAGCAGCACCCTCAGCTGGTGTAAGCTCGAGCCGATACTCTCTGGAAGACTAGAAATCTTGGCAGCATGATAGATCGCAAAGGTGCGCAGGTGGGGAAGGCACGCCAGCGGGAATGGAGGCTCGGTTGCAGAGTTTTCTAACACCAGCTCCAAATCCCTCAGAAGCGGCAGGCTCTTGCTGAAATCCAGTGGTTGGTCGATATGAACCCGAGACAACTTCAGGTTTCTCAGATTTGGCAGCATCGGGATTGTCAGCAGAGGGGCAGTGTCGTCCCTGCTCGCTAGACTTAGCTGCTCAAGAACGACGGCGGAAATTGGACGGATTCAGGCTGCAACAGGCATTCGACAATCTCCAGGTGTTTGAGCCTCGTGAGTCGGTCCAGAAGCATCGGAGGCCAGGAGAGCCATCGACACGAACGAACGGTCAGGGTTTTGAGACATTTCAGGGCTGAAAGTGATGCGGGCAGGTCGCGTAATCGATTGCATGAGGCAATGTGGAGCTGCTTTAAGCTGCTGAGATTCCCCATGCTCTCCGGAAGGATCTCAATCTCGGACTGATTCAGCTCAAGCCTGGTTAGCGATTTCAGCTGGGTGAACGAGGGTGGGAGTGGCTGTTTCTGAGAGTTGCCGTCCAGCAGAAGAGTATGCAGTTGCAGCAGCGCGCAAATTGTCAGACTTTATATTATTTATATTTGTAACTGCGTGTAGCTGTAGTTAGTGTAGTTATTGCAAATTTTGTTAGGTGGTGCACCCTTTTGTTTCCTATGCTATATGTTCCTTGAACCTATAGTGAAACCCACTTTTCACCTTCACAACTTTCTCGACTCTCCCCCCCTTGGGCCCAACTCACTCGATACCTAAGTTGGGCCTAGGCTCCTAAGCCTAGGCCCTTACGTTCTAATTTCTTTAACATGGTTATCAGAGCAGTTTGGTCCTGGCCTGTGGGCCCGACCAAAGCTTCCGCTGCTGAATTTCTGGTCGCGCGCCTCGGGCGCGTGACGTCTTTTTTTTCTACCCGTCGCGGACCCGCCCCTGGCGCCCGCGACGGCGCTCTGAGCCGTCGCGGACCCGCCTCTGGCGCCTGCGGCGGTGCCCTGAGCCGTCGCGGACCCGCCTCTGGCGCCTGCGGCGGTGCACTGAGCCGCCGCGGACCCGCCTCTGGCGCCTGCGGTGGTGCCCTGCGCCATCGCGGACCCGCCCCTGGCGCCCGCGGCGGTGCCCTTGAGCCGCCGCGGACCCGCCATTGGCGCCTGCGACGGTGCTTTCCGCCCCTGCACTCCCTGAAGCCGCCCCTGACACCACTGCACCGACACCTTTTCGCCGCTCTGCGGCTTTCTTCCTTCCCACCCCCCTCCTCCTTTGTCTCCCTGCAGCCGCGGGGAGGAGGGTCTGGGGGTGGAGGGTGTTGGAGTGTGGGTCGTACCCTTCCCTTCCCCTCCTCCTCCTTTTGTTCCCACTGCTGCAGCTGCCGCTGGGGGGGAGGGTGTGAGGGTGTGGGGGAGCAGGGGGAGAGGCGCCGGGGTGACGGGTGTGAGGCAACCAGCAGCCGTCCCTCCACCTCTCCTCTCTTCCCCCCCTCTCTACTGCTCCTGCAGCAGTGTGGGGGAGGGGAGGGAGGAGGGTGAGGTGATGGAGGGGGTGACCAGTTAGTGTCTGCCCGCCTGCAGTACCTGCTGTTGCTTGGTTATTATCTTGCTTGTGTTGCTTGTGTACCCCTGCAAGTTGTGTTCTGCACAAACTTCTGCTGCAGGCAGTTATGGGGGAGTGTCAGACTTTATATTATTTATATTTGTAACTGCTTGTAGCTGTAGTTAGTGTAGTTATTGCAAATTTTGTTAGGTGGTGCACCCTTTTGTTTCCTATGCTATATGTTCCTTGAACCTATAGTGAAACCCACTTTTCACCTTCACAACTTTCTCGACTCTCCCCCCCTTGGGCCCAACTCACTCGATACCTAAGTTGGGCCTAGGCTCCTAAGCCTAGGCCCTTACGTTCTAATTTCTTTAACACAAATGTCTTTAGGAAGGATTAGCTGCTGCAACCTCACGAGGCAGAGAGTGGTGAGGGATGTGAGGCTGCCGAAGCCTGCTGGCAGCTGCTGAAACCCCTCGTAGTCGAGTATGAACAGGGTCTCTAGGGATGTGAGTAGGCTGAAAGAATCTGATAAGCTCGTGAGTGCGAGATTTTGTAGAACCAATGTTCTGAGGGCAGGAAGCTGACCGAAATTCTCGGGCAGGGTGGAGAGACTGCGGCAAATTAAAATCGTCAAGCTTGTTAAGGAACTCGAAAGAACCAGCTGCTGCGATGAGTCAGAAAGATTCTCGAGTGGCAGAAACTCCAGCACCAAAGTCTTGAGTGCTGCCAGCCGTCCAAAATTCGCAGGTAGGCTCGAGAACTAGGAACAGGAAGAAATCGTCAGGCTCTCCAAAGCGCTAAGATAGGTGAACTTGTCGGGCAGATGTGAAAAGTTTTTGCAGCTGCTAATACTCAGCTCGCGAAGGCACGGGAGAAGCTCCGCGATGTTTTCAGGAAGCTGCTCGAGCTGGTCGGAGTTGGTAATCAGCAGCCGCTCAAGACGGCTACACGGTATTTCTGACGAAATCGTTAGGCAAGATTCCAAGGTCAGCAGCGGCAGTTTTGAGAGGGTGAGAGCAGCAGCGGGCTGATCGCGGGGAGGGATATCGATTCTATCTGAGATCGAAAGACTGGTGATGCTCGGAAGGCGACGCAGACCCGCCAATCGCTTCGAGTTGACATAATACGAGGCGATTTGGAGAGCTCTCAGAGAGGAAAGGCTTGCGAGATGAGGCGATTCGAGCTGTAAGCCTCTGTATGCTTGCACCTCTGTAAGCCTCTGTGTGCTTGCACCTCTGTAAGCCTCTGTGTGCCTGCACCTCTGTAAGCCTCTGTGTGCTTGCACCTCTGTAAGCCTCTGTGTGCTTGCACCTCTGTAAGCCTCTGTGTGCTTGCACCTCTGTAAGCCTCTGTGTGCTTGCACCTCTGTAAGCCTCTGTGTGCTTGCACCTCTGTAAGCCTCTGTGTGCTTGCACCTCTGTAAGCCTCTGTGTGCTTGCACCTCTGTAAGCCTCTGTGTGCTTGCACCTCTGTAAGCCTCTGTGTGCTTGCACCTCTGTAAGCCTCTGTGTGCTTGCACCTCTGTAAGCCTCTGTGTGCTTGCACCTCTGTAAGCCTCTGTGTGCTTGCACCTCTGTAAGCCTCTGTGTGCTTGCACCTCTGTAAGCCTCTGTGTGCTTGCACCTCTGTAAGCCTCTGTGTGCTTGCACCTCTGTAAGCCTCTGTGTGCTTGCACCTCTGTAAGCCTCTGTGTGCTTGCACCTCTGTAAGCCTCTGTGTGCTTGCACCTCTGTAAGCCTCTGTGTGCTTGCACCTCTGTAAGCCTCTGTGTGCTTGCACCTCTGTAAGCCTCTGTGTGCTTGCACCTCTGTAAGCCTCTGTGCGCTTGCACCTCTGTAAGCCTCTGTGCGCTTGCACCTCTGTAAGCCTCTGTGCGCTTGCACCTCTGTAAGCCTCTGTGCGCTTGCACCTCTGTAAGCCTCTGTGTCCTTGCTCTTCCTCCGCATTCGTTACTCCCCAAGCCCATCCCAAACACCTTGAGTTCAGCCCACCCTGACCTATATAGGTACTCCAGATATTGGCTAAAAAATCGACTCATTACACGGGGCTTGTCACGCTACAATCTTGCTTTGTACTGCATGTACTTTGCTGTACCGTGCTGTACCGTGCTGTACCGTGTTGTACCGTGTTGTATCGTGCTGACAGGAACAATAATTCAAAGCCCTACTGGCCATCCTGACTACCAGCCAGACAGAATCAAGAATCCGCCAAGCGGCAAGTGGCACCGTACACGGGGCGCTTCTTCCACATCAGCACAGCACTTGCCATTTTTGAGGCGCCTCAAAAGTCGTTTCATTACCCGCACTTTTTTTTCTCTTTTTTTTTAGGCGCCTCAAAAGTCGTCTCATTACCCGCAATTTTTTTTTTTTAGGCGGCTCAAAAGGCAAGTGGCACCATACACGGGGTGCTTGTTCCACATCAGCATAGCAGTTGCCATTGGGTTTGTGCTTGTTTGTGCTGTGGGCCAATGCACCCACCCACAAGCGTCAAGGCCTCACTGGCCTTAACGCATCCCGACTTCTATCACATGCAACTCAACTCCAGTCCCACTGCCCCATCTCCATCACAACCTTAGTGAACCTTAATCACATCCCACTGCACTCCCACGTCATAATGCTCCTCCTGCTTTACCTGCATCCGCTCCTCCCAGCCTCCCGCCCTCTCCTCATCCATCCTGCAGGCACCAACTTCCCCTTTGAGCCGCCAGGCACTACCATCGTGGGGGTGATTCTGTCTGATCTCCAGGCGCCTAAAAACCTGCTGCTGCTCTTGCTCTTTCTTCCACCGCTGTTGCTGGCCTTCTCACTGCCACATCTTCTGAGGCGCCTCAGGAATCGACCCCCCACGCGCTACTTCTTTTCGAAGAGAGCCCTCGCTGCCCTGCAAGCTTCCATGGATGTGGAGATCACTTGCTAGTGCAGGCTGCCGTGTTGATGGTACTTTTGAAAATCTCAGAAGTACCCCCCACGCGCTGCTTTTTTTCAAAGAGAGCCTTCACTGCCCGGCAAGCTACCATGGGTGTGGAGATCACTTGCTAGTGCAGGACTGCCATACAGTTAATCCGTTCATGTTGATGGAACCATGTGCCATGCGGGAATCATTTTGTAGCAAGATGCGCCTTTAGATAATGCATTGCATTTGATTCCTTTGCAGCGTATGCATGATTGCTTTTTCATTCTGTTTCTGACAAAATAGAACTCAAATCAGAAACGATGAATGTGGGTACGGCGACGCTACCTTTGCTGCATTGTCAACGTCTCCGCTTTCAAAAATTTTCTTTTTTAAGAAAGTGTTTCATTTTCAAGATTTATCATTTACGTATGCATTCTACCTCCTAAGAAAACAAACCATGGTATCGAGCGACAAGCCAAGCAATCACTCAAACAAATAAGGTGTTGTGAAGGGCATTGCGATGCCATGCCAACCCTTGATTGCATAGTGCAAGAAAAACCCATGTAGCCGCAGTCTCTGTTCCCCAGTTTTCAGTCCTTTCTTGCATGGTCCCATCCTGTGTACACAAACTCCTTGGCAAACTCCTGCACCTTCCAGGCAGCAGCAGCGGCGGCCACAGCCAGCAGGGCAAGCGGCACACGAGCACGCAGGGAGGTGGAGGCGGCAGCAGCAGCAGCGGAGAGCAACGAGACGGCGGGCAGCAGCAGCTGGAGGCGCTGCACGTTGGCGAAGGTGGCGGAGCAGGATGTGCAGTGGGCGGTGTGCGAGGCCATGCGCTCCAACACCACCTCCTTGGCGGCCGGCTGGGGGGGCAGAGACACACCTGAGAAGGCCGGTGGGTACTCCACGGCTCCACCTGGTGCACGTGGGAAGGAGGTTGTGCACAGGGGGAAGGAGGTTGTGGACAGGGGGAAGGAGGTTGTGGACAGGGGGAAGGAGGTTGTGGACAGGGGGAAGGAGGTTGTGGACAGGGGGAAGGAGGTTGTGGACAGGGGGAAGGAGGTTGTGGACAGGGGGAAGGAGGTTGTGGACAGGGGGAAGGAGGTTGTGGACAGGGGGAAGGAGGTTGTGGACAGGGGGAAGGAGGTTGTGGACAGGGGGAAGGAGGTTGTGGACAGGGGGAAGGAGGTTGTGGACAGGGGGGAGGAGGTTGTGGAGAGGGGGAAGGAGGTTATGGACAGGGGGAAGGAGGTTGTGGACAGGGGGAAGGAGGTTGTGGACAGGGGGGAGGAGGTTGTGGACAGGGGGAAGGAGGTTGTGGACAGGGGGGAGGAGGTTGTGGACAGGGGGAAGGAGGTTGTGGACAGGGGGGAGGAGGTTGTGGACAGGGGGAAGGAGGTTGTGGACAGGGGGGAGGAGGTTGTGGAAAGGGGGGAGGAGGTTGTGGACAGGGGGAAGGAGGTTGTGGACAGGGGGGAGGAGGTTGTGGACAGGGGGAAGGAGGTTGTGGACAGGGGGGAGGAGGTTGTGGACAGGGGGAAGGAGGTTGTGGACAGGGGGGAGGAGGTTGTGGACAGGGGGAAGGAGGTTGTGGACAGGGGGAAGGAGGTTGTGGACAGGGGGGAGGAGGTTGTGGACAGGGGGAAGGAGGTTGTGGACAGGGGGGAGTAGGTTGTGGACAGGGGGAAGGAGGTTGTGGACAGGGGGGAGTAGGTTGTGGACAGGGGGAAGGAGGTTGTGGACAGGGGGAAGGAGGTTGTGGACAGGGGGGAGGAGGTTGTGGACAGGGGGAAGGAGGTTGTGGACAGGGGGGAGTAGGTTGTGGACAGGGGGAAGGAGGTTGTGGACAGGGGGAAGGAGGTTGTGGACAGGGGGAAGGAGGTTGTGGACAGGGGGAAGGAGGTTGTGGACAGATGAATGACATGCACAGGTCAGGTTGATGGTGGACAGAAGCACTAACAGGTGAGGCAAGACGGGATGGCAGACGGCACAACAAGGCGGGATGGCACACAGCAAGGCGGGATGGCACACAGCAAGGCGGGATGGCACACAGCAAGGCGGGATGGCACACAGCAAGGCGGGATGGCACACAGCAAGGCGGGATGGCACACAGCAAGGCGGGATGGCACACAGCAAGGCGGGATGGCACACAGCAAGGCGGGATGGCACACAGCAAGGCGGGGATGGCACACGGCGTGACAAGGAGGGATGGCACGAGAGAGAGAGAAAAAAAGTTGTAGTTTGAAATATAAAGCTAGCCAAGTGGGCTAGTTGGCCCTCAAGAAAGCTCTGGTGTGTTGGTTGGTCATTCTCAGCCTCGCTAGCCTTGCGCTCTCGTTGGTGAACGAAAGCAATTGGCTATACTCGTTTCACCGAATCGACATCCATGACATCAGAAAGCACAGCCACATACTGTCTCCAAGCAAGCACAGCTGGCAAGAAATACCTGAAAAGGATCCTAGTTACTACACAACCACCTGGCTCCTCTCATGGAGCAACCACTCGAATATGAGACACACCTGCATATTTGGAGAGCCATTGCCGGAAGGCCACCACAGGGAGGTCAGCGTTGGTGGGCATGTAAAACGCCCTCCACGCGCTCCCCCTCACAACCCCTGCGCCCCCCGCTTCACTTCGCCCACCCTCCGCCGCACCTCCCCCCTGCCGTGCCTCGCCCTTGCTCGCCCGAGCCTCCTCCATCTGCTGCTCCCTCTCCTGCAGCACTCGCTCCTGGCAGTGCAGGAAGTAGGAATCGCCTGGTGGGCATGGCGTGGGACACACATGGCACCGCCGTGATGCGGCAAGAACCGGAAAGAACACCACAATCATAAGGCTCTCATCTGTGATCACTGATTCCGTCACCTGGTGCAAGCGGAGGTGCAGCACTCACCGTCGTATATCTGGTGCAGGCCGATGTGCCGCAGCCAGCGCGGCACGGAGGGCAGCTTCTTGCCGTCGCCGGGCCTGACCAGGTTCACCTGCACGACGATGCTGCTGCCCGGCGCGCTGGGCGTGATGTACAGCAGCAGCACCAAGCTCGTGTTTGCCCCTGCCTTCCTCTGCAGGAAGGGGAACTTGGGGGGCGGCGGGCTGGGGGGGAAGGGGAGAAGGGAGGGGGGAGATGGCTTTTGAGTGAGTCGACTCAAAAGCAGACCAGGTTCACCTGCACGACGATGCTGCTGTCCGGTGCGCTGGGCGTTATGCACAGCAGCAGCACCAAGCTCGTGTTCGCCGCTGCTGCCCCGGCCTTCCTCTGCAGGAAGGAGAACTTGGGGGGCGGCGGGCTGGCAGGAGAGGGGGGAAGGGAGTGGGAGGAGGGTGGAATGGGGAAAGCGAGGAGTAGAAGGGGAGGTGGAAAGTGACGGTGGGATAAAAGCGGGGGTGGACGGGGAGGAGAGATGTGGGGATGGGGGGTAGGGTGAAAAAGGTGGATGTCATGGTGTTGTGGTGGGGGCGGCACGTCATGGTTTTGTTGTGTTGTGCGGTACCTTACGGTGCTGTGGTAGAAGACCAGTTGGGGAGCCTGGAAGCGGAGGTAGGTGGGGAAGCCAAACACGTCGATGGGCCCCTCAAAGCCCTTCACGCCCTGATGGCGGGCAGTGCAGAGGCAGTAGACGGCAGGTGAGGGCAGTGCAGGCAGGTGAGAGCAGTGCAGGCAGGTGAGAGCAGTGCAGGCAGGTGAGGGCAGTGCAGGCAGGGCGAGCACAAGCACAAACAGTGAAGTGCAAATCTTGTATACGTATGTCTATGTGTGTGCAGCTCAAGTGCATGTGAGTGTGTATGCATCACTGCATGTGCACGCCTCTCTACATGTGCACGCCTCTCTGCATGTGCATGCCTCACTGCATGTGCAAGCCTCTCTTGAGTGTGCAAACGACATCCCCCCATCACACAGCAACCTCCCTGCCCACCGCCACGCCGCACCGATTGTGTCATGCCGATGTTGCTGATAGGGCCGCCCTTGTCGCGGGTGGTCATGCCGACGCCGTGGTGGGCGAAGGGGAAGTGGGAGAGGTCCACCACGTTCTCCACCAGAACCTCGTAGCCGTACGCCAGGCGCCGCGTGTAGTGCGGCAGCACCTCGTACTCCTCCCACTCCACCCCGTGCGGCAGCGGCAGCGGCGTCGCCTCCGCCTGCTGTGCCGAGTGCTCGTTTGGCCACACGAACAGCATCCCCTGGGAGGTGGCCGGGCGGGGGGGAGTGGGGGGAAGGGAGGGGGAGGGAGGGGGAGTAACGGGCGCGCAGCGGGGTGAGTGGGGGCGATTGGCTGTGTGGACTGTTGAGAAGCGACGGACGAGCCGATGCGCCCCTGTGGACAGTTGTCTCTCACCACTGCCCCTCCTCCCCTCGCCCCTAACCCACTTGCTCTGCGGTTACGCACAGGCAAGCCGAGCACCCGCCTGCTTTGCCCTTCACCTTGCCATCACACCACTCTCATGCCCTTCACCTTGCCATCACACCACTCTCATGCCCTTCACCTTGCCATCACACCACTCTCATGCCCTTCACCTTGCCATCACACCACTCTCATGCCCTTCACCTTGCCATCACACCACTCTCATGCCCTTCACCTTGCCATCACACCACTCTCATGCCCTTCACCTTGCCATCACACCACTCTCATGCCCTTCTCCTTGCCATCACACCACTCTCATGCCCTTCTCCTTGCTCGGACTACCCCAGCATGATGCCTTCAGGCTCCAGCTCTCACTGTTAGCTAGGCACAGTGGGTTATTGCGACCTGCCTTTCATGACCTGCGACCCACGGATGATAAGCTTCCCATTGTGAATGTAGCCCGTGTCATGTGGGGCACTCACGTGGAACTCCCTCACAGGGAAGGCAGTGGCACATGCGCGCGGGGAGCACACGGCGCGGGGGGGCTGGCCGGGGTGCTCCGGGGCGGCCTGGGGGATGAGCTCGCACGCGCCGCTGCCTGCGAACGCCCACCCGTGGTACGAACACGCCAGCCGCCCCTCCGCGTCTATGCGGCCCTGTGGCCGTGCCGATGGGAGGGGGCGGGGTGAGAGGAGGTGGGTGAGCCGGGAACAGGTGATGGGAAGGAATACATGCAATGGGCATCCGCTGCGCCTATAACACCTCCATTTTGACCCAGCGGGTAGCGGAGTACGCCCACCCGTGGTACGAACACGCCAGCCGCCCTGATGAGTCCATGCACCCCTGTGGCCGTTGGGCAGGTGGAGGGAGGGGGGGGGGGGGGGGGGTTGGGAAAGTGATAAGATTGAGGTGGGTGCGATGGGAACAGTTGTGGTGGGAACAGGTGCGGTGGGAAAAGGTGCGGTGGGAACAGGTGCAGTGGGAACAGGTGTGATGGGAACAGGTGCGATGGGAACAGGTGCGGTGGGAACAGGTGCGATGGGAATAGGTGCGGAGGGAACAGGTGCGGTGGTAACAGGTGCGGTGGGAACAGGTGCGGTGGGAACAGGTGCGGTGGGAACAGGTGCGGTGGGAACAGGTGTGATGGGAACAGGCGCGGTGGGAACAGGTGCGGTGGGAACAGGTGCGGTGGGAACAGGTGCAGCGGGAACAGGTGCAGCGGGAACAGGCGCGGTGGGAACAGGTGCGGTGGGAACAGGTGCGGTGGGAACAGGTGTGATGGGAACAGGTGCGGTGGGAACAGGTGCGGTGGGAACAGACGCGGTGGGAACAGGTACGGTGGGAACAGGTGTGATGGGAACAGTTGTGGTGGGAACAGGTGCGATGGGAACAGGTGCGATGGGAACAGGTGCGATGGGGTATGATGGGAACAGGTGTGATGGGAACAGGTGTGATGGGAACAGGTGCGATGGGAACAGGTGCGGTGGGAACAGGTGCGGTGGGAACAGGTGCGGTGGGAACAGGTGCGGTGGGAACAGGTGCGGTGGGAACAGGTGCGGTGGGAACAGGTGCGGTGGGAACAGGTGTGATGGGAACAGGCGCGGTGGGAACAGGTGCGGTGGGAACAGGTGCGGTGGGAACAGGTGTGATGGGAACAGGTGCGGTGGGAACAGGTGCGGTGGGAACAGACGCGGTGGGCACAGGTACGGTGGGAACAGGTGTGATGGGAACAGGTGCGATGGGAACAGGTGCGATGGGAACAGGTGCGATGGGGTATGATGGGAACAGGTGTGATGGGAACAGGTGTGATGGGAACAGGTGGGGTGGGAACAGGTGCGGTGGGAACAGGTGCGGTGGGAACAGGTGCGGTGGGAACAGGTGTGATGGGAACAGGTGGGCTAGGAACAGGTGCGGTGGGAACAGGTGCGGTGGGAACAGGTGCGGTGGGAACAGGTGCGGTGGGAACAGGCACGGTGGGAACAGGCGCGGTGGGAACAGGCGCGGTGGGAACAGGTGCGGTGGGAACAGGTCAGTGGGAGGCGCGGGCAGGGTTTACCTCGGAGAGCGCCACGAGGCGGTGGGGGCACTGGTCGAGGAAGCAGCGCCACGACCCCGCGGCGTCGCGCCAGAGCACGAGCGGGCGGCCCACGACTGTGATGGCGTGCGGGCGAGTCGCGTCCATGTCAGCCGTCACGCCCACGGCGTACCACGCGCGGCTCCACTCCACCGTCCCGCCCTCCTCCGCCCTCCCCTCCGCCGCTGACGCCGCTCTCAGCTGCGCCTCTGCATCGCCCGTTACAGTCACATTATCTCTGCTTTCGCTGGACGCCGACTCCGCCACGAGCGCCGCCCTGGCGACGCGGGACGGCGGGCGATGGGGGCGGCGGGCGGACACGGGCGGGCGCAAGCCGAGCTGCGGCAGGCGCAATCTGCTCGCGCCGAGTTGGTGGCGACGCGGCTGCAGCGGATGCAGCGCCGCGCGGAGGAGGAGGGGACGCGGCGCAAGGGAATCTGGACTGGACGCGGCGCGAGCAGACCGGCCCGAGGGACAACGACGCGCCGCCAGTGGCGCCGCAGACCCGACCGCGTCGCGCGGACGGACGCGACAGCCCAGCGCTGCCTCCATGGCGGGCGGCGGGATCCTCTACTCGGGGGCTCGTGTGGGGAAGGATGCGGATGCGCGCTGGACACAGCCGGCTCCGAACGGCTGACTGCTCGCACGCACACTGCTCTCTCGGTCTACTGCAGCTCTTTTCTGCGCGTCCCTGCAGCAGCCTGTGCGCGAAGCAGAACAAGCGAGCCTGGAGAAGCGCGGAAGTTTGTGAGTCACGACGACTGACTGGCTACCAGTGCGCCAGCTTCCGCCTGTTGGAGCGTCAAGTTTTGGATGAGGGGGTGTCCAGCTCCTACATTTACAGTTCTTCAATCCCTCAAGTCACACAAAAAGGGCGGACACGACCAGATTTTGTTCACGAGACGGCACGCCAGCTGCACGTACCTCGAGTCGTGTGACTCACGTTACTACATGCAGCGTGCGCGCCAACTAGGGTACAGCACCGCGTCCTGCCCACGACAGAGGTGACCGCTCTAATGGCTCGCACACTTTCGCCAGTACAGCACGACACTCGCCGAAACCACCTCCGATTTGGCAAACCACATTGCATGGCAACTCGCATGTGCGAAAATGCCAGACCTATTCTTCACGAGGGAACCGGTTACCTAGGTTTCCACGCGGACCTGGCACTGTTGAAGCTTGTGTGGGGGATATGTGTCCGCGCGCTGAGGTGGACCCGGCTCACAGTGCGTTCGTTTCTAGGTACGGTGATCTGGAGCCAAAAAAAAAAAGAGGCGACGAAATCGTCTTAGGGTTGCGGAGCAACTTAAAAGTGATAATATATATGAGTAACATCAAGTTCTAAATTTCAGAAAATGACTAATATTTTTAATCAGAACGTAGGTATATACATTCAATAGTTTATTTTTAATGGACACAAAGTATCTAAGTATAAGTACAGATACCGTATTCTCCCGGACATAACACCCTAGGGTATAGCTAAAAATACAGGGAAAAAATAGGGGGGGGGGGGGGGGGGGGGGTGTTGGGCTGAAAAATAGCCCTTAGGATCTTTGCAGAGGAGAACTCTTGGGTAGAAACTTGTAATAGCGGAAGCATTTTGATGAGGATTGTGAACCGACCTTGCACTGGTGTGTGAGAGCAAAGTAGATTAAATTAAACAAGCAAATACAAGGATTTATATAAGAGTACAGGGAATACGAATAGATAGATAGATAACTGTATTGCTGTTGCGGTTCGATATAGTGCGACTCGGGCAACTGCTCTGTAACGAGTCAGTTGTGTGTCCTTAACTGTCGCGCTGTAATTGTCGAGTCAAAGGTCAGCGACCTTTGACTTTCTCGTAACCTCCAGGCGGTTACCCTCAACTTCCGAGGTTGACTCGATGCTTCGATTGGGACTGCTTCGCTTGGTGCCTTGGATTTTGATACGACAGAAGTGTCAGAACATATAGCTTACTTATTTCTGTAGGCTATAGTGGGGTATCCCATAGGGGGTACAACCCAATTAGGGTTTCCTATTTGTACCCACTTCTTTTTCATAGTCATTCACTTCTCGTTCGTACTTTCTCATGGAATCAGAGCAGGTCCCTTCCTAGGGCCTGTTCCTAGGGCCCACCGAAGCGCGCCCCGAGGCGCGCATTTTTTTTAGCGACCCTCCGAGTCGCCCCTCCCGTCGTGCTCCCGCTTAGGCCCCTCGTCGGCCCCCCGCTTAGGCCCCTCGTCGGCCCCCCGCTTAGGCCCCTCGTCGGCCCTGCTTAGGCCCCTCGTCGGCCCCGCTTAGGCCCCTCGTCGGCCCCTGCTTAGGCCCCTCGTCGGCCCCGCGTACCCCTCGTCGGCCCCGCGTAGGCCCCGCGTACCCCTCGTCGGCCCCGCGTACCCCTCGTCGGCCCCGCGTAGGCCCCGCGTACCCCTCGTCGGCCCCGCGTACCCCTCGTCGGCCCCGCGTAGGCCCCGCGTACCCCTCGTCGGCCCCACGTAGGCCCCGCGTAGGCCCCGCGTACCCCTCGTCGGCCCCGCGTAGGCCCCGCGTACCCCTCGTCGACCCCGCGTACACCTCGTCGGCCCCGCGTACACCTCGTCGGCCCCGCGTACACCTCGTCGGCCCCGCGTACCCCTCGTCGACCCCGCGTACACCTCGTCGACCCCGCGTACACCTCGTCGGCCCCGCGTACACCACGTCGGCCCCGCGTACACCTCGTCGGCCCCGCGTACACCTCGTCGGCCCCGCGTACACCTCGTCGGCCCCGCGTAGGCCCCGCCCAGGCCCCGTCTCGGCCCCGTGTCGGCCCCGCGTAGGCTCCGTCGGCCCCGCTTAGGCCCCTCTTCGGCCCCGCGTCGGCCCCACCTACGCCCTGTCGGCCCCGCGCTGGCCCCGCTTAGGCCCGCCACCGGCCCCTGCTACAGCCCGCCGCGTCGGCCCCGCCTACAGCCCGCCGGCCCGCCTAGGCCCCACTTCGGCCCCTCGTCGGCCCCACTACAGCCCGCCGCCGGCCCTGCTACAGCCCGCCACCGGCCCTGCTACAGCCGCCACCGGCCCCTGCTACAGCCCGCCACCGGCCCTGCTACAGCCCGCCACCGGCCCTGCTACAGCCGCCGCCGGCCCTGCTGCAGCCCGCCACCGGCCCTGCTACAGCCCGCCACCGGCCCTGCTACAGCCCACCACCGGCCCTGCTGCAGCCCGCCGTACTGCACGTGAGCAGCCCCAGCAGCCCGCGCCGCCCGTCAGCCCCTACGCCACCCGAGCCGCGCGAGCCGCCCGAGCCGCCCGAGCCGCCCGAGCCGCCTGAGCCACGCGAGCCACCTGAGGAGCCGTGCTGCTGTCCCTGAGCTGTGTTCCTCTACTGCTGACCTACCCGACTCTTCCAGCCCGGTGAGACTTTCAGCTGCTGCCATGGCCACCCCCAATGTTCTTACTTTTGACGCTGAGGGGAGGGCCATTGACTTTGCCGTCTGGATTGAAGACCTGCAGCTGTACTTACTGTGTGATGCGATAGATGAGGTCTCTCTCTTTGACTTTGTCTCTGGAGCTGTCCCTGCCCCGCCTGCTGATGCTGACTCTGCCGTTCGCTCCAAGTGGGCGACCCGCGATGCTGCTGCACGTCTTGCTGTGCGTCGCCACCTCCCTTCCTCTGAGCGTGCCCACTTTAGTCAGTGCAAGACCGCTCAGGCCTTGTACGACGCTGTAGTTGCACGCTACTCCTCTCCTTCCTCCGCTACCCTTAGCCGCCTCATGCTACCGTTTCTCTTCCCTGACCTCGCTTCCTTTCCCACTGTCGCTGACCTCGTTACCCACCTCCGCACTAGTGACGCTCGCTACCGCGCTGCCCTTCCTGCTGAGTTCCGCGCCGCAAACCCTCCTCCCATGTATATCACTCTCTACTTTCTCGTCACCCGTCTTCCTGAGTCCCTTCGTGTCGTTAGGGACCAGTTTCTCGCTGTCTGTCCCACCACCCTCACTGTCGACCTCCTTGAGGAGTCCCTGCTAGCGGCTGAGAAGAGTATAGTCGCTGTAGGGGCCTCTAGGGGTGACCCTCGCACCCCCATCTTTGAGGGGTGTTCTCCTTCCCCCCTGCTGCCCTCTGTCGCCTCTGCTGCTACGGCCGACCTCGCTGGTTTTGAGTCGGTCGGTGCGGCGTCTGCCCCCAGCGGCAGACGCCGCTCTGGCAAGGGCAAGGGGGGCAAGGGAGCGGGTGGATCTAGAGGAGGCAGTGGCGGAGGAGGTGGGGGTGGCGGGGGGAGTGGGGGTGGCGGTGGAGGTGGTGGCGGGAGTGGGGGTACCGGTGGAGGAGGTGGAGGCGGAGGTGGCGGCGGAGGCGGCAGCGGAGGAGGCGGGGGCGAGGGTACCGGTGGGGGCGGTGGCGGTGGAGACGGGGGTGGCGGTGGAGGTGGGAGTGGCGGTGGAGGCGGGAGTGGCGGAGGCGGCGGGGGTCGGAGTGGCTCGTCCCAGCGGAGCAGCTCTGGGGGTGGTCAGCGCCAGCAGCAGCAGCAGCAGCAGCAGCGGTCTCGCACCGTCCCCGCCCCTCAGCAGCTCCGTGAGTGGTACTTGCAGCGTCAGCGTGGTGGTGCGTTTGGTCCCTGCCCCTACGTTCTTCGCTCCGGCGACCGTGCGGGGGAGAGGTGTGGAGGCACCCACACAGCGCGCCGCTGCTTTGGCCGCCTGACCGACGCCTGGCGTCAGCAGTTTCCGGAGGCCGCTGAGATCCCCCGCTGGGGGGAACTGTCTAGGGCTGGTGTAGCCATTTATGATCTTGACTTTGATGCTATTCTCTCTGCTATGTATGCTGTGACTGGTAGTGATGAGGATGACTGTTACCGGTGTTTCCCGCCCGACCCGGGCATTGGTACTGCCGCGTCAGGTACTAGTGAGGCTGCTGCTCTAGGTGCCAGTGCGTCTGTGCTCTCAGGTGCTGGTGAGTCTGCCCTCTCAGGTACTGTGTCGGCTTCGGCCTCTCACACCTTCACCCTTGACTCTGGAGCGTCTCGCTCCTTCTTTCGGGACCGCACCACTCTCACGCCACTGAGTCGGCCGGTTGCGGTGTCCCTGGCTGACCCCTCTGGGGGGCCTGTCCTGTCTCGCTTCTCCACTGTCCTCCCGTGTCCGGCGGCCCCCTCTGGCACCCTGACTGGTCTCTACCTCCCCTCGTTCTCGACGAACTTGGTGAGTGGTGCTGACCTCCAGGATGCGGGTGTCCACCAGTTCACCCCTGCTCGTCAGCGGGTGACTCACTGCACTGAGGCGGATACAGGTCGCCACCTGGCTACGTTCACACGTCGGCCAGGGTCGAGCCTGTACACACTGACCACTGCTTCTCCTCCAGGTACTACGTCTGGTAGGGTCCCTTCGTCTGGTCAGGTGTTTGCTGCAGCGTCCAGGTCCGGTCCTGAGTCTGCCCCCTGCTCGTGTCGTCGTCTGTCTCACGAGACCCTCCTCTGGCACCACCGCCTTGGCCACCCCTCTCTGCTTCGGCTCAGAGGCATGGCCTCGCGAGTCCTTGTGTCTGGTCTTCCCCGGTCCCTACCTCCCTTTCCTCCGGGCCCTGGCCCTGCCTGTGTCCCCTGTGTCGAGGGGCGCCAGCGTGCTGCCCCTCACTCCTCCCAGTTTCCTCCGACAGAGGCCCCGTTGCAGACGCTTCACATGGACGTGTGGGGCCCAGCCCGCGTCTGTGGACAGGGTCAGGAGCGCTACTTCCTGCTGGTGGTTGACGACTACTCGCGTTACACCACAGTCTTCCCCTTGCGCAGCAAGGGTGAGGTCACTGAGGTGTTGATCGTTTGGATCCGCGCAGCTCGTCTCCAGCTTCGGAGGAGCTTTGGCTCTGACTTTCCTGTTTTGCGTCTGCACTCGGACAGAGGCGGAGAGTTCTCCTCTGGCCTCCTGAGTGCCTACTGTCGTGCGCGAGGCATTCGTCAGACCTTCACGCTTCCGGACTCACCACAGCAGAATGGGATTGCTGAGCGCCGCATTGGCATGGTCATGGACGTCGCTCGTACGTCCATGATGCATGCGGCTGCCCCCCATTTTCTGTGGCCGTTTGCGGTCAGGTACGCCGCGCATCAGATCAACCTTCACCCCCGGGTCTCTCGACCCGCGATGTCCCCAGTCTTGATGTGGACGGGGAAGGTTGGCGATGCGTCGGCGTTCCGGGTCTGGGGATCTCGGGCGTTTGTCCGCGACTTGTCTGCGGACAAGCTGTCCCCTCGCGCTGCTCCCTGCGTCTTCCTGGGGTTCCCCCCCGACGCCCCTGGGTGGCAGTTCTACCACCCCACCTCTCGACGTGTTCTGTCCTCCCAGGACGTCACGTTCGACGAGTCGGTACCCTACTACCGCCTCTTCCCCTACCGCACTCCGTCCCTCCCCCCACCCCCGCTCTTCTTGGTCCCAGGCCCCCCCCCGGTAGTCCCCCTCCCCCCTCAGGGTCCTGCCCCTTCAGGTGTGTCCCAGGTAGACGCGGTCGAGCCTGTCGAGGTCACTGGGGACTCTGGTGCTGCTGCTGGTGCTGAGCCTAGGGGTGCTGAGCCTGGGGGTGCTGAGCCTGGGGGTGCTGAGCCTGGGGGTGCTGAGCCTGGGGGTGCTGAGCCTGGGGGTGCTGTGCCTGGGGGTGCTGAGCCTGGGGGTGCTGAGCCTGGGGGTACTGAGCCTGGGGGTGCTAAGCCTGGGGGTGCTTCGTCTCGCCGGGAGCCACTCTCCCCACCGGAGCTGCGTGAGTGGTTTGCCAGGCGCTGGAGGCGTGCTGCTGGTGCTGGTGGTTCTTCGGCTGCAGAGGGTACTGCTGTCGCGCGTCCCGACGGTGCTCGTCCTTTGGGTGTTGGAGCTGCTGGGTCTGAGAGTTCTCCTGGAGCTGGTACTGCTGAGGGTGTTGTCGCTGAGCCTGCCGCTGGCGGTCCGCCTGCGGGTACTCCTGGTGCTGCTTCTGGGGCCTCTGGTGGTGCTGCTGGAGGTGCTGCTGGAGTGGGTGCTCCGGCCGGGGCTGCTGGCGCTGTTCCAGCTGTTTCTAGCGTCGCCGCGCGGCCCCGACCTTACTTCGTTCCGCTCCTTCAGCAGGTTCTTGGTCTTACACCTTCTCCTCCTCCCGTAGAGGGTCCGCAGCCTGTCCAGTCACAGCCACAGCTACAGCCTGCCTCCCCTTTGCCTGCTCCTTCTCCCTACGCTGGTCCGACTGGAGGTCTTACTGAGCGTCGTGAGCCTGCGTCTCGTCCTGCGTCGCCTGTTCGTCCTGCGCGCGCTAGTGGTCGCGGTTCGCGTCAGCGTCCTCCTCCTGTCCCTGGCACGCACCGGATGTCGCTGCGTCCGTCCACTGCTCCTCTGCGTGCCCCTTTGCCTTCTCCTCCTGCTTCCTCTCTTCCTGCTCTTGCCGACCCGGAGTCGGACTCTCTTCGTGCTGCCAGTCCTACTGTCACGCGTCTCCTTGCTACTGCTGTCACTGACCCTTCCTTCGAGTCGTCTGCTGCGTCTGCCCTTGTCACTGAGCTTGTCGACTTTGCTGCGCGCTGTCGTCTCGACTACGCTGCTCGTCTTGTCACTGAGTCTGAGTCCGCCTGTCCTCCGTCCGTCGGGGGTGAGTGTGCCCTTGGCACGGACGTCCTTGAGGACAGGCAGGAGGAGTTCCAGTGTCTGGCTGCCGCTTCACCTCGTCTCGCGTCTGTACTGCTAGCCCCTGAGGGAGACCCGGATGCACCAGACATCCCGACTCCGCGCTCTTACGCGGAGGCGATAGAGGGTCCCTACTCCTCTCAGTGGCAGGCAGCTATGGATGCAGAGATGGCTTCCTGGAAGTCCACAGGCACCTACGTTGACGCTGTACCCCCTCCTGGGGCGAACATCGTCAGTGGCATGTGGATTTTCAGGGTGAAGCGGCCGCCGGGTTCTCCGCCTGTCTTCAAGGCGCGCTACGTGGCTCGTGGCTTCAGTCAGCGGCAGGGGGTTGACTACTTCCAGACCTTCTCCCCCACCCCGAAGATGACCACTCTTCGGGTTCTGCTGCACGTTGCTGCTCACCGTGACTATGAGCTGCACTCTCTCGACTTCAGCACAGCTTTCTTGCAGGGCAGCCTGCACGAGGAGATCTGGCTGCGCCGCCCACCTGGCTTCACTGGGTCTTTCCCTCCTGGTACCCAGTGGAGTCTCCGGCGTCCAGTCTACGGTCTCCGCCAGGCGCCACGTGAGTGGCACGACACACTGAGGACTACGCTCGCGGCACTTGGGTTTGCTCCTTCTACTGCCGACCCGTCGCTGTTTCTGCGCACCGACACCTCTCTGCCGCCGTTCTACATCCTCGTGTACGTCGACGACTTGGTCTTTGCCACAGCTGACACTGCTGGACTTGCCTACGTGAAGTCTGAGCTGCAGAAGAGACACACGTGCACTGACCTGGGTGAACTGCGCAGCTACCTTGGCTTGCAGATCACCCGGGATAGAGCACGCCGCACCATTACCCTGACTCAGTCACACATGGTGCAGCAGGTCCTTCAGCGCTTCGGCTTCACGTACTCCTCGCCTCAGGCCACTCCTCTGCCTACTCGCCACTCACTCTCAGCTCTGCCTTCGGATGAGTCCGTAGAGTCGAGTGGCCCGTTTGCAGAGCTTGTTGGCTGCCTCATGTACCTGATGACCTGCACACGACCTGACCTCGCATACCCTCTTAGCATTCTCGCACGCTTTGTTGCTCCTGGGAGACACCGACCAGAGCACATGGCTGCAGCAAAGAGGGTGTTGCGCTACTTGTGCAGTACGTCGGGCATGGGGCTAGTGCTTGGAGGGCGCAGTCCAGTGGTCCTCACTGGGCACGCAGACGCTTCTTGGGCTGACGACCAGGCTACGCAGCGGTCGTCACAGGGTTACTCCTTCAGCCTTGGTTCCGGCTCTGTCTCGTGGCGGGCTACCCGCTCGTCTTCTGTTCTCGGCTCCAGTTGTGAGGCTGAGATCTACGCTGGGGCTATGGCTGCACAGGAGTTACGCTGGCTCACCTACCTGCTGACCGACCTTGGAGAGCCGCCTCGTTCTCCTCCAGTCCTGTACGTAGACAACAAGGCCATGCTGGCCTTGTGTCGAGAGCAGCGACTGGAGCACAGAACGAAGCACATTGCTCTCCGCTACTTTCTTGCTCGTGAGCTACAGCAGCGTGGACAGTTGCGACTTGCGTACGTGGCCTCTGAGGCCAACACTGCTGATGTCTTCACCAAGGCACTTGCGCCTTGTGATCATCAGCGTTGTTGCACGCAGTTGGGTCTTGTGCCTGTCTTGCCTCACTTGCTCTGCTCTTGACCTTGCTTGTACCTTCACCTATATATACTCTTGCTCTTGCTTGCTTGACTCTTGTATATCTCTATATATGATCTTGCATGTGAACTGGCCTTCTG
This sequence comes from Closterium sp. NIES-65, assembly GCA_948144175.1. Classification (NCBI taxonomy): domain Eukaryota; kingdom Viridiplantae; phylum Streptophyta; class Zygnematophyceae; order Desmidiales; family Closteriaceae; genus Closterium; species Closterium sp. NIES-65. Next base: position 199,263 of record CANXME010002301.1, on the reverse strand, counting down.
GCCTTTGAACTTGTGCTCGGAATGCGTGGTGACTTTGTGATCCACCCTGAGCTTTGCTTTGCTTTGCTTGACTGGTCTTGTGACCCCTTGTTCTCCCCCACTTTGCCTATGGGGGTGTGTCAGAACATATAGCTTACTTATTTCTGTAGGCTATAGTGGGGTATCCCATAGGGGGTACAACCCAATTAGGGTTTCCTATTTGTACCCACTTCTTTTTCATAGTCATTCACTTCTCGTTCGTACTTTCTCAAGAAGCGCACTTAGGACTTATTGTTTCCAACAGGGGGGGGGGGGGGGGGGGGGTCTCCTCATAGGAAAAAAATACATAATACCCGGGTCTTTACATATGGCATATTTTAGTGTTAGTGTTTTTTTAATTAGTCAATGTGGATGTTTTGCTGGTCGTTTTAGCATCACTGCCTGAGGCGCGAATGTGAGTTTCGGCCTCGAACTTCATCGCCCCCACGAAAATGTTGGAAATAAGAAGTCGCTAGAGCGCAGCGGAAGCTCTAGGAATTAACGACGTCCCTACGGCGGGGCTATTGGTCACTCAGAGGTAGCTCTCCTGGCTTGCAACGTGGTGCCAAAGCAGCGGCCGAGGTTAGGCCGGACACAAGCTTGAGAATTGTGTAATATGAGCAAGGCATTACATTTTGTTATATAGCAAATGCATAGGGCAAACAGTTACCAAGGCGCAACTGTATAACAGTTGCGCTGCGTCGCTTGGGTTGCCTTGTTACAGTTGCGCTGGCGAGACTTTTCAGCTTCGGCAAGGGCGCGGTATCCTGCCGTGCCTCGCATGTCAGTTTCGCGTACTGTAGACGATGACTCCTGCTGTCGATTCGACTCTTGAGCTGCCACGCGGGTCGCAACCGCTGTGTTCGATTGCGGCCCGTTGACTCGCCACCAGGTTCAAATCCCTCGCTATGGCGAGCCCCTGTAAACACACTTCGAACAGTGCACTTATAATAAAAGCATACAAACATATTCTCAACACTCCCCTCCACTGTTAGAAGTGTAGAAACGAGGAGAGCTGCAATCTTGCCGGGTTGAAGTTGTGAAGTCATTTCCAGGGAATTTGCTGTAACTCCTTGAAATTCGTCTTGCTGAGTCGCCCAAAATGATGCGACGGTGCGTTGAAGATTTCCTCCACGTAATGCTCCGTGAGACGTGGTAGGTCGAACCTGCTCCTGAAGATGCTCCTGGTGATGATTCAGGTGGTGGGCCATTTGTAGAAATTATCACAGGTTCCAAGGATTGGAACTCTTGCTCGTGATACCATGTTGGGCTGAAACGCCCTAGGATCTTTGTAGAGTTAAAGTTTGAGTAGATGTTGTAATAGCGGAAGCGTTGAATAAAGCTCTTGAACCACCTTGCGCTAGTATGTGAGGGCAAAAGTAAGTTGATAAAAGCAAAGAAATACAAGAATATAAATAGATGAGTATAGAGGATATGAAGAGACATTATAACTAATTTTACTGTTGCGGTTCGATACAGTGCGACTCGGGCAACTGCTCAATGTCGAGTCAGTTGTTTGTCCTTGCTGTCGCGCTGCGTCAGGTCAAAGGTCGCTGCCCTTTGACTTTCCCTTAACCTCCGACGTTAACCTCGTTGGTTGACTCGCGCTGTTTCGACTTGAGCTGCTTCGTTTTGTGTCTTGAGTACTGACACGACAGAGGCGCTTAACTTATTTGTTCCCAACAGAAAATGGCATGTGGCACCTCTCTTGCCACTTGCAACGGAAGATTCACCTGCACGTGGCGACAGAGAAATAGTGGGAGGGGGCAAATCTCGGCAGATTGCCTTTGAATGTACCGCGAAATTTCATCGAGGGAGAAATTCACACGATATTCTTCCGTATTGCAGCTACTCGTTAACGACTATAATAATGAATCCGTAAGAAAAGGGGGGTGTTATAGAAAATCAGCCAAAACGGGGGGTATAGTAGAAACGAGGCCTGTCATAACACCCACCCCGCACAAGCTACCCGGGGGTGTACAATTATGGGGGAGTGTTTTGTCCGGGAGTATACGGTATTATGTGTTACTGGGAACTATAATATATTTTTGTGATTGTTGTTTATAATTCATGATTATAAGAATTCTTGATGGTTGGATTCATGTGTAGCATTTTATACGTTCTTGTTATGCTTTGTGATAATGTAGACATATCAAGAAAATGTCAAACTATATATGCTATAGTCTGTTTAGGCTGTAGTGGGGTAGTCAATATGGGGTACAACACTTTAGGGTGTCAAAAGCTTAGCTAGGCTAAATGAGCCATAGCTAGTTGAGTTCGAGTAAGTTGAGTAGAGTCGAGAGAATTGAAAAGAGAAGAAGGGTTTTCACTAAAGAGCGAGCAGTACATATAGGCAAGATGAAAGGTGCATCACCAAAACAGAACATTATATAACTACACTAGTCTACACTACAGGCAGTTACAAAACAATATATAGAAATATATATTATTCTTGACACGCCCCCATAAGTGCCTGTAGGGAAGAATATGCAGTCAACGCCCCCATAATGGGGTACACCAAGCAGAGTGCAGTTGAAGTAGCAGCAGTAGGCAGGAGCAGTGACAACCAGTGCAGAAAACAGAGAACAGAAGGGAGAGAGGAGAGAGAGAGGAGAGGAGGTGGTAGGCTCTGGTTGGTCACCCCCTACATCCCCTCAACCTCCCCCTCCCCCTCCCCATCCCCCTCACACTGCTGTAGGAGCAGCAGAGGGGGGGGGGGGGGGGGGGTAAACGGAGGAGAATGGGGCCGTAGGGCCAGGGGACCACACATCACCCATCACCCCCACACCCGCCACCCCCAGTCCCTCCCCGGGCTCCCCCACACTCCCACACCCTCCCCCCCAGCGGCAGCTGCAGCAGAGGGAACAAAAGAAGGAGGAGAAGAGGGGGGGGGGGGGGGGGGGGCGACGCACGGCCTCCCCGGGCGCCAAAGCAAGCGGCAGAGGGGGCGACGACTGCCCCCCCCTTTCAGGTCGCGGCCCCCGAAGGAGCCGCGACAGGTGACGGGAAGAAGGGGGGGGGGGGGTGCACGTGCCCCCGGTGTGCCGTAGCTGGTGACGAGGCATGGCCGGGACGGGGTCGGGACCGCAGGTGTAGGAGACGGGCGGCTCACGGGCGGGCGGGTGGCTCGCGGACGGGCGGCTCAGAGGCGGCGGCTCACGGGCGGGCGGCGCACGGGCGGGCGGCCCACGGGTGGCGCCGGCTCACGGGCGGGCGGCTCACGGGCGGGCGGCGCACGGGCGGGCGGCGCACGGGCGGGCGGCTCACGGACGGGCGGCGCACGGGCGGCGCCAGCGGCTCACGGGCAGGCTGATGGCGCACGGGCGGGCGGCTCACGGGCGGCGCCGGCTCACGGTCGGGCTGCGCGCGGGTGGCGTCGGCTCACGGACGGGCGGCGCACAGGCGGTCGGCGCACGGGCGGGCCACTGGCGGCTCACGGGCGGCGGCTCACTGGCGGCGGCTTCGCAGACGTCGGCGCACGGGCGGCGAGGCCGCAGTGAAGGGCGGCGAGACCGCGACGTAGGGCGGCGGGGCCGCGACAGTAGAGAGGCGGCAAGGCCGCGACAGTAGGGCGGCGGGGCCGCTTAAGAAGGGCGGCGGGACCGCGAGAGTAGGGCACACCACGGGGCGTGCAGAACACTTAGTAGCAGCGGAAGCAGGAGTCCAGGAGCGTTACGTGCTCTGTACCATGTCAAAAGCTTAGCTAGGCTAAAGGAGCCATAGCTAGTTGAGTTCGAGTAAGTTGAGTAGAGTCGAGAGAATTGAAAAGAGAAGAAGGGTTTTCACTATAGAGCGAGCAGTACATATAGGCAAGATGAAAGGTGCACCACCAAAATAGAACATTATATAACTACACTAGTCTACACTACAGGCAGTTACAAAACAATATATAGAAATATATATTATTCTTGACATAGGGTTTCCTACTTGTACTCCTCATGCTGCTCAATGCAATCATTCCTTCCTCAGATTCTCACATGGTATAGTGCAGGTTCCCTAGTGGGAACGCTTACTAAGGGCCCACCACGATTTTTTTTCCCTGCTCGGAGCGCGCTTTCCTTCTGCCCGAGTCGCGCCCCGTGTGCCCTACCTACCGTCGCGTCTTAGCCCTTAGCGGCCCGTCGCGCCCTCCTCCGGCCCCTAGCGCCCCCCCCCTCTCACGGCCCCGTCGCCGCCCTGCCGGCCCCGTAGCCAACCCTAGCGGCCCCGTCGCCGCCCTATCGGCCCCGTCGCCGACCCTTGCGGCCCCGTCGCCGCCCTGTCGGCCCCGTCGCCGACCCGTGTCGGCCCCGTCGCCGACCCATGCGGCCCCGTTGCCGCCCTTAGCGGCCCTGTCGCCGCCCTTGCGGCCCCGTCTCCGCCCTTAGCGGCCCTGTCGCCACCCTAGCGGCCCTGTCGCCGCCCTATCGGCCCCGTCGCCGACCCGTGCGGCCCCGCCGCCGCCCTGTCGGCCCCGTCGCCCACCCTTGCGGCCCCGTCGCCGCCCTGTCGGCCCCGTCGCCGACCCGCGTCGGCCCCGTCGCCGACCCTTGCGGCCCCGTTGCCGCCCTTGCGGCCCCGTCGCCGCCCCCAGCGGCCCCGTCGCCGCCCTAGGCGGCCCCGTCGCCGACCTTCTCGGCCCCGTCGCCGACCCTAAGCGGCCCCGTCGCCAACCCTACCGGCCCCGCCGCCGACCCTCGCGGCCCTGTCGCCGCCCTCAGCGGCCTCGCCGCCACCCTTTACGGCCCCGTCGCCGTCTCTACCGGCCCCTTCCGCGCCGCCCAGCAGCAGAGCCGCCGAGCCGCCCAGCAGCCGAACCGGCGAGCCGCCCAGCAGCCAAGCCGCCGAGCAGCAGAGCGTGCGCACTTTAGCCAGTACAAGAGTGCTCAGACCTTGTACGATGCTGTAATTGCACGCTACTCTTCCCCTGCCACTGCTGCGCTTAGCCGCCTCATGCTGCCGTACCGGTTCCTTGACCTTGCTGCCTTTCCCACAGTCGCTGACCTCATTACGCACCTTCGCACTAGTGACATGTTAGAACATTATAGCTTATACATGTGTGTAGGCTGTAGTGGGGTAGCCCATAAGGGGTACAACCCAATTAGGGTTAGTACTTGTACCCAACTCTTTCATAGTTCATTCATTCTCATTCTAGTTTTCTCATGGTATCGAGCAGGTTCCCTCGTGGGAACTGTTCCTAGGGCCCACCGATTCGATATTCTTTTTCTCCTGCCCGGAGCGCGCTCAGCCCCTGGACGAGTCGCGCTCCCCTCTCTCGACCCTGTCGCGCCGCCTTAGCGGCCCCGTCGCGTCGCCCTCGCGGCCCCGATCCGCCGCCCTAGCGACCCCGTCGCCTACCCCGCAGCCCCGGCGCTGCCCTTCCCGGCCCCGGCGCCGCCCTTCCCGGCCCCGATCTGCCGCCCTGCGGCCCCGTCGCCTACCCCGCGGCCCCGGCGCCGCCATTTCCCGGCCTCAATGCCGCCCTTCCCGACCCGGCCCCGCCTCTGCTGGCCCCGTCGCCTACCCCTACCCCCCGACGCTGCCCTTCTCGGCCTCGACACTGCCCTTCCCGGCCCCGGCCCAGCCTCTGCTGGCCCCGTCGCCCGCCCTTCCCGGCCCCGGCCCTGCCTTCACGCGGCCCCGCCGTCACCACCTAGCCCCCGGCGACGCCGAGCTACTGCCGAGCCGCCAGCGCCACCCGAGCCGCCCGAGCCGACGCGCCACCTGAGCCGCCCAAGCCGCCGGGGCGCCGCACGCCGAGCTGAAGTTGCCGCCGAGCCGGCGTACCGCCGGGCCGCCCGAGCCACCCGAGCCGCCGAGTCGCCGAGCCGTAGTTGCCGCCGAGCCGCCCGAGCCGCCGAGTCGCCGAGCCGCCGAGCTGCAGTTCCTGCTGAGCCGCCGAGCCGCCCAAGCCGCCCTGTCCGGTAAGAGCAGCGCCTCTATCACTGCACTGCCCTTACCCCACTGTTCGCGCTGCTAGTCTACTGCTGTCATGGCTACCCCTAGTGTCCTCACTTTTGACGCTGAGGGTCGGGCCATTGACTTTGACGTCTGGATAGATGACCTGCAGCTTTTCTTACAGTGCGATAGGGCAGACGGACTCTCTCTCTTTGACCTCACCTCTGGTGCCTCTCCTGCCCCTGCTGCTGATGCTGACGCCACTGTTCGCTCACAGTGGGCCACGCGCGATGCTGCTGCACGTCTTGCTGTGCGTCGCCACCTTCCTACCTCTGAGCGTGCGCACTTTAGCCAGTACAAGAGTGCTCAAACCTTGTACGACGCTGTAGTTGCAAGCTACTCCTCCCCTGCCACTGCTGCACTGAGCCGCCTCATGCTACCATACCTCTTCCCTGACCTTACTGCCTTTCCCACAGTCGCTGACCTCATTACACACCTCCGCACTAGTGACACTCGCTACCGCGCTGCGCTTCCTGCTGAGTTCTGCGCCAAGAACCCCACCCCCATGTACATCACTCTCTACTACATAGTCACCCGCCTCCCTGACTCCCTTCGCGTAGTCAGGGACCACTTTCTCTCAGTCTGTCCCACCACTCTCACTATTGACCTCCTCGAGAAGGCCCTTCTAGCAGCGGAGAAGAGCATAGTCGATGTAGGGGCCTCTCGTGGTGACCCGCGCACCCCCATCTTTGAGGGGTGTTCCCCCTCCCCTCTTTTGCCCTCTGTTGCCTCTGCTGCTGCGGCCAACCTCATTGGTCTGGAGTCGGTCGGTGCGGCGTCTACCCCTAGTGGGAAGCGTCGCTCTGGCAAGGGCAAGGGGGGCAAGGGCGCTGGAGGAGCTAGCGGGGGCGGTGGAGGCGGCAGTGGAGGCAGTAAAGGGGGTGGGGGTGGTGGTGGGAGTGGTGGCGGGGGTGGAGGTGTCGGTGGCGGCAGTGGAGGCGGAGGCGGCGGCGGCGGTGGCGGTGGGAGCGGAGGTGGCGGAGGTGGCGGCGGTGGAGGAGGCGGTGGCGGAGGAGGAGGAGGAGGAGGTCGCGGCTCTTCGCAGAGGAGTGTCTCCGGTGGTAGTCCGCGCCACTAGCAGCAGCGCAGTCGGGAGACCCTATCCCCTCAGCAGCTTCGTGAGTGGTACGCGGCGCGTCAGCACGGTGGGAGTACGGGTCCCTGCACCTACGTTCTCCGCACCGGCGACCGAGCTGGTGAGCAGTGCGGGGGTGCGCACTCCACTCAGCGCTGCTTTGGCCGCCTGACGGACGCTTGGCGTCACGAGTTCCCTGAGGCCACTGAGATCCCTCGCTGGGGCGAGCTGTCTAGGGCGGGAGTAGCTATCTTTGATCTTGACTTTGATGCTATCCTTGCTGTGACTATTAGTGATGAGGGTGACTGTTACCGGTGTTTCCCGCCCGACCCGGGCATTGAGACTGCTGTCCTAGGTGCTGGTGAGGCTGCTGCTCCAGGTGCTAGCGAGGCTGCTGCTCTAGGTGCTGGTGTGTCTGCTTCCTCAGATGCTGGTGAGTCTGCGCTCTCAGGTACTGCGTCGGCTTCGGCCTCCCACACCTTCACTCTTGACTCGGGGGCTTCTCGCTCCTTCTTTTGAGACCGCACCACACTCACGCCGCTTGGTCGGCCGGTTGCAGTCTCTCTGGCACATCCCTCTGGGGGTCCTGTCCTTGCTCACTTCTCCACCGTCCTCCCGTGTCCGACGGCCCCCTCTAGCACCCTGTCTTGTCTTCTCTACAAACTTGGTGAGTGGTGCTGACCTGCTGGATGCGGGGGTTCACTAGTTCACTCCTGCGAGTCAGCGGGTGACCCACTGCATGGACGCTCAGACAGGCCGACACCTGGCCACGTTTACACGTCGGCCGGGGTCGAGCCTGTACACAATGACCACAGCGTCTCCTCCCACTGCGTCTGGTTAGGTAGCTGCGTCGGGTCAGGTGTTTGCTTCAGCGTCCTGGTCTGGTCTTGAGTCTGCCCCCTGCTCGTGTCGCCTCCTGTCTCACGAGACTCTCCTCTGGCACCACCGCCTTGGTAACCCCTCCTTGCTTCGTCTCCGAGGCATGGCCTCCCGTGTCCTTGTCTCTGGTCTTCCCCAGTCCCTCCCTCCCCTTCCTCCGGGGCCTGCCCCTGCCTGCGTCCCCTGTGTCGAGGGGCGCCAGCGGGCTGCCCCTCACTCCTCCCAGTTTCCTCAGACAGAGGCCCCGTTGCAGACGCTTCACATGGACGTGTGGGGCCCGGCCCGCGTCCGTGGACAGGGTCACGAGCGCTACTTCTTGCTGGTGGTTGACGACTACTCGCGTTACACCACAGTCTTCCCCTTGCGCAGCAAGGGTGATGTCACTGAGGTGTTGATCGAATGGATCCGCGCAGCTCGTCTCCCGCTCAGGCGGAGCTTTGGCTCGGACTTTCATGTTCTGCGTCTGCACTTAGACAGAGGCGGAGAGATCTCCTCTGGCCTTTTGCGAGCCTACTGTCGTGCACGAGGCATCCGCCAGACCTTCACGCTTCCGGACTCTCCACAGCAAAATGAGATTGCTGAGCGCCGCATTGGCATGGTCATGGACGTCGCTCGTACGTCCATGATGCATGCGGCTGCCCCCCATTTTCTGTGGCCATTTGCGGTTCGGTACGCGGCGCATCAGATCAACCTTCAGCCCAGGGTCTCCATGCCGAAGACCTCCCCAGCTTTGCTGTGGACGGGGAGGTTGGCGATGCGTCTCCGCTCCGTGTCTGGGGATCTCGGGCGTTTGTCCGCGACCTGTTTGCGAACAAGCTGTCCCCTCGTGCTGCTCCTTGCGTCTTCCTTGGCTTCCCCCGTGACGTGCCAGGGTGGCAGCTCTACCACCCCACCTCTCGTCGTGTTCTGTCCTCCCAGGACGTCACGTTCGACGAGTCGGTCCCCTACTACCGTCTCTTCCCCTACCGCACTCCGTCCCTCCCCCCGCCACCGCTCTTCCTTGTGCCACGTCCCCCCCCGGTAGACCCCTTCCCCCCTCAGGGTCCTGCCCCTTCAGTTTTGTCCCAGGTAGACGCAATTGAGCCTGTCGAGGTCGCTGGTGACTCTGGTGCTGCTAAGGGTGCTGTGCTTGGGAGTGCTTACTCTGGGGGTGCTGAGTGTGTGGGTGCTATGCCTGAGGTGCTGAGACTGAGGGTACTGCGACTGGGGGTGCTGAGCCTGGGGGTGCTGAGCCTGGGGGTGCTGAGCCTGGGGTGGCTGGTGCTGAGCCTGGGGGTGCTGAGCCGGGAGGTGCTACGCCTGGGGGTGCTACGCCTGGAGGTGCTGAGCCTGGGGGTGCGGAGCCTGAGAGAGGTGGGCGTGCTCGTGTGGCGTCTGGCGGTGCTGTGCCAGGCGGTTCTCCGAGTGCTTCGTCTCGGCGGGAGCCACTCTCTCCACAGGAGCTGCGCGAGTGGTTTGCCCGGTGCTGGAAGCGTGCTGCTGGAGCTGGAGTTTCTTTGGCTGCTGAGGGTGCTGGTGCCGTGGGTCCCGGAGGTGCTCGTACTGGGAGTACTGGAGCTGCTGGGCCTGCGGGTACTTCTGGAGCTGAGTTCGTCGACTTTGCTGCTCGCTGTCGTCTAGACTACGCTGCTAGTCTTGTCGCTGAGTCTGACTCTGTCTGTCCTCCGTCCGTCGGGGGTGAGTGTGCCCTTGGCACGGACATCCTTGAGGACAGGCAGGAGGAGTTCCAGTGCTTGGCTACTGCTTCACCTCATCTCGTGTCCGTACTGCTTACCCCTGAGGGAGACCCGGATGCACTTGACATCCCGACTCCGCGCTCTTACGCGGAGGCGATAGAGGGTCCCTACTCCTCTCAGTGGAAGGCGGTTATGGACGCAGAGATGGCTTCTTGGAAGTCCACAGGCACCTACGTTGACCACGTTCCCCATCCTAGGGCGAACATCGTCTGTGGCATGTGGATTTTCAGGGTGAAGCGGCCGCCGGGTTCTCCGCCTGTCTTCAAGGCGCGTTACGTGGCTCGTGGCTTCAGTCAGCGGCAGGGAGTTGACTACTTTCAGACCTTCTTTCCCACCCCAAAGATGACAACTCTTTGGGTACTGCTGCACGTAGTTGCTCACCGTGACTACGAGCTACACTCTCTTGACTTCAGCACTGCTTTCCTGCAGGGCAGCCTGCACGAGGAAATCTGGCTGTGCCGCCCACTTGGCTTCACTAGGACTTTTCCTCCTGGCACCCAGTGGAGCCTCCGGCGGCCAGTCTATGGTCTCCGCCAGGCACCGCGTGAGTGGCACGACACATTGAGGACTACACTTGCGGCTCTTGGGTTTGCTCCTTCTACTGCGGACCCGTCGCTGTTTCTACGCACCGACACTTCTTTGCCGCCGTTCTACATCCTCGTGTACCTCGACGACTTGGTCTTTGCCACAGCTGACACTGCTGGACTCGCCCACGTGAAGTCGGAACTGTAGAAGAGACACACGTGCACAGACCTGGGTGAACTGCGCAGCTACCTTGGCTTGCAGATCACTCGGGACAGAGCACGCCGCACCATTACCCTGACTCAGTCACACATGGTGCAGCAGGTCCTTCAGCGCTTCGGCTTCACGTACTCCTCGCCTGAGGCCACTCCTCTGTCTTCTCGCCACTCGCTCTCAGCTCTGCCTTCGGATGAGTCCGTAGAGTCGAGTGGCCCGTACCCAGAGCTTGTTGGCTGCCTCATGTACCTGATGACCTGCACACGACCTGACCTTGCATACCCTCTTAGCATTCTTGCACGCTATGTTGCTCCTAGGAGACACAGACCGGAGCACATGGCTGCAGCGAAGAGGGTGTTGCGCTACTTGTGCAGTACGTCGGGCATGGGGCTTGTGCTTGGAGGGCAGAGTCCAGTGGTCCTCACTGGACACGCAGACGCTTCTTGGGCTGACGATCAGGCTACGCAGCGGTCGTCACAGGGTTATACCTTCAGTCTTGGTTCCGACTCTGTTTCGTGGCGGGCTACCAGCTCGTTTTCTGTTCTCGGCTCCAGTTGTGAGGCTGAGATCTACGCAGGAGCCATGGCTGCACAGGAGCTACGCTGGCTCACCTACCCGCTGACTGACCTCGAGAGCCGCCTCGTTCTCCTCCAGTGCTGTACGTAGACAACAAGGCCATGCTGGCCTTGTGTCGGAGCAGCGACTGGAGCACAGAACGAAGCACATTGCTCTCCGCTACTTCCTTGCTCGTGAGCTGCAGCAGCGTGGTCAGCTGCGCCTTGCGTACGTGGCCTCTGAGGCCAACACTGCTGATATCTTTACCAAGGCGCTTGCGCCTTGTGATCATCAGCGTTTCTGTACTCAGCTGGGTCTTGTGCCTGCCTTGCCTCACTTGCTCACCTCTTGACCTTGTTTCTACTGTTACATATATATATACACCTGCTCTTGCTTGTCTAGGCTTTTATATATATATGTACTCCTGCGTGTGAACTGGCCTTGTGGCCTTGAACTTGTGCTCGGAATGTGTGGTGACTTTGTGATCCACCCTGAGCTTGCTTTGCTTTGCTTGACTGGTCTTGTGACCCCTTGTTCTCCCCCACTTTGCCTATGGGGGTGTGTTAGAACATTATAGCTTATACATGTGTGTAGGCTGTAGTGGGGTAGCCCATAAGGGGTACAACCCAATTAGGGTTAGTACTTGTACCCAACTCTTTCATAGTTCATTCATTCTCGTTCTAGTTTTATCATGACACTCGCCACCGCGCTGCCCTTCCTGCTGAGTTCTGTGCCAAGAACCCCCCCCCCATGTACATCACCCTCTACTACATAGTCACCCGGCTCCCTGACTCCCTTCGCTTAGTCAAGGACCACTTCCTCTCAGTTTGCCCCACCACACTCACCGTTGACCTCCTCGAGGAGCGCCTCCTAGCAGTAGAGAAGAGCATTGTCGCTGTAGGAGCCTCTCGTGGTGACCCTCGCACCCCTGTCTTTGAGGGGTGTTCTCCCTCTCCCCTCTTGCCCTCTGTTGCTTCTGCTGCTGCGGCCGACCTCGTTGGTTTCGAGTCGGTCGGCGCTGTGTTTGTCCCTAGCGGGAAGCGCCGCACCGGCAAGGGCAAGGGGGGCAAGGGCGTTGGGGGGGCCAGTGGGGGCAATGGAGGTGGTGGTGGAGGCAGTGGAGGGGGTGGGGGTGGTGGTGGGAGTGGTGGCGGAGGTGGAGGTGTCGGTGGCAGCAGTGGAGGCGGAGGAGGCGGCGGTGGTGGCAGAGGGAGCGGAGGCGGCGGCGGTGGCGGAGGCGGCGTAGGTTGCGGAGGCGGCGGAGGCGGCGGTGGAGCTGGTCGCGGCTCTGCGCACAGGAGTGGCTCTGGTGGTGGTCCGCGCCAGCAGCAGCAGCGCGGTCGTGAGACCCTGTCCCCTCAGCAGCTTCGTGAGTGGTCCGCTGCTCGTTAGCGGGGTGGGGGTACTGGTCCCTGCACCTACATCCTTCGTACAGGCGACCGCGCTGGTGAGCAGTGCAGGGGCCCGCACTCCACCCAGCGCTGCTCCGGCCGCCTGACGGACGCTTGGCGTCATCAGTTCCCTGACTCCTCAGAGATCCCTCGCTGGGGAGAGCTGTCTAGGGCGGGGGCTGCTATCTTTGATCTTGACTATGATGCTATTCTTGCTGCCATGTATGCTGTGACTGTTAGTGATGAGGGTGACTATTACCTGTGTGTTCCGCCTGACCGTGGCAATGAGGCTGCTGCTCTAGGTGCTGGTGAGGCTGCTTCTCTAGGTGCTAGTGCGTCTGCTGCCCCAGGTGCTGGTGAGTGTGCTCTCTCAGGTACTACGCCGGCTCAGGCCTTGCACACCTTCACCCTTGACTCGGGTGCTTCCCGCTCCTTCTTTTAAAACCGCACCACGCTTACGCCGCTTAGTCGGCCGCTTGCGGTCTCCCTGGCGGACCCCTCTGGGGGTCCTGTCCTTGCTAGCTTCTCCACTGTCTTACCGTGTCCGGCAGCCCCCTCTGGCACTCTGTTAGGTCTCTACCTCCCCTCATTCTCTACGAACTTGGTGAGTGGAGCTGATCTACAGGATCGGGGGGTTGACCAGTTCACACCTGCGAACCAGCGGGTGACCCACTGTACGTGTGCTCGCACGGGCCGACACTTGGCAACGTTTACCCGTCAGCCGGGGTCGAGCCTGTACACACTGACCACTGAGTCTCCTCCTGTTCCTGAGTCTGGTCAGGTAGCTGCGTCGGGTCAGTTGTTTGTTGCAGCGTCCAGGTCTGGTCCTGCATCTGCGCCCTGCTCGTGTCGTCTCCTGTCCCAACAAACTCTCCTTTGGCACCACCGCCTTGGTCACCCCTCCCTGCCTCGTCTCCGAGGCATGGCCTCCCGTATCCTTGTCTCTGGTCTTCCCCGGTCCCTCCCTCCCCTACCTCCGGGACCGGCCCCTACCTGCGTCCCCTGCGTCGAGGGGCGGCAGCGCGCCGCTCCTCACTCCTCTGAGTTTCCTCCGACAGAGGCTCCTCTGCAGACTCTTCACATGGACGTGTGGGGCCCCGCCCTCGTCCGTGGCCAGGGTCACGAGCATTACTTCCTGTTGGTGGTTAATGACTACTCGCGTTACACCACATTGTTTCCCTTGCGCTGCAAGGGTGACGTCACTGCGGTGCTGATCGACTGGATTCGCGCAGCTCGTCTCCAGCTCAAAGAGAGTTTCGGCTCAGACTTTCCTGTTCTGCGTCTGCACTCTGACAGAGGAGGGGAGTTTTCCTCTGCCCGTCTGGGAGCCTTCTGTCGTGCACAGGGCATCCGCCATAATTTCACGCTTCCGGCCTCTCCACAGCAAAATGGGATTGCCGAGCGCCGCATTGGCATGGTCATGGACGTCGCTCGTACGTCCATGATCCATGCGGCTGCTCCCCATTTTCTGTGGCCGTTTGCGGTTCAGTACGCAGCGCATCAGCTCAACCTTCAGCCCCGGGTCTCCTTGCCAGAGACCTCCCCCACCTTGCGGTGGACGGGGAAGGTTGGCCATGCGTCTGTGTTTTGGATCTGGGGATCTCGGGCGCTTGTGCGCGACTTGTCTTCGGAGAAGCTGTCCCCTCGTGCTGTTCTCTGCGTCTTCCTTGGCTTCCCCCCTGACACTCCTGGTTGGCGCTTCTACCACCCCACCTCGCGCCGTGTTCTGTCCTCCCAGGACGTCACCTTTGACGAGTCGGTGCCTTACTACCGTCTCTTTCCCTACCGTACTGCGCCCCTCCCCCCGCCACCGCTCTTCCTTGCGCCAGGTCCTCCCCCGGTAGACCCCCTCCCCCCTCAGGGTCCTGCCCCGTCAGGTGTGTCCCAGGTAGACGCAGTTGAGCCTGTCGAGGTAGCTGTTGACTCTGGTGCTGCTAGGGGCGCTACGCCTGCGGGTGCCGGGTCTGGGGGTGCGGAGCCTGGGGGTGCTGAGTCTTGGGGTGCTGAGCCTGGGGGTGCTGAGTCTGGGGGTGCGGATCTTGGGGGTGCTGAGCCTGGGGGTGCGGAGCCTTGGGGTGCTGTGCCTGGGGGTGGGGAGCCTAGGGGAGCTGGGTCTACTCGTGTAGCTTCTGGCGGTGTTTCTTCGAGGCGAGAGCCCCTCTCTCCACAGGAGCTGCGCGAGTGGTTTGCCTGGCGCTGGAGCCGTGCTGCTCGAGCTGGAGGTACTACTGTTACTGCTGGTCCTGGAGGTGCTCGTCCTGGCGGCTTTGGAGCTGCTGGGACTGGGGGTCCTGCTGGAGTTGGTGCTACTGGAGCTACTGGAGCTGGAGCTGCTGGGGGTGTTGGTGCTGGCAGTTCTGCTGGCGGTGGTGCTTCTGGGGGAGCTGGAGTTGGCGCTGTTGGAGCTGGAGGTACTACTGGCGCTGGTGCTGCCGCTGGGGGTACTGGTGCTGTCCCTGCTAGTTCTGGAGGCGCTGCGCGGCCGCGGCCGTACTTCGTTCCGCTCCTTGAGCAGGTTCTTGGTCTCCAGCCCTCTACTGGTCCTGCTCCTCCCTTAGCGTGTCCACAGCCTGTCCGGTCGCGGTCACTGTTACAGCCCGCCTCCCCCCTGCCTGCTCCTTCTCCCTACACTGGTCCTACAGGAGGTCTTGCTGAGCGTCGTGAGCCTGCGTCTCGTCCTGCATTGCATGTTAGTGCTGCTCGCACTAGTCGTCGTGCTCCGCGTCTGCGTCCTCCTACGGTCCCCGGCACACACCAGATGGCACTGCGTCCTTCCACTGCTCCTCTTCGTGTCTCGTTGCCGTCTCCTCCGGAGTCCTCTCTTCCTACTCTTGCTGACCCAGAGTCTGACTCTCTTTGTGCTGCCAGTCCTACTGTCTCGCGTCTGCTGGCTACTGTTGTCAGTGACCCTTCTTTTGAGTCCACTGCTGCGCCTGCCTTAGTTGCTGAACTTGTCAACCTTGCTGCTCGCTGTCGTCTAGACTACGCTGCTAGTCTTGTTGCTGAGTCTGAGTCTGTCTGTCCTCCGTCCGTCGAGGGTGAGTGTGCTCCTAGCACGGACGTCCTTGAGGACAGGCAGGAGGAGTTCCAGTGTTTTGCTGCTGCTTTGCCTCATCTCCTGTCCACACTGATTGCCCTTGAGGGAGACCCGGATGCACCAGACATCCCGACTCCTCGATCGTACGCTGAGGCGATCGAGGGTCCCAACTCCTCACAGTGGCAGTCAGCCATGGACGCAGAGATGGCTTCCTGGAAGTCCACAGGCACCTACGTCGACGAGGTTCCCCGACCTGGGGCGAACATCGTCAGTGGCATGTGTATTTTCAGGGTGAAGCGGTCGCCGAGTTCTCCGCCTGTCTTCAAGGCGCGTTACGTGGCTCGAGGCTTCAGTGAGCGGCAGGGAGTTGACTACTTTCAGACCTTCTCTCCCACCCCGAAGATGACCACTCTTCGGGTGCTGCTGCACATAGCCGCTCAGCGCGACTACGAGCTTCACTCTCTTGAATTCAGCACAGCTTTCCTGCAGGGCAGGCTGCATGAGGAGATCTGGCTGCGCCGCCCACCTGGCTTCACTGGGTTGTTCCCTCCTGGTACCCAGTGGAGCCTCCGGCGGCCAGTCTACGGTCTTCGCCAAGCGCCCCGTGAGTGGCACGACACAGTGAGGACTACACTTGCGGCTCTTGGGTTTGCTCCTTCTACTGCAGACCCGTCGCTGTTTCTGCGCACGACACCTCTTTGCCGCCGTTCTATATCCTTGTGTACGTCGACGACTTGGTCTTCGCCACTGCTGGACTCGCCCACGTGAAGTCCGAGCTGCAGAAGAGACACACGTGCACAGACTTGGGTGAACTGCGCAGCTACCTTGGCTTGCAGATCACCCGGGACAGAGCACAGCGCACCATTACCCTGACTCAGTCACACATGGTGCAGCAGGTCCTTCAGCGCTTCGACTTCACGTACTCCTCGCCTCAGGCCACTCCTCTGTCTACTCGCCACTCGCTCTTAGCTCTGCCTTCGGATGAGTCCGTAGAGCCGAGTGGCCCGTACCCAGAGCTTGTTGGCTGCCTCATGTACCTGATGACCTGCACAGGACCTGACTTAACACATTGTGGAAATGGCTCCTGGAGAAGGAGCTAGGCCATTACCTATTTTAATGGATAAACATGTTGAAGAGTTGGCATTTCCTACTATATTTTGTGGAGAGGCTCGTCTGTCGAATATCAACACTTTTGTATTAAGTTATCGTGATATTGCAAAGTGGGAGGTATTGCACAAAGACGCACGGTTCTCCTCTTGTCCGCAAAACATATTCTTCAAATTGTTCAAACTAGAATTGCAACAAATGGATAATGTGATAGGGACGCGAGTGCGACGAGTAATGATTGAGCATGTCAATAAATGTTCGGCAAAAGATCTCCTTAACAATGAAACACGCAAACATCTTCAAAAGAAAGATGCGCTATTTAATGAGTTTAAGAGTCTTCGCGTATCTCCTAAGTATTTGGAAAATTGCAGAAAAGATTTGTTTGCAATGATTTGACGATTAGGCCCTGCTACATTTTTCTTAACAATATCAATGGCGGACACAAAATGGATCGATTTACATTCAATTTTATTGGAATTTAATAGAAATTCTGGAAACCTTGCCAACCTTGCCAACACAACCATAAATCTCCCATTAGATTTCGAAAATATAGCAATGTTAGTACGTACATATGCTGTAGTTAGTGCGCTATATTAGGTTGAATGAAAAATGCACTTTTTCGAGAAATTTTATCGCATAAAACGGGTATTTTAGGCAACGTTTTGGATTATTTTGTTCTTGACGAGTTTCAACATCGAGATGCTCCTCATTCTCATTGTTTAATATGGAGTGAGTTTTCCGCGTGCGATGCCACAATTCCACTTGAGAATATATAAGCATTTGCCGATAGGCACATATCATGTCATGGCCAAGATATTGCAAAAGACCCTGCGACAAAGGATCTTTTGAAAATACAAACTCATTCTCACACTCGAACGTGTAGAATGAAACGGAGTGGAACTTCACGAGTATGTCGTTTTAAGATACCAAAATTTCCTCTTCCGAATACATTGGTCTTAGCACCGCTTAAAAAAAGTGGCGAATCAAATATTGATCAAGACGTGCACCGATCCAACAAAAAGGCAGTTGATTTTTAAGATGTTCTTGCAAAGAAACATCTAATTGATACGTGTGAGCTGTCGTTTTCGGAATTTCCAAATACATTACGTCTGTCGTACGACGAATATATAAATTGCTTAGGAGTTGGTTTAAAACGGCGCACACTATTTCATGCAAGAGACGTGAAAGATTGTTTTGTGAACAATTTTAACAAAACAATCTGTCAAACTTATATGCTATAGTCTGTGTAGGCTGTAGTGGGGTAGCTCATATGGGGTACAACACTTTAGGGTTTCCTACTTGTACTCCTCATGCTGCTCAATGCAATCATTCCTAATTTTTTCACATGGTATAGAGCAGGTTCCCTAGTGGGAACGTTTCCTAGGGCCCACCACAGGAAAAAAAAATCCTGCCCGGAGCGCGCTTCCCTCCTGCCCGAGTCGCGCCCCGTGTGCCCTCCCTCCCGTCGCGTCCCTAGCCCTTGGCGGCCCGTCGCGCCCTCCTCAGGCCCCTCGCGGCCCCTTTCGCGGCCCCTCACGGCCCCTCTCACGGCCCCGTCGTCGCCGCTCTAGGCCCCGTCGCCGCCCCTCTAGGCCCGTCGCGGCCCCTTTGCGGCCCCGTTGCCGCCCCTAGCGGCCCTGTCGCCGCCCCTCTAGGCCCCTCGCGGCCCCTTCGCGGCCCCGTTGCCGCCCCTCTAGGCCCCTCGCGGCCCCTTCGCGGTCCCGTCGCCGCCCCTCCAGGCCCCCTCGCGGCCCCTTCGAGGCCCCGTCGCCGCCCCTTGCGGCCCCGTAGCCGCCCCTTGCGGCCCCGTCGCCGCCCCCTCTAGGCCCCTTACGGCCCCTCTGCGACCCCGTTGCGCCCCTAGCGGCCCCGTCGCCGCCCCTGGAGGCCTCGTCACCGCCCTTCGCGGCCACCTCGCCGCCCTTAGCGGCCTCGTCACCGCCTCTACCGGTACCTTCACCACTGAGCCGCCCAGCAGCTGAGCAGCCCCTCACTCCTCCGAGTTTCCTCCGACAGAGGCTCCCCTGTAGACTCTTCACATGGACGTGTGGGGCCCCGCCCGCGTCCGTGGCCAGGGTCACGAGCGTTACTTCCTGTTGGTGGTTGACGACTACTCGCGTTACACCACGGTGTTCCCCTTGCGCAGCAAGGGTGACGTCACTGAGGTGTTGATCGACTGGATCCGCGCCGCTCGTCTCCAGCTCAGAGAGAGTTTCGGCTCGGACTTTCCTGTTCTGCGTCTGCACTCTGACAGAGGCGGGGAGTTTTCCTCTGCCCGTCTGGGAGCCTTCTGTCGTGCACAGGGCATCCGCCAGACCTTCACGCTTCCGGCTTCTCCACAGCAAAATGGGATTGCTGAGCGCCGCATTGGCATGGTCATGGACGTCGCTCGTACGTCCATGATCCATGCGGCTGCTCCCCATTTTCTGTGGCCGTTTGTGGTTCAGTACGCAGCGCATCAGCTCAACCTTCAGCCCCGGGTCTCCTTGCAAGAGACCTCTCCCACCTTGCGGTGGACGGGGAAGGTTGGCGATGCGTATGCGTTTTGGGTCTGGGGATCTCATACGTTTGTCCGCGACATGTCTGCGGACAAGCTGTCCCCCCGTGCTGTTCCCTGCGTCTTCCTTGGCTTCCCCCCTGACGCGCCTGGTTGGCAGTTTTACCACCCCACCTCGCGCCGTGTTCTGTCCTCCCAGGACGTCACCTTTGACGAGACGGTGCCTTACTACCGTCTCTTCCCCTACCGCACTGCGCCCCTCCCCCCGCCGCCGCTCTTCCTTGCACCAGGTCCTCCTCCGGTAGACCCCCTCCCCCCCTCAGGGTCCTGCCCCGTCAGGTGTGTCCCAAGTAGACGCACTTGTGCCTGTCGAGGTAGCTGTTGACTCTGGTGCTGCTAGGGGCGCTGAGCTTGCGGGTGCCGGGTCTGGGGGTGCGGAGCCTGGGGGTGCTGAGTCTAGGGGTGCTGAGCCTAGGGGTGCTGAGTCTGGGGGTGCTGAGCCTTGGGGTACTGAGTCTCGGGGTGCTGAGCCTGGGGCTGCGTAGCCTAGGGGTGCTGGGTCTGCTCGTGTGGCCTCTGGCGGTGTTTCGTCGAGGCGGGAGCTACTCTCTCCGCAGGAGCTGCGCGAGTGGTTTGCCCGGCGCTGGAGCCGTGCTGCTGGAGCTGGAGGTACTACTGTTGCTGCTGGTCCTGGAGGTGCTCTTCCTAGCGGTTCTGGAGCTGTTGGGGCTTGGAGTCCTGCTGGAGGTACTGCTGGAGGTGCTGGCGGTACTAGAGCTGACGGTCCTACTCGAGTTGGTGCTGCAGGAGCTGCTAGAGCTGGAGCTGCTGGGGGTGTTGGCGCTGGTTGTTCTGCTGGCGCTGGTGCTTCTGAGGGTGCTGGAGTTGGCGCAATTGGAGCAGGAGGTGCTGCTGACGTTGGTGCTGCCGCTAGGGGTACTGGTGCTGTCCTTGCTGGTTCTGGAGGCGCTGCGCGGCTGAGGCCGTACTTTGTTCCGCTCCTTGAGCAGGTTCTCGGTCTCCCGCCCTCTACTGGTCCTGCTCCTCCCTTAGCGTGTCCACAGCCTGTCCATTCATGGTCACAGTTACAGCCCGCCTCCCCCCTACCTGCTCCTTCTCCCTACACTGGTCCTACTGGCGGTCTTGCTGAGCGTCATGAGCCTGCGTCTCGTCCTGCGTCGCCTGTTCGTGCTGCTCGCACTAGTGGTCGTGGTCCGCGTCCGCGTCCTTCTGCGGTCCCAAGCACACACCAGATGGCACTGCGCCCTTCCACTGCTCCTCTGCGTGTCCCGTTGCCGTCTCCTCCAGAGTCCTCTCTTCCTGTTCTTGCTGACCCGGAGTCCGACTCTCTTCGTGCTGCCAGTCCTACTGTCACGCGTCTCCTGGCTACTGTTGTCACGGACCCTTCTTTTGAGTCCATTACTGCGTCTTCCTTAGTTGCTGAGCTTGTCGACTTTGCTGCTCGCTGTCGTCTAAACTACGCTGCTAGTCTTGTTGCTGAGTCTGAGTCTGTCTGTCCTCCGTCCGTCAAGGGTGAGTGTGCTCTTGGCACGGACGTCCTTGAGGACAGGCAGGAGGAGTTCCAGTGTTTTGCTGCTGCTTTGCCTCATCTTGTGTCCACGCTGATTGCCCCTGAGGGAGACCCGGATGCACCAGACATCCCGTCTCCTCGATCGTACGCTGAGGCGATCGACGATCCCAACTCCTCACAATGGCTGTCAGCCATGGACGCACAGATGGCTTCCCGGAAGTCCACAGGCACCTACGTCGACAAGGTTCCCCCACCTAGGGCGAACATCGTCAATGGCATGTGGATTTTCAGGGTGAAGCGGCCTCCGGGTTCTCCGCCTGTCTTCAAGGCGCGTTACGTGGCTCGAGGCTTCAGTCAGCGGCAGGGAGCTGACTACTTACAGACCTTCTCTCCCACCCCGAAGATGACCACTCTTCGGGTGCTGCTGCACATAGCCGCTCGGTGCGACTACGAGCTTCACTCTCTTGACTTCAGCACAGCTTTCCTGCAGGGCAGCCTGCATGAGGAGATCTGGCTGCACCGCCCACCTGGCTTCACTGGGTCGTTCCTCCTGGTACCCAGTGGAGCCTCCGGCGGCCAGTCTACGGTCTCCGCCAGGCGCCCCGTGAGTGGCACGACACACTAAGGACTACACTTGTGGCTCTTGGGTTTGCACCTTCTACAGCCAACCCGTCGCTGTTTCTGCGCACCGACACCTCTTTGCCGCCGTTCTACATCCTCGTGTACGTCGACGACTTGGTCTTCGCCACTGCTGACACTGCTGGACTCGCCCACGTGAAGTCCGAGCTGCAGAAGAGACACACGTGCACAGACCTGGGTGAACTGCGCAGCTACCTTGGCTTGCAGATCACCCGGGACAGAGCACAGCGCAGCATACCCTCGGACCCAGAGCTTGTCGGCTCTGCTTGCCACTCGCTCTCAGCTCTGCCTTCGGATGAGTCCGTAGAGCCGAGTGGCCCGTACCCAGAGCTTGTCGGCTGCCTCATATACCTGATGACTTGCACACGACCTGACCTAGCATACCCTCTTAGCATTTTGGCACGCTATGTTGCTCCTGGGAGACACTGACCAGAGCACATGGTTGCAGCGAAGAGGGTGTTGCGCTACTTGTGCAGTACGTCGGGCATGGGGCTAGTGCTTGGAGGGCGACGTCCAGTGGTCCTCACAGTTCACGCAGACGCTTCTTGGGCTGACGACCAGGCTACGCAGCGGTCGTCACAGGGTTACACCTTCAGCCTTGGCTCTGGCTCTGTTTCGTGGCGGTCTACCGGCTCGTCTTCTGTTCTTGGCTCGAGCTGTGAGGCTGAGATCTTCGCGGGGGCCATGGTTGCACAGGAGCTACGCTGGCTCACCTACCTGCTGGTTGACCTAGGAGAGCCGCCTCGTTCTCCTCCAGTTCTGTACGTAGACAACAAGGCCATGCTGGCCTTGTGTTGGGAGCACAGACTGGAGCACAGAACGAAGCACATTACTCTTCGCTACTTCCTTGCTCGTGAGCTGCAGCAGCGCGGTCAGCTGCGCCTTGCTTACGTGGCTTCTGAGGCCAACACTGCTGATATTCTTACCAAGGCACTTGCGCCTTGTGATCATCAGCGCTTTTGTACGATGCTAGGTCTTGTGCCTACTTGGCCTCACTTGCTCACTTCTTGACTTTGCTTGTACTGTGTTCTATATATACCTGCACTTGCATGCTTACCCTTGCTAGGTTGAGTTCACTGCCTTGTTTGTTCATCTTGATATATAACTCTGCATGTGAACTGGCCTTGTGGCCTTGTGCTTGTGCTCAGATTGTGTGGTGACGTTGTGATCCACCCTGAGCTTGCCTTGCTTCTCTTGACTGGTCTTGTGACCTCTTGTTCTCCCCCACTTTGCCTATGGGGGTGTGTCAAACTTATATGCTATAGTCTGTGTAGGCTGTAGTGGGGTAGCTCATATGGGTTCAACACTTTAGGGTTTCCTACTTGTACTCCTCATGCTGCTCAATGCAATCATTGCTCATTTCTTCACACAATCTTGTCAGTATGGCAAGAAAATATGGATATTCAATTATGTATCGATCCGTATGGCGTGGCCACATATATTGCAGCATATATGACAAAATCTGGCAAAGGAATGAGTAAAATTATTCAAAATGCAAAAACGTTTACCGCTGTACAAGGTACAGGCGTGCTGCATGTATTTCGAGATATTGGAAATTTCATATTGAACAACCAAGAAATTAGTGCACAAGAAGCAATTTATCTTATTTTGAGTAACCAAAAAAAAAAAATTGAGTCGTGGTGTAATATTCATCAACAGAAGTCATCCTCACAAATGTTTGTTGCTACTAAAATCAAAGGTTGAATTGGAAGCTTTATGTTAAAATGAGCGAGAGATAGGTAAGATTTAACTAGGGCCTAGGCTTAGGAGCCTAGGCCCAACTTAGGTATCGAGCGGGTTTTTCCTTAGGAAGGAGAGAGTCGAGAAAAAAGTTGAAAGGAAAAGTGATTTTCACTATAGGTTCAAGGAACATATAGCATAGGAAACACAAGGGTGCACCACCTAACTAAGGTTACAATAACCACACTAACTACAGCTACAGGCAGTTACAAATATAAGTATAAAGTTTAACACTCCCCCATAACTGCCTGCAGCGGAGTTTGTGCAAAATACAACCGGCAGGTGTACACATGCAAAACAATAACAAACAAGCAACAGCAGGAACTGCAGGCGGGCTGACACTAATTGGTCACCCCCTTCATCTCCTCACCCTCCTCCTTCCCCTCCCCCACACTGCTGCAGGAGCAGCAGAGAAGGGGGGAGGAGAGGAGAGATGGAGGGACGGCTGCGTGTTGCCTCACACCCGCCACCTCGGTACCACTCCCCCTGCTCCCCCACACCCTCACACCCTCTCCCCCAGCGGCAGCTGCAGCAGTGGGAACAAAAGGAGGAGGAGGGGAAGGGAAGGGTACGACCCACGACTCCAACACCCGCCACCCCCATACCCTCCCCCCCACGGCTGCAGGGAGATGAAGGAGGAGGGGGTGGGCGGAAAGAAAGCCGCAGAGCGGCTAGATATGGTCGATGCAGGTAGGTCAGGGGCAGCTGCAGGGAATGCAGGTGCGGAAAGCACCGTCGCAGGCGCCAAGGGCGGGTCCGCGGCGGCTCAAGGGCACCGCCGCGGGCGCCAGGGGCGGGTCCGCGATGGCGCAGGGCACCGCCGCGGGCGCCAGAGGCGGGTCCGCGATGGCGCAGGGCACCGCCGCGGGCGCCAGAGGCGGGTCCGCGGGCGCCAAGGGCACCGCCGCGGGCGCCAGAGGCGGGTCCGCGACGGTAAAGGGCACCGCCGCGGGCGCCAGAGGCGGGTCCGCGGGCGCCAAGAGCACCGCCGCGAGCGCCAAAGGCGGGTCCGCGACGGCAAAGGGCACCGCCGCGGGCGCCAGAGGCAGGTCCGCGGGCGCCAAGTGCACCGCCGCGGGCGCCAAAGGGGGCGGGTCCGCGACGGGTTGAAAAGTAAAACGTCACGCGCCCGAGGCGCGTGACCAGAAATCCAGCAGCGGAAGAATTGGGCGGGCCCACAGGCCAGGACGAAACTGCTCTGACAACCATGTTAAAATGAGCGAGAGATAGGTAAGATTTAACTAGGGCCTAGGCTTAGGAGCCTAGGCCCAACTTAGGTATCGAGCGGGTTTTTCCTTAGGAAGGAGAGAGTCGAGAAAAAAGTTGAAAGGAAAAGTGATTTTCACTATAGGTTCAAGGAACATATAGCATAGGAAACACAAGGGTGCACCACCTAACTAAGGTTACAATAACCACACTAACTACAGCTACAGGCAGTTACAAATATAAGTATAAAGTTTAACACTTTAGACCCTCTCTCAACCGATATCTTTACACCGTATGCGTTATTGGATCGATACTTACAACGACCAAAATCAATGGAAGGCTTGTGTTTCGCAGAGTTTACTTCAGATTTTGAGCAGTGTCAGAACTTATAGCTTACTTGTTTCTGTAGGCTATAGTGGGGTATCCCATAGGGGGTACAACCCAATTAGGGTTTCCTATTTGTACTCACTTCGTTCATAGTCATTCCATTCTCGTTCTTTGTTTCCACATGGAATCAGAGCAGGTTCCCTCCTAGGGACTGCTTCTAGGGCCCACCGAACCGCGCCCCGAGGCGCGTTTTTTTTTTTAGCGACCCGTCGTGTCGCCCCTAGCGGACCGTTGCGCCGCCCTTCCCCTCGCGGCTCCGCCGCCCTTCCCTAGCGGCCCCGCCGCCCTTCGATCGCGGCCCCGCCGCCCTCTGCTACGCGGCCCCGCCGCCGCCCTTCGATCGCGGCCCCGCCGCCCTCGGCTACGCGGCCCCGCCGCCCTCTGCCTCGCGGCCCCGCCGCCCTCTGCTACGCGGCCCCGCCGCCCTCTGCTACGCGGCCCCGCCGCCCTCTGCTACGCGGCCCCGCCGCCCTTCGATAGCGGCCCCGCCGCCCTTTGCCACGCGGCCCCGCCGCCCTCTACTACGCGGCCCCGCCGCCCTCTGCTACGCGGCCCCGCCGCCCTTCGATCGCGGCCCCGCCGCCCTCTGCTACGCGGCCTCGCCGCCCTCTGCTACGCGGCCCCGCCGCCCCCTCGTGCTTCTCCCTGCGTCTTCCTGGGGTTCC
Organism: Closterium sp. NIES-65; assembly: GCA_948144175.1. NCBI lineage: Eukaryota > Viridiplantae > Streptophyta > Zygnematophyceae > Desmidiales > Closteriaceae > Closterium > Closterium sp. NIES-65. Next base: position 174,125 of record CANXME010002301.1, on the reverse strand, counting down.
CCCCCGACGCCCCTGGGTGGCAGTTTTACCACCCCACCTCTCGACGTGTTCTGTCCTCCCAGGACGTCACGTTCGACGAGTCGGTACCCTACTACCGCCTCTTCCCCTACCGCACTCCGTCCCTCCCCCCACCCCCGCTCTTCTTGGTACCAGGTCCCCCCCCGGTAGTCCCCCTCCCCCCTCAGGGTCCTGCCCCTTCAGGTGTGTCCCAGGTAGACGCGGTCGAGCCTGTCGAGGTCACTGGTGACTCTGGTGCTGCTGCGGGAGCTGAGCCTGGGGGTGCGGAGTCTGGGGGTGCTGAGCCTGGAGGTGCCGAGTCTGGGGGTGCTGAGCCTGGGGGTGCTGAGCCTGGGGGTGCTGTGCCTGGGGGTGCTGAGTCTGGAGGTGCCGAGTCTGGGGGTGCTGTGCCTGGGGGTGCTGAGCCTGGGGGTGCTGAGCCTGGGGTTGCTGAGCCTGGGGGTGCTGAGCCTGGGGGTGACGTGCCTGGGGGTGCTGTGTCTAGGGGTGCTGAGCCTGGAGGTGCTGTGCCTGGGGGTGCTTCGTCTCGCCGGGAGCCACTCTCCCCACAGGAGCTGCGTGAGTGGTTTGCCGGGCGCTGGAGGCGTGCTGCTGGTGCTGGTGGTTCTTCGGCTGCAGAGGGTACTGCTGCTGCGCGCCCCGCCGGCGCTCGTACTGTGGGTGCTGGAGCTGCTGAGTCTGAGAGTTCTCCTGGAGCTGGTCCTGCTGAGGGTGTTGGTGCTGAGCCTGCCGTTGGCGGCCCGACTGACAGTGCTCCTGGTGCTGCGGCTGGAGGTTCTGGAGCTTCTGGTGGTGCTGCTGGAGGTGCTACTGGAGTGGGTGCTCCTGCCGGGGCTGCTGGTGCTGTTCCTGCTGTTTCTAGCGTCGCCGCGCGGCCCCGACCGTACTTCGTTCCGCTCCTGCAGCAGGTTCTTGGTCTTACACCTCCTCCTCCTCCCTTAGAGGGTCCGCAGCCTGTCCGGTCACAGCCACAGCTACAGCCTGCCTCCCCTTTGCCTGCTCCTTCTCCCTACGCTGGTCCGACTGGAGGTCTTACTGAGCGTCGTGAGCCTGCGTCTCGTCCTGTGTCGCCTGTTCGTCCTGAGCGCGCTAGTGGTCGCGGGTCGCGTCAGCGTCCTCCTCCTGTCCCTGGCACGCACCGGATGTCACTGCGTCCGTCCACTGCTCCTCTGCGTGCCCCTTTGCCTTCTCCTCCTGCTTCCTCTCTTCCTGCTCTTGCCGACCCGGAGTCGGACGCCCTTCGTGCTGCCAGTCCTACTGTCACGCGTCTCCTGGCTACTGCTGTCACTGACCCCTCCTTCGAGTCGTCTGCTGCGTCTGCCCTTGTCACTGAGCTTGTCGACTTTGCTGCGCGCTGTCGTCTAGACTACGCTGCTCGTCTTGTCACTGAGTCTGAGTCCGCCTGTCCTCCGTCCGTCGGGGGTGAGTGTGCCCTTGGCACGGACGTCCTTGAGGACAGGCAGGAGGAGTTCCAGTGTCTGGCCGCCGCTTCACCTCGTCTCGCGTCTGTACTGCTAGCCCCTGAGGGAGACCCGGATGCACCAGACATCCCGACTCCGCGCTCTTACGCGGAGGCGATAGAGGGTCCCTACTCCTCTCAGTGGCAGGCAGCTATGGATGCAGAGATGGCTTCCTGGAAGTCCACAGGCACCTACGTTGACGCTGTTCCCCCTCCTGGGGCGAACATCGTCAGTGGCATGTGGATTTTCAGGGTGAAGCGGCCGCCGGGTTCTCCGCCTGTCTTCAAGGCGCGTTACGTGGCTCGTGGCTTCAGTCAGCGGCAGGGGGTTGACTACTTTCAGACCTTCTCCCCCACCCCGAAGATGACCACTCTTCGGGTTCTGCTACACGTTGCTGCTCACCGTGACTACGAGCTGCACTCTCTCGACTTCAGCACAGCTTTCTTGCAGGGCAGCCTGCACGAGGAGATCTGGCTGCGTCGCCCACCTGGCTTCACTGGGTCTTTCCCTCCTGGTACCCAGTGGAGTCTCCGGCGTCCAGTCTACGGTCTCCGCCAGGCGCCACGTGAGTGGCACGACACACTGAGGACTACGCTCGCGGCACTTGGGTTTGCTCCTTCCACTGCCGACCCGTCGCTGTTTCTGCGCACCGACACCTCTCTGCCGCCGTTCTACATCCTCGTGTACGTCGACGACTTGGTCTTTGCCACAGCTGACACTGCTGGACTCGCCTACGTGAAGTCCGAGCTGCAGAAGAGACACACGTGCACTGACCTGGGTGAACTGCGCAGCTACCTTGGCTTGCAGATCACCCGGGACAGAGCACGCCGCACCATTACCCTGACTCAGTCACACATGGTGCAGCAGGTCCTTCAGCGCTTCGGCTTCACGTACTCCTCGCCTCAGGCCACTCCTCTGCCTACTCGCCACTCGCTCTCAGCTCTGCCTTCGGATGAGTCCGTAGAGTCGAGTGGCCCGTTTGCAGAGCTTGTTGGCTGCCTCATGTACCTGATGACCTGCACACGACCTGACCTCGCATACCCTCTTAGCATTCTCGCACGCTTTGTTGCTCCTGGGAGACACCGACCAGAGCACATGGCTGCAGCGAAGAGGGTGTTGCGCTACTTGTGCAGTACGTCGGGCATGGGGCTAGTGCTTGGAGGGCGCAGTCCAGTGGTCCTCACTGGGCACGCAGACGCTTCTTGGGCTGACGACCAGGCTACGCAGCGGTCGTCACAGGGTTACACCTTCAGCCTTGGTTCCGGCTCTGTCTCGTGGCGGGCTACCCGCTCGTCTTCTGTTCTCGGCTCCAGTTGTGAGGCTGAGATCTACGCTGGGGCTATGGCTGCACAGGAGTTACGCTGGCTCACCTACCTGCTGACCGACCTTGGAGAGCAGCCTCGTTCTCCTCCAGTCCTGTACGTAGACAACAAGGCCATGCTGGCCTTGTGTCGAGAGCAGCGACTGGAGCACAGAACGAAGCACATTGCTCTTCGTTACTTTCTTGCTCGTGAGCTACAGCAGCGTGGACAGCTGCGACTTGCGTACGTGGCCTCTGAGGCCAACACTGCTGATGTCTTCACCAAGGCACTTGCGCCTTGTGATCATCAGCGTTGCTGCACGCAGTTGGGTCTTGTGCCTGTCTTGCCTCACTTGCTCTCCTCTTGACCTTGCTTGTACTTTCGCATATATATACTCTTGTTCTTGTATATCTCTATATATGATCTTGCATGTGAACTGGCCTTGTGGCCTTTGAACTTGTGCTCGGAATGCGTGGTGACTTTGTGATCCACCCTGAGCTTTGCTTTGCTTTGCTTGACTGGTCTTGTGACCCCTTGTTCTCCCCCACTTTGCCTATGGGGGTGTGTCAGAACTTATAGCTTACTTGTTTCTGTAGGCTATAGTGGGGTATCCCATAGGGGGTACAACCCAATTAGGGTTTCCTATTTGTACTCACTTCGTTCATAGTCATTCCATTCTCGTTCTTTGTTTCCACAAGCAGAGCATTGAGCAAAAAGATGCGATAGGACCAGCTTTATCGAATAAAAAACGCTTTTATTCGAAAAGATCCAAACGAGAGATAATTCAATATGTCAATTTTCATCGTGATGTTGACATAGAAAATTTCATGTGCGAACAAACATTGTTGTTTGTTCCATGTCGAAAAGAAATTCATGATCCAGTCAAAGTTGCTCGTATTTTTTGTAATTATGAAACTTTGATCGTTTCTATGCGTGAAGAATTTTCAGTTAAAGGTGATAAGTGGGCACATGCATTTGAACATGCAATGGTAGAGGAAAACGGTGACATTAATACATCATGTGAAACTTCACAACCTCATGAAGATGTAGATATTGGTGTAGAACTTGGAATCGAAAGATCTTCACGACCGAGATGGACTGATATCTTTCGTTCAATAACAACAAACGAAAGTGATTATTTGCGTATGGAGCGTATGCTGAATGCCGAGCAACGAGCGATAGCCGATCATATTGTACGTGGAGTTTGCAGGTCCTTTGAAATGGGACCTCTATGTATTTTAGTAAGTGGTGGTGCTGGCGTTGGCAAGTCAGTACTAATCACGACTGTGCATGATCGACTGATACGAATTTTTCATTCTCAAATCGAAACAGACTTCGATACGATCAAAGTTTTGAAAATTGCCCCGTCAGAAGTAGCAGCTTTCCAAATTAAAGGCTATACAATTCATAGCGCATTGATGATTCCTGTGGTCCAAAATCGTCGGATTAAAAAGTTGACATCAGACAGATTGAATACATTGAGGTCACGAATAGGAGACGTTAAAGTTGTAATAATAGATGTGTCAGTAGATCTGCACTGTGGATGCCCGATTGACCCTGGAGAGGGTTACAGGCGCGTTCGCCTGGGGGGTTATGGGCGCACTGACCCGCTACTTAAACAAGCCCTTTTATCCCAATGGTCTAGTGGTTGGGATTCTGACATGGTATCAGAGCGATCTCGGGTTCGATTCCCGGTGTATGCACATGCAGGCCGTTGCCGCTGTGCTTAGTCCTGGGCCTCCCAGTGTGGGGGGGTGTCAATAGATCTGCACTGTGGATGCCCGATTGATCCTGGAGAGGGTTACAGGCGCGTTCGCCTGGGGGGTTATAGGCGCACTGACCCGCTACTGAAACAAGCCCTTTTATCCCAATGGTCTAGTGGTTGGGATTCTGACAAGATGAAATATGAATGGTGGGGAAAAATACGTTCGAATGGGTCGATTTTAGACTTCATGAAATTACCAACTGTGCAAATCTTCCTTTTGGTGGATTACACATGATTTTTGTTGGGGACTTTTTTCAATTACCTCCAGTACGTGACATTCATTGTTTTGGTTATAGCTCGAGTGCCGACATTCTGAGTGACTTGAATGTATGGAGTTGCGTACAACTTATAGAGCTCACAACTATAATGCGACAACGTGAGGAGGTTGAATATGCGAAATTGTTAAATCGACTTCGTGAAGGCAAACAGACTCGAAATGACATACAGTTCATATGCGATCGTGAAGTTACAATTCCTTTTACAGAGACAAATTTGCAACATTTGTGTTGCACCAACAAATTTATCGATGAATTTAACCATAATGCTTTTACATGTTTGTTGACAGAAAAGCATGTTATTCCAGCATTAGATTGTGCACTTTTTGGAAGTGATCAATCACGAAAAGACTGTCAGAATGTTATCTTATGCTCTAGCCTGTAGTGGGGTGCTCTATAGCGAGTACAACCCTTCTAGGGTTTGCTATTTGTATCCTCATTCTTGCTAGTGCAACCCTCTTCTCTCTTCTAACTTTCACATGCTATCAGAGCAGGTCGATCCCCTTGGATCGATCCTGTGGGTGGGCTTACCACCTCCTTGCTTCCGCTGCAACTACTACCACTACTATCTGAGCCGCACGCCCCGTGGCGTGCGGCAGTTTTCCTTCCCGCCGTGCGCCCCGAGGCGCGCGGCGGTTTTCTGCTCGCCGTGCGCCCCGAGGCGCGCGGCGGTTCTCTGCCCGCTGTGCGCCCCGAGGCGCGCGGCGGGCTTCTGCCCCGTCGTTCGGCGCGTCGCCCTCTAGAGGCGCCGCGACGGGCGACGGGGACCCGCGCGTTGCCCCCTGTCGCCCGTCGTGGCCTGCGCGCAGCCTGTACAGGCAGCGCGCGGCCCGTACGGGCTGGGCCAGGCCCGCGCGCGGCCCGTACCGGCTGCGCCAGGCCCGTGCGCGGCCCGTACGGGCTGTGCCAGGCCCACGCGCGACCCGTACGGGCGGCGCGAGGCCCGCGCGCGGCCCGTACGGACGGCGCCAGGCCCGCGCGCGGCTCGGGCCGCCTGCGCGCTGCTCGGGCGTCTGTACCAGCCCCGTGGTGGGCCCGTTCCTCGCTGCCCCTGCCCTCCCCGCTGTCCCCCAGTGCTTCTACTGGCGCCCCACCCCTCCTACTCCCCATTCTCCTGAATTAGGGTTTGGGGGTGAGGGGTATTTGGGGTGACTTCACTCTGTACCGTTCCCTGCTCCTCCTCCTCCTCTGTCTCCTTGTGCTGCAGCTGCCGCTGAGGGGGGGTGGACGAGTTGGAGCCGGTGGAGTGGTACTAAGGGGGGGTGAAGGGGGAGTGGAGCTAGCGGTGTAGCAGCGGGTGTGTGCCAGGGGGAGTGGGATAGTTTGGGGGAAGCTGAATGGAGGTTGCCGTCGTGTCGCGAGCAGCACCTGTAGTCCGGGGAGTTGCTCCGGTAGCCCAGTCGTAGCCAGCTGTGCCAGCCGCCCGTGGTTCCGTTGCTCGTCTGCCGCTACTTTAGCCGCGGGGCCAGTTACTCCAGTATTCCGGAGCGTTGTTCCGGTAGCCGCTGTGCTAGTGTGCCTCCTGTTGCCCGTGTGTCTGCAGCTTCAGCCGTCGCCTCCTTTCTCCTCTCCTCTCACTCTCTCTCCTCCTCCTCACTTGCCCGTTGTGACTACCACTAGCTTTGCTCATAATTGTGAACTTTAAACTATTGCTTCTTGAACTTGTGCTCAGAATGTGTGGTGACATTGTGATCCACCCTGAGCTTGTACTGCTTTGCTTGCTCTGCTGATTACACCCCACTTTGGCTATGGGGGTGTGTCAGAATGTTATCTTATGCTCTAGCCTGTAGTGGGGTGCTCTATAGCGAGTACAACCCTTCTAGGGTTTGCTATTTGTATCCTCATTCTTGCTAGTGCAACCCTCTTCTCTCTTCTAACTTTCACAAAGACGGACCAATTACTCCACCTGGTTTTGCATCCACTGCATCACACGGGTTGTTGTCAACACTTGAAGTATATATCGGTTCTCGTGTCCATGTCACTTGCAATTTGGACACGTCTGACGGTCTTGCCAATGGGACTCCAGGCGTTGTAGTCAATTTCAGTTTGAACTGTAATGGTTTGGTGGAGACTGTGTGGGTTGAGTTTGACGATAAACTCGTGGGGAAACAGTGGCGCTTGAAATCAAAGTCATTGGTTTCAACAATCCAATTTGGAAATGCGGATAGGATACCTGTACAACGAGTTGAAAAATCTTTTTTCAGTAAACTCACGATATGACACAATTTCACGAATGCAATTTCCTCTTCGTCCAAGCAATGCAATAAGTTTTCATCGCAGTCAAGGCGCTACTTTTGACGGGGGTGTTGTGCATTTCGAGAACAAAGTTTTTTCGCAGGGTGCTTACGTTGCCTTAAGTCGTTTTCGATCTACCCATCATCTTTATGTCGACAATTTTACAACATCTTGTATTAAAACCGACCCTCGTGTAGTAGAAGAAATGGAACGTTTACGAAAACAACCCCTGATATTGAATCCAATACCTGTTGACATTTTATGTGAACAAACTTCAGCTTTAAGGTTTATGTTCCAAAACGTTCGAACCTTACGAGGCCACTACAGAGATATTGAATTCAGACATCTCAAAGCATTCGATTTTTTGGTTTTTTTTTTTAGTCATTTAATAACCGCGGATTCTGTACTGGAACAAACACCCAAAATATTTGATGTATTGCGTTTTGATTCTTTGTCGGGAGGTATTGTTTTGTATTACCGTAAGCCTATCAATATTATACGATACGTGGAAAATTCTAAGATTGAATTGATGTCTTTCTTGATTGATATTGAGAATGATCCCTTGATAGTTCACTGTTGTTATCGTAATCCTACTGATTATCGTAATATCAACACACTTTTTGAGATGATCACATCTTCCATTGATCAAAACCCTAACGCAAAAATGATTTTCATTGTAGATTTCAACACAAATCTCATTGCTGTATCACAGCCTCGATATGAGAGATTTTTTTCGAGACATGGTTTTATGCAATTCGTACTTGAACCCACAACAGTATGTAATACACTTATTGATCACGTTTGGTCAAACTCTTTTCAATCTCGGCTTAGAATCCATATTGGCGAAACATATTTCTCTGATCATTTCCCTATTTATGTCCTAATTTCATGATATTATTCATACCTTTGACAGCTACACCTCCTTCTCGGCACAACTCTGGTCGGGTGAGTTCCATCAAATATGGAAGACCTTTGTTTCAAATGTAAGAATGTTCTATTCTTAATTATTTGATGTTGCTTCTTATTTCAGGCTTCTGCTGAGGTTCAGTTCAAGAAACTTGAACCACTAGTAAAGAACGAAAGGAAACCAATAGATTTCCACCTCAAGTTCATTGTCCTTGGTGTTGACCTTGCACATCCAAAGGACAGTGGTCGTTTCACACTTGGCAATCAGCTCAGAAACTAAGGCAGACGCAGCAGCGGACTCAAAGGAAGGGTCAGTGACGACAGTAGCAAGGAGACGCGAGACAGTAGGACTGGCAGCATGAAGGGAGTCCGACTCCGGGTCAGCAAGAACAGGAAGAGAGGACTCAGGAGGAGATGGCAAAGGGGCACACAGCGGAGCAGTGGAGGGACGCAGAGACTGTCAGAATGTAATTGTATACATTACTATAACTGCCTATAATGTAGACCTAGTGTAGTTATATTGCTTTCATGTTAGGTGGTGCACCCTTTTTCTTCACTATATCTTGTACAACTTTCTATAGTGAAACCCTCATTCTCCTTCTCAAACTTGCTCGATACTTTCCTTCAACTCGATCTTCTCCTACCTCACTAGCCATGGCTCCTAAGTCACGCTAGTTTCTTGATAGAGACATCCGGTGCGTGCCGGGGACAAGGGGAGGACGCTGACGCAAACCACAACTACTAGTGCGAGCAGCACGAACAGGCGACGCAGGACGAGACGCAGGCTCATGACGCTCAGCAAGACCTCCAGTAGGACCAGTGTAGGGAGAAGGAGCAGGTAGAGGAGAGGTAGGCTGTAACTGTGACTCGGACTAAACAGGCGGTGGACACTCTAAGGGAGGAGCCGGACTAGCAGAGGGCGGAAGACCAAGAACCTGCTCAAGGAGCGGAACGAAGTACGGCCGCGGCCGCTCAGCACCACCAGCACCAGAAGGGACAGTACCAGCACCCCGAACGGCAGAACCATCGCCAGCGGCACCCCCAGCTCCAGCAGCGCCAAATCCAGTACCCTCAGAGGCACCAGCACCAGAGGCACCCTCAGCGCCAACACCCCCTGCAGCTCCAGCTCCAGCCGGACTACCAGAAGACGCAGCGGGGCCAGCTCCAGCACCCTTAGTAGCATCGACGCCCGCAGCACCACCAGCTCCAGTACGAGAAGCACCCATAGGCCCAGCAGCTCCTGTACTCCCAGTACGAGCACCTCCGGGACCCGCGGCACGAGCACCCTCAGCAGCAGCAGAACCTCCAGCATCTGCAGCACCTCCAGCTCCAGCAGCTCGCCTCCAGCGCCGGGCAAACCACTCACGCAGCTCCTGTGGAGAGAGTAGCTCCCGCCGGGACGAAGCACCCACAGAACCTCCAGGCCCAGCACCGCCAGACGCCAGACGAGCAGGTCCAGTACCCTCAGACTCCGCACCCCCAGATGCAGCACCCCCAGGCTCAGCACCCCCAGACGCAGCACCCCCAGAGTCAGCACCCCCAGGCTCAGCACCCCCAGAGTCAGCACCCACAGACCTACCACCCGCAGGCTTAGCACCACTAGCAGCACCAGAGTCAACAGCTACCTTGACAGGGTCGACTGCGTCTACCTGAGACACACCTGAGGGGGCAGGACCCTGAGGGGGGAGGGGGTCTATCGGAGGGGGACCTGGCGTAAGGAAGAGCGGCAGGGGGGGGAGGGACGCAGTGCGGTAGGGAAAGAGACGGTAGTAGGGAACCGACTCGTCAAAGGTGACGTCTTGGGAGGACAGAACACGGCGCGAGGTGGGGTGGTAGAACTGCCAGCCCGGCGCGTCAGGGGGGAAGCCAAGGAAGACGCAGGGAACAGCACGAGGGGACAGCTTGTCCGTAGACAAGTCGCGGACAAAAGCCCGAGATCCCCAGACACGGAACGCAGACGCATCGCCAACCTTCCCCGTCCATAGTAAAGCAGAGGAGGTCTCCGGCATGGAGACCCGGGGCTGAAGGTTGATCTGATGCGCCGCGTACCGAACCGCAAACGGCCACAGAAAATGGGGGGCAGCCGCATGGACCATGGACGTACGAGCGACGTCCATGACCATGCCAATGCGGCGCTCAGCAATCCCATTTTGCTGCGGAGAGTCCGGAAGCGTGAAGGTCTGGCGGATGCCTCGTGCACGACAGAAGGCTCGCAGAAGGCCAGAGGAGAGCTCTCCGCCTCTGTCAGAGTGCAGACGCATAATAGCAAAGTCCGAGCCAAAACTCTCTCTGAGCTGGAGACGAGCTGCGCGGATCCAGGCGATCAACACCTCAGTGACCTCACCCTTGCTGCGCAAGGGGAAGACTGCGGTGTAACGCGAGTAGTCGTCTACCACCAACAGGATGTAACGCTCGTGACCCTGTCCACGGACGCGGGCTGGGCCCCACACGTCCATGTGAAGCGTCTGCAGCGGAGCCTCTATCGGAGGATTCTCGGAGGAGTGAGGAGCAGCGCGCTGCCGCCCCTCGACGCAGGGAACGAGGGTGGGGGCAGGCCTCGGAGGAAGGGGAGGGAGGGACCGGGGGAGACCAGAGACAAGGACAAAAGAGGCCATGCCTCGAAGACGAGGCAGGGAGGGGTGACCAAGGCGGTGGTGCCAGAGGAGAGTCTGGTGAGACAGGAGACGGCACGAGCAGGGGGCAGACTCAGGACCAAACGTGGACGCTGCAGCAAACACCTGACCCAACGCGGCTACCTGAGCAGACTCAGCGACCGGAGGAGACTCAGTAGTCAGTGTGTACAGGCTCGACCCCGGCCGACGGGTAAACGTGGCCAAGTGACGGCCCGTGCGAGCACAGGTACAGTGGGTCACTCGCTGACTCGCAGGAGTGAACTGGTGAACCCCTCCATCTTGGAGGTCAGCACCACTCACAAAGTTCGTAGAGAACGAGGGGAGGTAAAGACCTGACAAGGTGCCAGAAGGGGCCGCCGGACATGGTAGAACAGTGGAGAAGTGGGCAAGGACAGGACCGCCAGAGGGGTCTGCCAGGGAGACTGCCACTGGCCGACTAAGCGGCGTAAGCGTGAAGCGGTCTCTAAAGAAGGAGCGGGAAGCACCCTAGTCAAGGGTGAAGGTGTGGGTGGCCGGAGCCGACGCGGTACCTTAGAGCGCAGACTCACCAGCACCTGGGGCAGCAGGCTCACTGGCACCTAGAGCAGCAGCCTCACCAGCACCTAGAGCAGCAGCCTCAGTGCCCGGGTCAGGCGGAAAACACCGGTAAAAGACACCCTCATCACTAATAGTCACAACATACATTGCAGCAAGAATAGCATCATAATCAAGATCAAAGATCGCAACACCCGCCCTAAACAGCTCGCCCCAGCGAGGGATCTTAGTAGCGTCGGGGAACTGATGACGCCAAGCGTCCGTCAGGCGGCCCAAGCAGCGATGGGTGGAGTGCGGACCCCCACACTGCTCACCCGTGCGGTCGCCTGTACGTAGAACGTAGGTACAGGGGCCAGCACCCCCACCCCACTAGCGAGCAGTGTACCACTCACGAAGCTGCTGGGGGGAAGGGGTCTCACGAGTGCGCTGCTGCTGCTGCTGCTGGCGCTGACCACCACCGGAGCCGACCATCTGCGAAGAGCCGCTCCGACCAGCTCCACCTCCGCCGCCGCTACCTCCACCACCGCCTCCACCTCCACCACCTCTGCTCGCACCGCCACCACCGCCGCCTCCTCCGCCTCCACTGCCGCCACTAGTGCCGGCACTCCTGCCACCACTCCCACCGCCACCCCCACCCCCTCCACCGCCGCCTCCACCGCCCCCGCCAGCTCCTCCAGCGCCCTCGCCCCCCTTGCCCTTGCCTGAGCGGCGTCTCCCGCTAGGGGCAGACGCCGCGCCGACCGACTAAAGACCAACGAGGTCGGCCGCAGCAGGAGAGGCAACAGAGGGCAAGAGGGGGGAGGGAGAACACCCCTCAAAGACAGGGGTACGAGGGTCACCATGAGAGGCTCCTACACCGACTATACTCTTTTCTGCTGCTAGGAGGCGCTCCTCGAGGAGGTCAACGGTGAGGGTGGTGGGGCAAACAGAGAGGAAGTGGTCCCTGACTGAGCGAAGGGTGTCAGGGAGCCGGGTGACTATGTAGTAGAGGGTGATGCACATAGGGGGGGGGGTTCTTGGCGCAGAACTCAGCAGGAAGCGCAACGCGGTAGCGAATGTCACTAGTGCGAAGGTGCGTGATGAGGTCAGCGACTGTGGGAAAAGCGGCGAGGTCGGGGAACAGGTACGGCAGTATGAGGCGGCTAAGGGCAGCAGTGACAGGGGAAGAGTAGCGTGCAACGACAGAGTCGTACAAGGTCTTAGCACTCTTGTACTGAATAAAATGCGCGCGCTCAGCGGTCGGTAAGTGGCGGCGCACAGCAAGGCGAGCAGCAGCATAGCGCGTGGCCCACTGTGAGCAAACAGTGGCGTCAGCATCAGCAGCAGGGGCAGGAGAGGCACCAGAGGTGAGGTCAAACAGAGAGAGACCGTCTGCCCTATCGCACTGTAGGAAAAGCTGCAGATCATCTACCTAGACCTCAAAGTCAACAGCTCGACCTTCAGCGTCAAAGGTGAGAACATTGGGGGTGGCCATGACAGCAGTAGACTGGCAGAGAGAGCAGCGGGGTAGGGTAGTGCAATGGCAGAGGCGTGTCAGAACTTATAGCTTACTTGTTTCTGTAGGCTATAGTGGGGTATCCCATAGGGGGTACAACCCAATTAGGGTTTCCTATTTGTACTCACTTCGTTCATAGTCATTCCATCCTCGTTCTTTGTTTCCACATGGAATCAGAGCAGGTTCCCTCCTAGGGACTGCTTCTAGGGCCCACCGAACCGCGCCCCGAGGCGCGTTTTTTTTTTAGCGACCCGTCGTGTCGCCCCTAGCGGACCGTTGCGCCGCCCTTCCCCTCGCGGCTCCGCCGCCCTTCCCTAGCGGCCCCGCCGCCCTTCGATCGCGGCCCCGCCGCCCTCTGCTACGCGGCCCCGCCGCCGCCCTTCGATCGCGGCCCCGCCGCCCTCGGCTACGCGGCCCCGCCGCCCTCTGCCTCGCGGCCCCGCCGCCCTCTGCTACGCGGCCCCGCCGCCCTCTGCTACGCGGCCCCGCCGCCCTCTGCTACGCGGCCCCGCCGCCCTTCGATCGCGGCCCCGCCGCCCTTTGCCACGCGGCCCCGCCGCCCTCTACTACGCGGCCCCGCCGCCCTCTGCTACGCGGCCCCGCCGCCCTTCGATCGCGGCCCCGCCGCCCTCTGCTACGCGGCCTCGCCGCCCTCTGCTACGCGGCCCCGCCGCCCCCTGCTACGCGGCCCCGCCGCTCTCTTCGGTCGCGGCCCCGCCGCCCTCTGCTACGCGGCCCCGCCGCCCTCTGCTACGCGGCCCCGCCGCTCTCTTCGGTCGCGGCCCCGCCGCCACTCTGCTACGCGGCCCCGCCGATCCGCCCAGCAGCAGCCGCCGCCGCCTGAGCCGCCGCCGAGCCGCCGCCGAGCCGTCGCCGAGCCGCCGCCGAGCCGCCGCCGAGCCGCCGCCGAGCCGCCGCCCGAGCCGCCGCCGAGCCGCCAGAGCCGCCGCCGAGCCGCCCGTGACGCCCGAGCCGCCCGCGCCGCCCAGCAGCAGCCGAGCCGCCGCCGAGCCGCCGCCGCCTGAGCCGCCGCCGAGCCGCCGCCGAGCCGCCGCCGAACCGCCGCCGAGCCGCCGCCCGAGCCGCCGCCGAGCCGCCCGCGCCGCCCGAGCCGCCTGCGGAGCCGTGCTGCTGTTCCTCTGCTGCTGACCTACCCGCCTCTCCCAGCCCGGTGAGATTTTCAGCTGCTGTCATGGCCACCCCCAATGTTCTTACCTTTGACGCTGAGGGGAGGGCCATTGACTTTGCCGTCTGGATTGAAGACCTGCAGCTGTACTTACTGTGTGATGCGATAGATGAGGTCTCTCTCTTTGACTTTGTCTCTGGCGCTGTCCCTGCCCCACCTGCTGATGCTGACTCTGCCGTTCGCTCCAAGTGGGCGACCCGCGATGCTGCTGCACGTCTTGCTGTGCGTCGCCACCTCCCTTCCTCTGAGCGTGCCCACTTTAGTCAGTGCAAGACCGCTCAGGCCTTGTACGACGCTGTAGTTGCACGCTACTCCTCCCCTTCCTCCGCTACCCTTAGCCGCCTCATGCTACCGTTTCTCTTCCCTGACCTCGCTTCCTTTCCCACTGTCGCTGACCTCGTTACCCACCTCCGTGCTAGTGACACCCGCTACCGCGCTGCCCTTCCTGCTGAGTTCCGCGCTGCGAACCCTCCTCCCATGTACATCACTCTCTACTTTCTCGTCACCCGTCTCCCTGAGTCCCTTCGTGTCGTTAGGGACCAGTTTCTCTCTGTCTGTCCCACCACTCTCACTGTCGACCTCCTTGAGGAGTCCCTGCTAGCGGCTGAGAAGAGTATTGTCGCTGTAGGGGCCTCTCGGGGTGACCCTCGCACCCCTATCTTTGAGGGGTGTGGTCCTTCCCCCCTGCTGCCCTCTGTCGCCTCTGCCGCTGCGGCCGACCTCACTGGTTTTGAGTCGGTCGGCGCGGCGTCTGCCCCCAGCGGCAGACGCCGCGCTGGCAAGGGCAAAGGGGGCAAGGGAGCGGGTGGAGCTAGAGGGGGCGGTGGAGGAGGCGGTGGGGGTGGCGGGGGGAGTGGGGGTGGCGGTGGGGGTGGTGGCGGGAGTGGAGGTACTGGTGGCGGCGGTGGAGGCGGAGGTGGCGGCGGAGGTGGTAGCGGAGGAGGCGGTGGGAGCGGTGGGAGCGACGGTCCTGGTGGGGGAGGTGGAGGTGGAGACGGGGGTGGCGGTGGAGGCGGGGGTGGCAGTGGAGGCGGGGGTCGGAGTGGCTCGTCCCAGCGGAGCAGCTCCGGGGGTGGTCAGCGCCAGCAGCAGCAGCAGCAGCAGCCGCAGCAGCAGCCACAGCAGCAGCAGCGCTCTCGCACCGTCCCCGCCCCTCAGCAGCTCCGTGAGTGGTACTCGCAGCGTCAGCGTGGTGGTGCGCTTGGTCCTTGCCCCTACGTTCTCCGCACCGGTGACCGTGCAGGGGAGAGGTGTGGAGGCGCCCACACAGCCCGCCGCTGCTTTGGCCGCCTGACTGACGCCTGGCGTCAGCAGTTTCCGGAGGCAGCTGAGATCCCCCGCTGGGGAGAGCTGTCTAGGGCTGGTGTAGCTATTTATGATCTTGATTTTGATGCTATTCTCTCTGCTATGTATGCTGCGATTGGTAGTGATGAGGATGACTGTTACCGGTGTTTCCCGCCCGACCCGGGCATTGGTACTGCCGCGTCAGGTACTAGTGAGGCTGCTGCTCTAGGTGCCAGTGCGTCTGTGCTCTCAGGTGCTGGTGAGTCTGCCCTCTCAGGTACTGTGTCGGCTTCGGCCTCTCACACCTTCACCCTTGACTCTGGAGCGTCTCGCTCCTTCTTTCGGGACCGCACCACTCTCACGCCGCTGAGTCGGCCGGTTGCGGTGTCCCTGGCTGACCCCTCTGGGGGGCCTGTCCTGTCTCGCTTCTCCACTGTCCTCCCGTGTCCGGCGGCCCCCTCTGGCACCCTGACTGGTCTCTACCTCCCCTCGTTCTCGACGAACTTGGTGAGTGGTGCTGACCTCCAGGATGCGGGTGTCCACCAGTTCACCCCTGCTCGTCAGCGGGTGACCCACTGCACGGAGGCGGATACAGGTCGCCACCTGGCTACGTTTACACGTCGGCCAGGGTCGAGCCTGTACACTCTGACCACTGCTTCTCCTCCAGGTGCTGAGTCTGGTAGGGTCACTTCGTCTGGTCAGGTGTTTGCTGCAGCGTCCAGGTCTGGTCCTGAGTCTGCCCCCTGCTCGTGCCGTCGTTTGTCTCACGAGACCCTCCTCTGGCACCACCGCCTTGGCCACCCCTCTCTGCTTCGGCTCAGAGGCATGGCCTCGCGAGTCCTTGTGTCTGGTCTTCCCCGGTCTCTCCCTCCCCTTCCTCCGGGCCCTGGCCCCACCTGTGTCCCCTGTGTCGAGGGGCGCCAGCGTGCTGCCCCTCACTCCTCCCAGTTTCCTCCGACAGAGGCCCCGTTGCAGACGCTTCACATGGATGTGTGGGGCCCAGCCCGCGTCCGTGGACAGGGTCAGGAGCGCTACTTCCTGCTGGTGGTTGACGACTACTCGCGTTACACCACAGTCTTCCCCTTGCGCAGCAAGGGTGAGGTCACTGCGGTGTTGATCGACTGGATCCGCGCAGCTCGTCTCCAGCTTCGGAGGAGCTTTGGCTCTGACTTCCCTGTTTTGCGTCTGCACTCGGACAGAGGCGGAGAGTTCTCCTCTGGCCTCCTGAGTGCCTACTGTCGTGCGCGAGGCATCCGTCAGACCTTCACGCTTCCGGACTCACCGCAGCAGAATGGGATTGCTGAGCGCCGCATTGGCATGGTCATGGACGTCGCTCGTACGTCCATGATGCATGCGGCTGCTCCCCATTTTCTGTGGCCGTTTGCGGTCAGGTACGCTGCGCACCAGATCAACCTCCACCCCAGGGTCTCTCGACCGGAGACCTCCCCAGCCCTGCTGTGGACGGGGAAGGTTGGCGATGCGTCGGCGTTCCGGGTCTGGGGATCTCGGGCGTTTGTTCGCGACCTGTCTGCGGACAAGCTATCCCCTCGTGCTTCTCCCTGCGTCTTCCTGGGGTTCCCCCCCGACGCCCCTGGGTGGCAGTTTTACCACCCCACCTCTCGACGTGTTCTGTCCTCCCAGGACGTCACGTTCGACGAGTCGGTACCCTACTACCGCCTCTTCCCCTACCGCACTCCGTCCCTCCCCCCACCCCCGCTCTTCTTGGTACCAGGTCCCCCCCCGGTAGTCCCCCTCCCCCCTCAGGGTCCTGCCCCTTCAGGTGTGTCCCAGGTAGACGCGGTCGAGCCTGTCGAGGTCACTGGTGACTCTGGTGCTGCTGCGGGAGCTGAGCCTGGGGGTGCGGAGTCTGGGGGTGCTGAGCCTGGAGGTGCCGAGTCTGGGGGTGCTGAGCCTGGGGGTGCTGAGCCTGGGGGTGCTGTGCCTGGGGGTGCTGAGTCTGGAGGTGCCGAGTCTGGGGGTGCTGTGCCTGGGGGTGCTGAGCCTGGGGGTGCTGAGCCTGGGGTTGCTGAGCCTGGGGGTGCTGAGCCTGGGGGTGACGTGCCTGGGGGTGCTGTGTCTAGGGGTGCTGAGCCTGGAGGTGCTGTGCCTGGGGGTGCTTCGTCTCGCCGGGAGCCACTCTCCCCACAGGAGCTGCGTGAGTGGTTTGCCGGGCGCTGGAGGCGTGCTGCTGGTGCTGGTGGTTCTTCGGCTGCAGAGGGTACTGCTGCTGCGCGCCCCGCCGGCGCTCGTACTGTGGGTGCTGGAGCTGCTGAGTCTGAGAGTTCTCCTGGAGCTGGTCCTGCTGAGGGTGTTGGTGCTGAGCCTGCCGTTGGCGGCCCGACTGACAGTGCTCCTGGTGCTGCGGCTGGAGGTTCTGGAGCTTCTGGTGGTGCTGCTGGAGGTGCTACTGGAGTGGGTGCTCCTGCCGGGGCTGCTGGTGCTGTTCCTGCTGTTTCTAGCGTCGCCGCGCGGCCCCGACCGTACTTCGTTCCGCTCCTGCAGCAGGTTCTTGGTCTTACACCTCCTCCTCCTCCCTTAGAGGGTCCGCAGCCTGTCCGGTCACAGCCACAGCTACAGCCTGCCTCCCCTTTGCCTGCTCCTTCTCCCTACGCTGGTCCGACTGGAGGTCTTACTGAGCGTCGTGAGCCTGCGTCTCGTCCTGTGTCGCCTGTTCGTACTGAGCGCGCTAGTGGTCGCGGGTCGCGTCAGCGTCCTCCTCCTGTCCCTGGCACGCACCGGATGTCACTGCGTCCGTCCACTGCTCCTCTGCGTGCCCCTTTGCCTTCTCCTCCTGCTTCCTCTCTTCCTGCTCTTGCCGACCCGGAGTCGGACGCCCTTCGTGCTGCCAGTCCTACTGTCACGCGTCTCCTGGCTACTGCTGTCACTGACCCCTCCTTCGAGTCGTCTGCTGCGTCTGCCCTTGTCACTGAGCTTGTCGACTTTGCTGCGCGCTGTCGTCTAGACTACGCTGCTCGTCTTGTCACTGAGTCTGAGTCCGCCTGTCCTCCGTCCGTCGGGGGTGAGTGTGCCCTTGGCACGGACGTCCTTGAGGACAGGCAGGAGGAGTTCCAGTGTCTGGCCGCCGCTTCACCTCGTCTCGCGTCTGTACTGCTAGCCCCTGAGGGAGACCCGGATGCACCAGACATCCCGACTCCGCGCTCTTACGCGGAGGCGATAGAGGGTCCCTACTCCTCTCAGTGGCAGGCAGCTATGGATGCAGAGATGGCTTCCTGGAAGTCCACAGGCACCTACGTTGACGCTGTTCCCCCTCCTGGGGCGAACATCGTCAGTGGCATGTGGATTTTCAGGGTGAAGCGGCCGCCGGGTTCTCCGCCTGTCTTCAAGGCGCGTTACGTGGCTCGTGGCTTCAGTCAGCGGCAGGGGGTTGACTACTTTCAGACCTTCTCCCCCACCCCGAAGATGACCACTCTTCGGGTTCTGCTACACGTTGCTGCTCACCGTGACTACGAGCTGCACTCTCTCGACTTCAGCACAGCTTTCTTGCAGGGCAGCCTGCACGAGGAGATCTGGCTGCGTCGCCCACCTGGCTTCACTGGGTCTTTCCCTCCTGGTACCCAGTGGAGTCTCCGGCGTCCAGTCTACGGTCTCCGCCAGGCGCCACGTGAGTGGCACGACACACTGAGGACTACGCTCGCGGCACTTGGGTTTGCTCCTTCCACTGCCGACCCGTCGCTGTTTCTGCGCACCGACACCTCTCTGCCGCCGTTCTACATCCTCGTGTACGTCGACGACTTGGTCTTTGCCACAGCTGACACTGCTGGACTCGCCTACGTGAAGTCCGAGCTGCAGAAGAGACACACGTGCACTGACCTGGGTGAACTGCGCAGCTACCTTGGCTTGCAGATCACCCGGGACAGAGCACGCCGCACCATTACCCTGACTCAGTCACACATGGTGCAGCAGGTCCTTCAGCGCTTCGGCTTCACGTACTCCTCGCCTCAGGCCACTCCTCTGCCTACTCGCCACTCGCTCTCAGCTCTGCCTTCGGATGAGTCCGTAGAGTCGAGTGGCCCGTTTGCAGAGCTTGTTGGCTGCCTCATGTACCTGATGACCTGCACACGACCTGACCTCGCATACCCTCTTAGCATTCTCGCACGCTTTGTTGCTCCTGGGAGACACCGACCAGAGCACATGGCTGCAGCGAAGAGGGTGTTGCGCTACTTGTGCAGTACGTCGGGCATGGGGCTAGTGCTTGGAGGGCGCAGTCCAGTGGTCCTCACTGGGCACGCAGACGCTTCTTGGGCTGACGACCAGGCTACGCAGCGGTCGTCACAGGGTTACACCTTCAGCCTTGGTTCCGGCTCTGTCTCGTGGCGGGCTACCCGCTCGTCTTCTGTTCTCGGCTCCAGTTGTGAGGCTGAGATCTACGCTGGGGCTATGGCTGCACAGGAGTTACGCTGGCTCACCTACCTGCTGACCGACCTTGGAGAGCAGCCTCGTTCTCCTCCAGTCCTGTACGTAGACAACAAGGCCATGCTGGCCTTGTGTCGAGAGCAGCGACTGGAGCACAGAACGAAGCACATTGCTCTTCGTTACTTTCTTGCTCGTGAGCTACAGCAGCGTGGACAGCTGCGACTTGCGTACGTGGCCTCTGAGGCCAACACTGCTGATGTCTTCACCAAGGCACTTGCGCCTTGTGATCATCAGCGTTGCTGCACGCAGTTGGGTCTTGTGCCTGTCTTGCCTCACTTGCTCTCCTCTTGACCTTGCTTGTACTTTCGCATATATATACTCTTGTTCTTGTATATCTCTATATATGATCTTGCATGTGAACTGGCCTTGTGGCCTTTGAACTTGTGCTCGGAATGCGTGGTGACTTTGTGATCCACCCTGAGCTTTGCTTTGCTTTGCTTGACTGGTCTTGTGACCCCTTGTTCTCCCCCACTTTGCCTATGGGGGTGTGTCAGAACTTATAGCTTACTTGTTTCTGTAGGCTATAGTGGGGTATCCCATAGGGGGTACAACCCAATTAGGGTTTCCTATTTGTACTCACTTCGTTCATAGTCATTCCATCCTCGTTCTTTGTTTCCACAAGGCGCTGCTCTTACCAGGCAGGTGGAGCGGGCCGAGGAGGGCCGGCAAGGACAGGGCCGGACTGCAGGGACTGCGGCGTCTCGGCTGCTGCGGCGTGGTGGTTTAGTGGCTCGGCGGCTCGGCGGCTCGGCGGCTCGGCAGCAGGGCGGCTCGGCGGCTCGGCAGCTCGGCAGCTTGGCGGCTCAACGGCTTGGCAGTTCGGCGGCTTGGCGGCTCGGCAGCTCAGCGGCACGGCGGCAAGGGCAGCTCGGCGGCTCGGCGGATCGGCGGTGACGGCGGCTCGGCTGCTCGACGGGGCCGGGAAGGGTGGCTGAGGGGCCGAGGAAGGGCGGCAGAGCCGCGAATCACCGCACGTCGGATCCCTTCGCGCTTGGATCGAACGCCTTAGGGAGCCTCGGTCGTGCTGCTTCGAGGTTCGGCGACAGTGGTGCCATCGGTCTGTGAAATGTCGGTGTCGCCACTGCTGCTGGAGTTGTCGGTGCTGCAGACGCTGCGGTCGCTGCTGCTGCGGTGGCGAACCCTGGTTGGCTTGTCAGAAAAGCCTCGAGTCGACGAAGCGTCGCCTGCGTCTGCTCCATGTCGGTGCGGAGGCTCACGATGTCGCTCGTGGTTGCGTAGTTGTCGCCTTGGCCTTCCATGCCTGACATCAACATGTCCGAAAAACCGAATCAAGGGGGAGCGAAAAACACAGAACCGGTTTTACGTACCCGAAATCGTCGTTTAACTGCGTCGCCCCCGTGGTTTTTTGAAGACTGGTTTCTAGTGGTCGAAAGAACTTCGCGTGTAAACGGGCTCTGATTACCAAGTGTGAGGATCTAGGACCGAGGTCAGAAAAGATGTGAGGATCTAGGATCGAGCTTAGAAAAGAGAATGTGAATTGAATCATCACCTGGGTACAATACGAGGCTATATATAGGCTCGACACAAGGCCCCGTAACCAGGTGTTACGCGAAGGTTCCGCGGGTCGCGAAGCGTCCCGAACAGATCCTTCCCGAATTTGGTAGAAGGCAATTCGGTGGCAACCGAAAAGCCAGAATTCGGTGCACGCAACCTAGCTCGGTGCTATAACTATAATAAAATATAGGAAAGCACCTAGCCTAGGAAATCAAGCAATTAATGCACGCATATAATTATCCTATGCTAGAAATAGCATAATAAAGTATAGGCAAGCAAGCATAGCTGGCATAAGCCGTCTTACTCTCACACGTCCCCCCTTCAAAGCTGGTGTCAGAACTTATAGCTTACTTGTTTCTGTAGGCTATAGTGGGGTATCCCATAGGGGGTACAACCAAATTAGGGTTTCCTATTTGTACTCACTTCATTCATAGTCATTTCACTTCTCGTTCGTATTTTCTCATGGAATCAGAGCAGGTCCCTTCCTAGGGCCTGTTCCTAGGGCCCACCGAAGCGCGCCCCGAGGCGCGCATTTTTTTTTAGCGACCCTCCGAGTCGCCCCTCCAGTCGTGCCCCCGCTTAGGCCCCTCGTCGGCCCCGCTTAGGCCCCTCGTCGGCCCCGCTTAGGCCCCTCGTCGGCCCCTGCTTAGGCCCCTCGTCGGCCCCGCGTACCCCTCGTCGGCCCCGCGTAGGCCCCGCGTACCCCTCGTCGGCCCCGCGTACCCCTCGTCGGCCCCGCGTAGGCCCCGCGTACCCCTCGTCGGCCCCACGTAGGCCCCGCGTAGGCCCCGCGTACCCCTCGTCGGCCCCGCGTAGGCCCCGCGTACACCTCGTCGACCCCGCGTACACCTCGTCGACCCCGCGTACACCTCGTCGACCCCGCGTACACCTCGTCGACCCCGCGTAGGCCCCGCGTACACCTCGTCGACCCCGCGTAGGCCCCGCGTACACCTCGTCGACCCCGCGTACACCTCGTCGACCCCGCGTACACCTCGTCGACCCCGCGTACACCTCGTCGACCCCGCGTAGGCCCCGCGTACACCTCGTCGACCCCGCGTAGGCCCCGCCCAGGCCCCGTCTCGGCCCCGTGTCGGGGCCGCGTAGGCTCCGTTGGCCCCGCTTAGACCCCTATTCGGCCCCGCGCCGGCCCCACCTACGCCCTGTCGGCCCCGCGCTGGCCCCGCTTAGGCCCGCCACCGGCCCCTGCTACAGCCCGCCGCGTCGGCCCCGCCTACAGCCCCCCAGCCCGCCACCGGCCCTGCTACAGCCGCCACCGGCCCCTGCTACAGCCCGCCACCGGCCCTGCTACAGCCCACCACCGGCCCTGCTACAGCCGCCACCGGCCCCCGCTACAGCCCGCCACCGGCCCTGCTACAGCCCGCCGCCGGCCCTGCTACAGCCCGCCGCCAGCCCTGCTACAGCCCGCCACCGGCCCTGCTGCAGCCCGCCGTGCTGCACGTGAGCAGCCCCAGCAGCCCGCGCCGCCCGTGAGCCCCTACGCCACCCGAGCCGCGCGAGCCGCCCGAGCCGCCCGAGCCGCCCGAGCCGCCCGAGCCGCCCGAGCCGCCCGAGCCGCCCGAGCCGCCTGAGCCACGCGAGCCACCTGAGGAGCCGTGCTGCTGTCCCTGAGCTGTGTTCCTCTGCTGCTGACCTACCCGACTCCTCCAGCCCGGTGAGACTTTCAGCTGCTGCCATGGCCACCCCCAATGTTCTTACTTTTGACGCTGAGGGGAGGGCCATTGACTTTGCCGTCTGGATTGAAGACCTACAGCTGTACTTACTGTGTGATGCGATAGATGAGGTCTCTCTCTTTGACTTTGTCTCTGGAGCTATCCCTGCCCCGCCTGCTGATGCTGACTCTGCCGTTCGCTCCAAGTGGGCGACCCGCGATGCTGCTGCACGTCTTGCTGTGCGTCGCCACCTCCCTTCCTCTGAGCGTGCCCACTTTAGTCAGTGCAAGACCGCTCAGGCCTTGTACGACGCTGTAGTTGCACGCTACTCCTCCCCTTCCTCCGCTACCCTTAGCCGCCTCATGCTACCGTTTCTCTTCCCTGACCTCGCTTCCTTTCCCACTGTCGCTGACCTCGTTACCCACCTCCGTGCTAGTGACGCTCGCTACCGCGCTGCCCTTCCTGCTGAGTTCCGCGCCGCAAACCCTCCTCCCATGTATATCACTCTCTACTTTCTCGTCACCCGTCTTCCTGAGTCCCTTCGTGTCGTTAGGGACCAGTTTCTCTCTGTCTGTCCCACCACCCTCACTGTCGACCTCCTTGAGGAGTCCCTGCTAGCGGCTGAGAAGAGTATAGTCGCTGTAGGGGCCTCTAGGGGTGACCCTCGCACCCCCATCTTTGAGGGGTGTTCTCCTTCCCCCCTGCTGCCCTCTGTCGCCTCTGCTGCTACGGCCGACCTCGCTGGTTTTGAGTCGGTCGGTGCGGCGTCTGCCCCCAGCGGCAGACGCCGCTCTGGCAAGGGCAAGGGGGGCAAGGGAGCGGGTGGATCTAGAGGAGGCAGTGGCGGAGGAGGTGGGGGTGGCGGGGGGAGTGGGGGTGGCGGTGGAGGTGGTGGCGGGAGTGGAGGTACTAGTGGCGGCGGTGGAGGCGGAGGTGGCGGCGGAGGTGGCAGCGGAGGAGGCGGTGGGAGCGGTGGGAGCGACGGTCCTGGTGGGGGAGGTGGCGGTGGAGACGGGGGTGGCGGTGGAGGCGGGGGTGGTGATCGAGGCGGGGGTCGGAGTGGCTCGTCCCAGCGGAGCAGCTCTGGGGGTGGTCAGCGCCAGCAGCAGCAGCAGCAGCAGCAGCCGCAGCAGCAGCAGCGCTCTCGCACCGTCCCCGGCCCTCAGCAGCTCCGTGAGTGGTACTTGCAGCGTCAGCGCGGTGGTGCTCTTGGTCCCTGCCCCTACGTTCTTCGCACCGGTGACCGTGCGGGGGAGAGGTGTGGAGGCGCCCACACAGCCCGTCGCTGCTTTGGCCGCCTGACCGACGCCTGGCGTCAGCAGTTTCCGGAGGCCGCTGAGATCCCCCGCTGGGGAGAGCTGTCTAGGGCTGGAGTAGCTATTTATGATCTTGACTTTGATGCTATTCTCTCTGCTATGTATGCTGTGACTGGTAGTGATGAGGATGACTGTTACCGGTGTTTCCCGCCCGACCCGGGTATTGGTACTGCCGCGTCAGGTACTAGTGAGGCTGCTGCTCTAGGT
Source organism: Closterium sp. NIES-65 (assembly GCA_948144175.1). NCBI lineage: Eukaryota > Viridiplantae > Streptophyta > Zygnematophyceae > Desmidiales > Closteriaceae > Closterium > Closterium sp. NIES-65. The sequence goes on along the minus strand of CANXME010002301.1, from coordinate 149,891 downwards.
GCCAGTGCGTCTGTGCTCTCAGGTGCTGGTGAGTCTGCCCTCTCAGGTACTGTGTCGGCTTCGGCCTCTCACACCTTCACCCTTGACTCTGGAGCGTCTCGCTCCTTCTTTAGGGACCGCACCACTCTCACGCCGCTGAGTCGGCCGGTTGCAGTGTCCCTGGCTGACCCCTCTGGGGGGCCGGTCCTGGCTCGCTTCTCCACTGTCCTCCCGTGTCCGGCGGCCCCCTCTGGCACCCTGACTGGTCTCTACCTCCCCTCGTTCTCGACGAACTTGGTGAGTGGTGCTGACCTCCAGGATGCGGGTGTCCACCAGTTCACCCCTGCTCGTCAGCGGGTGACCCACTGCACGGAGGAGGATACAGGTCGCCACCTGGCTACGTTTACACGTCGGCCAGGGTCGAGCCTGTACACACTGACCACTGCTTCTCCTCCAGGTGCTGAGTCTGGTAGGGTCCCTTTGTCTGGTCAGGTGTTTGCTGCAGCGTCCAGGTCTGGTCCTGAGTCTGCCCCCTGCTCGTGTCGTCGTCTGTCTCACGAGACCCTCCTCTGGCACCACCGCCTTGGCCACCCCTCTCTGCTTCGGCTCAGAGGCATGGCCTCGCGAGTCCTTGTGTCTGGTCTTCCCCGGTCTCTCCCTCCCCTTCCTCCGGGCCCTGGCCCCACCTGTGTCCCCTGTGTCGAGGGGCGCCAGCGTGCTGCCCCTCACTCCTCCCAGTTTCCTCCCACAGAGGCCCCGTTGCAGACGCTTCACATGGACGTGTGGGGCCCAGCCCGTGTCCGTGGACAGGGTCAGGAGCGCTACTTCCTGCTGGTGGTTGACGACTACTCGCGTTACACCACAGTCTTCCCCTTGCGCAGCAAGGGTGAGGTCACTGAGGTGCTGATCGACTGGATCCGCGCAGCTCGTCTCCGGCTTCGGAGGAGCTTTGGCTCTGACTTCCCTGTTTTGCGTCTGCACTCGGACAGAGGTGGAGAGTTCTCCTCCGGCCTCCTGAGTGCCTACTGTCGTGTGCGAGGCATCCGTCAGACCTTCACGCTTCCGGACTCACCGCAGCAAAATGGGATTGCTGAGCGCCGCATTGGCATGGTCATGGACGTCGCTCGTACGTCCATGATGCATGCGGCTGCTCCCCATTTTCTGTGGCCGTTTGCGGTCAGGTACGCTGCGCACCAGATCAACCTCCACCCCAGGGTCTCTCGACCGGAGACCTCCCCAGCCCTGCTGTGGACGGGGAAGGTTGGCGATGCGTCGGCGTTCCGGGTCTGGGGATCTCGGGCGTTTGTTCGCGACCTGTCTGCGGACAAGCTGTCCCCTCGTGCTTCTCCCTGCGTCTTCCTGGGGTTCCCCCCCGACGCCCCTGGGTGGCAGTTTTACCACCCCACCTCTCGACGTGTTCTGTCCTCCCAGGACGTCACGTTCGACGAGTCGGTGCCCTACTACCGCCTCTTCCCCTACCGCACTCCGTCCCTCCCCCCACCCCCGCTCTTCTTGGTACCAGGTCCCCCCCGGTAGTCCCCCTCCCCCCTCAGGGTCCTGCCCCTTCAGGTGTGTCCCAGGTAGACGCGGTCGAGCCTGTCGAGGTCACTGGTGACTCCGGTACTGCTGCGGGAGCTGAGCCTGGGGGTGCGGAGTCTGGGGGTGCTGAGCCTGGAGGTGCCGAGTCTGGGGGTGCTGAGCCTGGGGGTGCTGAGCCTGGGGGTGCTGAGCCTGGGGGTGCTGTGCCTGGGGGTGCTGAGCCTGGAGGTGCCGAGTCTGGAGGTGCTGTGCCTGGGGGTGCTGGGCCTTGGGGTGCTGAGCCTGGGGGTGCCGTGCCTGGAGGTGCTGTGTCTAGGGGTGCTGAGCCCGAGGGTGCTGTGCCTGGGGGTGCTTCGTCTCGCCGGGGGCCACTCTCCCCACAGGAGCTGCGTGAGTGGTTTGCCGGGCGCTGGAGGCGTGCTGCTGGTGCTGGTGGTTCTTCGGCTGCAGAGGGCACTGCTGCTGCGCGCCCCGCCGGTGCTCGTACTGTGGGTGCTGGAGCTGCTGAGTCTGAGAGTTCTCCTGGAGCTGGTCCTGCTGAGGGTGTTGGCGCTGAGCCTGCCGTTGGCGGCCCGACTGACAGTGCTCCTGGTGCTGCGGCTGGAGGTTCTGGAGCTTCTGGTGGTGCTGCTGGAGGTGCTGCTGGAGTGGGTGCTCCTGCCGGGGCTGCTGGTGCTGTTCCTGCTGTTTCTAGCGTCGCCACGCGGCCCCGACCGTACTTCGTTCCGCTCCTGCAGCAGGTTCTTGGTCTTACACCTCCTCCTCCTCCCTTAGAGGGTCCGCAGCCTGTCCGGTTCCAGCCACAGCTACAGCCTGCCTCCCCTTTGCCTGCTCCTTCTCCCTACGCTGGTCCGACTGGTGGTCTTACTGAGCGTCGTGAGCCTGCGTCTCGTCCTGTGTCGCCTGTTCGTACTGAGCGCGCTAGTGGTCGCGGGTCGCGTCAGCGTCCTCCTCCTGTCCCTGGCACGCACCGGATGTCACTGCGTCCGTCCACTGCTCCTCTGCGTGCCCCTTTGCCTTCTCCTCCTGCTTCCTCTCTTCCTGCTCTTGCCGACCCGGAGTCGGACGCTCTCCGTGCTGCCAGTCCTACTGTCACGCGTCTCCTGGCTACTGCTGTCACTGACCCTTCCTTCGAGTCGTCTGCTGCGTCTGCCCTTGTCACTGAGCTTGTCGACTTTGCTGCGCGCTGTCGTCTAGACTACGCTGCTCGTCTTGTCACTGAGTCTGAGTCCGCCTGTCCTCCGTCCGTCGGGGGTGAGTGTGCCCTTGGCACGGACGTCCTTGAGGACAGGCAGGAGGAGTTTCAGTGTCTGGCCGCCGCTTCACCTCGTCTCGCGTCTGTACTGCTAGCCCCTGAGGGAGACCCGGATGCACCAGACATCCCGACTCCGCGCTCTTACGCGGAGGCGATAGAGGGTCCCTACTCCTCTCAGTGGCAGGCAGCTATGGATGCAGAGATGGCTTCCTGGAAGTCCACAGGCACCTACGTTGACGCTGTTCCCCCTCCTGGGGCAAACATCGTCAGTGGCATGTGGATTTTCAGGGTGAAGCGGCCACCGGGTTCTCCGCCTGTCTTGAAGGCGCGTTACGTGGCTCGTGGCTTCAGTCAGCGGCAGGGGGTTGACTACTTTCAGACCTTCTCCCCCACCCCGAAGATGACCACTCTTCGGGTTCTGCTACACGTTGCTGCTCACCGTGACTACGAGCTGCACTCTCTCGACTTCAGCACAGCTTTCTTGCAGGGCAGCCTGCACGAGGAGATCTGGCTACGTCGCCCACCTGGCTTCACTGGGTCTTTCCCTCCTGGTACCCAGTGGAGTCTCCGGCGTCCAGTCTACGGTCTCCGCCAGGCGCCACGTGAGTGGCACGACACACTGAGGACTACGCTCGCGGCACTTGGGTTTGCTCCTTCCACTGCCGACCCGTCGCTGTTTCTGCGCACCGACACCTCTCTGCCGCCGTTCTACATCCTCGTGTACGTCGACGACTTGGTCTTTGCCACAGCTGACACTACTGGACTCGCCTACGTGAAGTCCGAGCTGCAGAAGAGACACATGTGCACTGACCTGGGTGAACTGCGCAGCTACCTTGGCTTGCAGATCACCCGGGACAGAGCACGCCGCACCATTACCCTGACTCAGTCACACATGGTGCAGCAGGTCCTTCAGCGCTTCGGCTTCACGTACTCCTCGCCTCAGGCCACTCCTCTGCCTACTCGCCACTCGCTCTCAGCTCTGCCTTCGGATGAGTCCGTAGAGTCGAGTGGTCCGTATGCAGAGCTTGTTGGCTGCCTCATGTACCTGATGACCTGCACACGACCTGACCTCGCATACCCTCTTAGCATTCTCGCACGCTTTGTTGCTCCTGGGAGACACCGACCAGAGCACATGGCTGCAGCGAAGAGGGTGTTGCGCTACTTGTGCAGTACGTCGGGCATGGGGCTAGTGCTTGGAGGGCGCAGTCCAGTGGTCCTCACTGGGCACGCAGACGCTTCTTGGGCTGACGACCAGGCTACGCAGCGGTCGTCACAGGGTTACACCTTCAGCCTTGGTTCCGGCTCTGTCTCGTGGCGGGCTACCCGCTCGTCTTCTGTTCTCGGCTCCAGTTGTGAGGCTGAGATCTACGCTGGGGCTATGGCTGCACAGGAGTTACGCTGGCTCACCTACCTGCTGACCGACCTTGGAGAGCAGCCTCGTTCTCCTCCAGTCCTGTACGTAGACAACAAGGCCATGCTGGCCTTGTGTCGAGAGCAGCGACTGGAGCACAGAACGAAGCACATTGCTCTTCGCTACTTTCTTGCTCGTGAGCTACAGCAGCGTGGACAGCTGCGACTTGCGTACGTGGCCTCTGAGGCCAACACTGCTGATGTCTTCACCAAGGCACTTGCGCTCATCAGCGTTGCTGCACGCAGTTGGGTCTTGTGCCTGTCTTGCCTCACTTGCTCTCCTCTTGACCTTGCTTGTATTTTCGCATATATATACTCTTGCTCTTGTATATCTCTATATATGATCTTGCATGTGAACTGGCCTTGTGGCCTTTGAACTTGTGCTCGGAATGCGTGGTGACTTTGTGATCCACCCTGAGCTTTGCTTTGCTTTGCTTGACCGGTCTTGTGACCCCTTGTTCTCCCCCACTTTGCCTATGGGGGTGTGTCAGAACTTATAGCTTACTTGTTTCTGTAGGCTATAGTGGGGTATCCCATAGGGGGTACAACCAAATTAGGGTTTCCTATTTGTACTCACTTCATTCATAGTCATTTCACTTCTCGTTCGTATTTTCTCAGCTGGGTGGTGTGAGAAACACCCTGCTTGACAAGATAGTCCTTGAGAGCACGGCGTGCGTTGCCCATATCAGCTTCTGCAACCCAACTGTCCTTAGTGGGGTCGTATCCCTTCCGGCGTATCAGGAACTCGAGGGTCCTGCCGCCGCGACGCCGATGATAGAGGACGCGCTCAATCTCATACTCGGTTTCGTCCAAGATGAGAACAGGTGGAGGTGGCGGTAGCTGCCATCCCTGGAACTGTTGGTTGGGGTCCTTGTAGGGTTTCAGTAGCTGCACATGGAAAGCATTGTGAAGCTTCCACATATCTGGTAAGCGCAAGCGGAATGTAACTTGTGTCACCTGTGCCTCAACGAGAAAAGGACCACAGAAGCGAGGCCGGAGTTTGGATGGGAGGTGAGACAGGTTCAAGTTGCGCGTGTCAAGAAGCACCTGATCTCCGACTGCTACTGAGTGATCACGCCGCTGACGATCGGCATACTGCTTCTGGGAGGTCTGCATTGTGGTGAGTCGTCGCTGAGTCTTCTCCCATAGCTGCTGCATGGTGGTGATGAAGTCATGTGCGGCTTGGACGTGTGCCGGTGTGGTAGGCTGCTGTGGTGTGAGTGGTTCCCGTCCGTAACACAGGAAGAAAGGAGTTCTCCCTGTGGCTGCATGTGACGCGTTGTTGTAAGCAAACTCTAGGGTTGGTAACTGTGTGTCCCATTGGCTGACGTCGTCCTTGCAAGCTGTGCGTAGTAACTGTTCAACCACTTGATCGAGTCACTCTGTCTGTCCTTCAGTCTGTGGGTGGTATGCTGAGGACATCACAAGTTTAGTCCCCAATAATCCCATGAGCTCCTTCCAGATCTTACTGGTGAATTTTGGGTCTCTGTCTGAGATGATTGTAGCGAGGATGCCGTGGATGGTGATGATGCGGTCGAAGAAGAGGCGAGCAGCTGCTTCTGCTGTGGCGGTGGCGTTGGTCGGTAGGAAGTGCCCCATTTTGGAGAACTTATCGATGACTACGAGGATGGAATCATGTCCCCGTGAGGTCGAGGGAAGTCCTGTGATGAAGTCGAGACTAATGACCTGCCATGGCTGCTCCGGTACGGGTAGAGGCTGAAGTAACCCTGCTTTCTTCTGCTTGCTGCTCTTCATCCGCTTGCACGTGTCGCAGGAGGTGATGGACTGCTGCACGTCTGCTGCTATCCGGGGCCAGTAGTAATACTTCGCTATTCCCGCTAACGTCTTGTTGCTCCCAAAATGTCCCCCGTATGGTACGTCGTGGAACTCCTCCAATAGGATGTGCCGTAGTGGGGCGTAATTTGGTACCCAAATCTTTCCTGAACCCTTCCTTACCGCTAGGTCTTTCTTCCACTGCAACAGTTTCTGTTTCGCTGCCGTTGCTATCTCGCCGTCCACGGAGTACCCATGTTGGAATAGACCTTTGAGCAGAGGGCTCATCCCGTCGAGTTGGATGCCTGCTACATGACCTGGGCGGCTCAACGCGTCTGCTTTGTTGTGTAGCCCGGGCTTGTAGATGATGTCGTAGTGGAAGTGGGTCTCCAAGAAATCCACCCACCGTACCTGTCATCGTGAGAGCGTAGGCTGCGACTTCAGGTATTTGAGGCTGCAGTGGTCAGTATAGACTGTGGTCTTGGCTCCCTCGAGGTAACACCTCCACGCCTTGAAGGCTACGACTATAGCTAGGGCTTCCTTGTGGTGGATGGGGTAGTTTAGTTCTGCTCCGTGCAGTTTCTTACTGAGGTAGGCGATAGGGTGTAAATCGTTCCCGTGATCCTGCATCAGTACTGCTCCGAGTGCCTGGTCACTAGCGTCTGCTTCAACTATGTAGTCCTTCTCGGGGTCTGGTAGGATGAGTACTGGGGCTGTGGTCAGTGCTGTCTGTAGCTGTTCCATGGCTTGCTGATGCGGAGTATCCCATTTGAAGGGCGTATCCTTTTTCAGTAGGTCGGTCAGTGGCGCTGCAATCTTAGCGTACTGTGGCACGAACCTGTTGTAGTAGTTGGCGAATCCTAGGAACTGCTGCAACTCCTTCACGTTCTCCGGAACTTTCCACTTCTTGAGGGCTTCGATCTTCCGTGGGTCCACGTGTACGCCCTCGGGACTCACCATGTGCCCGAGAAACTGCACCTTCTTCAGGGCGAAGTCGCTCTTCGACAGCTTCACGTAGAACTTGTTTTTCCGCAGGATCTCGAACACCTTCTGCAGATGCTCCGCGTGCTCCTTCATGTTCTTGGAGTAGATGAGAATGTCGTCCAGGTACACCACCACGCACTTGTCCAACAGGGGTCGTAAGATGTGATTCAGCTCCGCCTGAAACGTTGCTGGTGCGTTGCAGAGTCCGAACGACATCACCAAGTATTCGTAGGAGCCGTATCTGGTACGGAACGCCGTCTTGTGGATCGAGTTGTCCGCCATCTTGATCTGCTAGTAGCCCGACCGTAGGTCCAGCTTCGAGAAGACTGTTGCACCACGTAGTTGGTCCAGTAAGTCGTCGATGCGCGGAATGGGGTACTTGTTTTTAACTGTCTATTTGTTCAGTGCGCGGTAGTCGATGCACATCCGTAGACTGCCGTCTGGTTTTGGAGTGAAGAGAACTGGTGCGCCGTAGGGAGAGGTGGATGGGCGGATCAGTTGTCTGTCCAGTAGATACTCTATCTGTTTCTTCATGTCTGTTAGTTCGGTCGGACTCAGTCAGTATGGTGCACATGAGACGGGTTTCGCACCTGGTTCCTCCACGATCTCATGCTCGTGGGTGCGTGCTGGAGGTACGCCTGCAGGTAGGTCGTCGGGCATTATATCTTTGTACTGCTCCAAGACCTCCTTCACTGCTGCAGGGAGCTCGAAACTCGGATTCTCCTCCTCTGCTGCTACCATGACCAGTGCTAGGTAACCCGTGTTCCTCTCGTTCACTGTCTGTTCGAACCGTGCCAGTGTTGTCTCAGGTACGTCCCCTGTATCCGTCCAGCTTCGTATTGCTATCCGCTTCCCGTTGTTGTAGATGCACACCTTGCTGTTGATCCAATCGATCTCGGGATTGAACCGCTTCAGAAAATCTTGCCCCAAGATAAAATCTAACCCTTTGATGTTGGTGACTGGTAGCTTCGGCTTCCACCTCAACGCACCTATATGCAGCTGCAGTGATGCTTCGCTGTGGATAGGAAGTTTTGTACCGTCCACCATGGTTGCTGAAAACTGGGTCTCCTTCGCCTTCTCTCCAATTTTCTCCAATGCTCCGCGATCACACACCGAGTGAGATGCACCGCTGTCCACCAGTGCCTGGAGGCATCGTCCATTGCATAACACCTCGAGGAGTAGTGGTTTTTGCTGCGCTGAGTAGCCAAAGAGGGTCTCATTAATAGGATCATAGGGTACATCAAACTTAATACCTTCCCTTTTTCCTATACCCGACTCAGCACTTTCCAACTTCACTTGGGGGGTGGGAGGATTTTTCCGAGGCTTGTATATTTTCTCCTGAGCCTGGATGCCTCCTCTAAGCCTTGGCAGCTGTGTAGAAATCACCTGTGGGCAACGGGGAGCCTTAACACTGTGCTGCGGGGAGAGAATATTAACTCCACGAAATGCACGACGTTTTTCTACGCTCCGTAGTACTTTGCCCAACTTCTCAGGTACCTGAATGATTTCAAAAGGCTTTTTCTTAGCCTCTAAACCTCCCCTGATTTTTTCAAAGGCTTGAAAACCACGAGAAGCAATATTCTTCATTAGAGTATCTTTATGGGATACTTTTAACGAATTTTTACTTTCGTGGGTGTTCGGCTGGAGTTTCCCGGTCGGTGCAGAGTCTTTTTTCGCGGAGCCTCCATTCGCCTCGGCGATTTCCCCTGATGCCGGTCGGTCATGACGTTTTTGATTCACGCCATCATTTTCTCCTTTTTTCACCCGCTTCGAAGTCGCCACGTCGTCGACTGTTCCTGCTTTTTGGATCTTTAGGCGATCGCCAGGTCGATCCGCGGCTGCAGGTGATTCCCGTTTTTTTACTTCAGGGGTGCTCCACTGTTTCCGTCCCGGAGTGCCGCACGTGTGAAGAAATGAGGAATGAATGAACTAGCAAGCAGGTGGGTACAAGTAGGAAAACCTAAGAGTGATGTACCCCATATTGTCTACCCCACTACAGCCTACAAAGACTATAGCATATGAGTTTGACACACCCCCATAGGCAAACTCGGGGAGAACAAGAGGTCACAAGACCAGTCAAGCAAAGCAAAGTAACCTCAGGGTGGATCACAACGTCACCACGCATTCTGAGCACGAGAGCAAGGCCACAAGGCCAGTTCACATGCAAGATCATATATAAAGGTAAACAAGCAAGTGCAGGTATAGAAAGATCACAGTACAAGCAAGGTCAAGAAGTGAGCAAGTGAGGCCAAGTAGGCACAAGACCTAGCATCGTACAGAAGAGCTGATGATCACTAGGCGGAAGTGCCTTGGTAAAGATATCAGCAGTGTTGGCCTCAGAGGCCACGTAAGCAAGGCGGAGCTGACCACGCTGCTGCAGCTCAAGAGCAAGGAAGTAGCAAAGAGCAATGTGCTTCGTTCTATGCTCCAGTCTGTGCTCCCGACACAAGGCCAGCATGGCCTTGTTGTCTACGTACAGAACTGGAGGTGAATGAGGCGGCTCTCCTAGGTCAGTCAGCAGGTAGGTGAGCCAACGTAGCACTTTTGCAGCCATGGCCCCGGTGTAGAACTCAGCCTCAAAGCTCGACCCGAGAACAGAAGACGAGCGGGTAGACCGCCACGAAACAGAGCCGGAGCCACGGCTGAAGGTGTAACCCTGTGACGACCGCTGCGTAGCCTGGTCGTCAGCCCAAGAAGCGTCTGCGTGACTTGTGAGGACCACTGGACGTCGCCTTCCAAGCACTAGCCCCATGCCCGACGTACTGCACAAGTAGCGCAACACCCTCTTCGCTGCAGCCATGTGCTCTGATCAGTGTCTCCCAGGAGCAACATAGCGTGCCAAGATGCTAAGAGGGTATGCTAGGTCAGGTCGTGTGCAGGTCATCAGGTACATGAGGCAGCCAACAAGCTCTGGGTACGGGCCACTCGGCTCTACGGACTCATCCGAAGGCAGAGCTGAGAGCGAGTGGCGAGTAGACAGAGGAGTGGCCTGAGGCGAGGAGTACGTGAAGTCGAAGCGCTGAAGGACCTGCTGCACCATGTGTGACTGAGTTAGGGTAATGGTGCGCTGTGCTCTGTCCCGGGTGATCTGCAAGCCAAGGTAGCTGCGCAGTTCACCCAGGTCTGTGCACGTGTGTCTCTTCTGTAGCTCGGACTTCACGTGGGCGAGTCCAGCAGTGTTAGCAGTGGCAAAGACCAAGTCGTTGACGTACACGAGGATGTAGAACGGCGGCAAAGAGGTGTCGGTGAGCAGAAACAGCGACGGGTAGACGGAGCAAACCCAAGAGCCGCAAGTGTTGTCCTCAGTGTGTCGTGCCACTCACGGGGCGCCTGGCGGAGACTGTAGACTCGCCGCCTGAGGCTCCACTGGGTACCAGGAGCAAACAGTCCAGTGAAACCAGGCGGCGCAGCCAGATCTCCTCGTGCAGGCTGCCCTGCAGGAAAGCTGTGCTGAAGTCAAGAGAGTGAAGCTCGTAGTCGCGCTGAGCGGCTCTGTGTAGCAGCACCCGAAGAGTGGTCATCGTCGAGGTGGGAGAGAAGGTCTGACAGTAGTCAACTCCCTGCCGCTGACTGAAGCCTCGAGCCACGTAACGCGCCTTGAAGACAGGCGGAGAACCCGGCGGCCGCTTCACCCTGAAAATCCACATGCCACTGACGATGTTCGCCCAAGGTGGGGGAACCTCGTCGACGTAGGTGCCTGTGGACTTCCAGGAAGCCATCTCTGTGTCCATGGCTGACTGCCACTGTGAGGAGTAGGGACCCTCGATCGCCTAAGCGTACGATCGAGGAGTCGGGATGTCAAGTGCATCCGGGTCTCCCTCAGTGGCAATCAGCGTGGACACGAGATGAGGCAAAGCAGCAGCAAAACAGTGGAACTCCTCCTGCATGTCCTCAAGGACGTCCGTGCTAAGAGCACACTCACCCTCGACGGACAGAGGACAGACAGACTCAGACTCAGCAGCAAGACTAGCAGCGTAGTCTAGACGACAGCGAGTAGCAAAGTCGACAAGCTCAGCAAATAAGGCAGACGCTGCAGTGGACTCAAAAGAAGGGTCACTGAGAACAGTAGCCAGGAGACGCGTGACAGTAGGACTGGCAGCACGAAGAGAGTCAGACTCCGGGTCAGCAAGAGTAGGAAGAGAGGACGCTGGAGGAGACGGCAACGGGACACGCAAAGGAGATGGAAGGACGCAGTGCCATCAGGTGTGTGCCAGGGACCGTAGGAGGACGCGGACACGGAGCACGACCACTAGTGCGAGTAGCACGAACAGGCGACGCAGGACAAGACGTAGACTCACGACGCTCAGCAAGACCTCCAGTAGGACCAGTGTAGGGAGAAGGAGCAGGCAGGGGGGAGGCGGGCTGTAACTGTGACCGCGACTGGACAGGCTGTGGACACGCTAAGGGAGGAGCAGGACCAGTAGAGGGCGGGAGACCAAGAACCTACTCAAGGAGCGGACAAAGTACGGCCTCGGCCGCGCAGCGCCTCGAGAACCAGCACGGACAGCACCAGTACCCCCAGCGGCAGCACCAGCGCCAGCAGCACCTCCAGCTCCAACAGCGCCAACTCCAGCACCCTCAGAAGCACCAGCGCCAGCAGAACCATCAGCGCCAACACCCCCAGTAGCTCCAGCTTCAACAGCTCTTGCAGCTCCAGTAGCACCAACTCCAGCAGGACCGTCAGCTCGAGTACCGCCAGCAGCTCCAGCAGTACCTCGAGCAGGACTCCCAGTCCCAGCAGCTCCAGAACCGCCTGGACGAGAACCTCCAGGACCAGCAGCAACAGTAGTACCTCCAAATCCAGCAGCACGGCTCCAACGGCGGGCAAACCACTAGCGCAGCTCCTTCAGAGAGAGTAGCTCCCGCCTCGACGAAGCACCGCCAGAGGCCACACGAGCAGACCCAGCACCCCCAGGCTCCGCACCCCCGGGCTCCGAACCCCCAGGCTCAGCACCCCCAGGCTCCGCACCCCCAAGCTCAGCACCCCCAGATTCAGCACCCCCAGGCTCAGCACCCCCAGACTCAGCACCCCCAGACTCAGCACCCCCAAGCTCAGCACCCCTAGACTCAGCACCCCCAGGCTCCGCACCCCCAGACCCGGCACCCGCAGGCTCAGCGCCCGTAGCAGCACCAGAGTCAACAACTACCTCGACAGGCTCAACTGCGTCTACCTGGGACACTCTTGACGGGGCAGGACCCTGAAGGGGGAGGGGGTCTACCGGGGGAGGACCTGGCGCAAGGAAGAGCGGCGGCGGGGGGAGGGGCGTAGTGCGGTAGGGGAAGAGACGGTAGTAAGGCACCGACTCCTCAAAGGTGACGTCCTGGGAGGACGGAACACGGCACGAGGTGGGGTGGTAAAACTGCCAAACAGGTGCGTTAGGGGGAAAGCCAAGGAAGACGCAGGGAAGAGCACGAGGGGACAGCTTGTCCGCAGACAAGTCGCGGACAAACGCCCGAGATCCCCAGACCCAAAACACAGACGCATCGCCAACCTTCCCCGTCCACCGCAAGGTGGGGGAGGTCTCTGGCAAGGAGACCCGGGGCTGAAGGTTGAGCTGATGCGCTGCGTACTGAACCGCAAACGGCCACAGAAAATGGGGAGCAGCCGCATGGATCATGGACGTACGAGCGACGTCCATGACCATGCAAATGCGGCGCTCAGCAATCCCATTTTGCTGTGGAGTGGCCGGAAGCGTGAAGGTCTGGCGGATGCCGTGTGCACGACAGAAGGCTCCCAGACGGGCAGAGGAAAACTCTTCGCCTCTGTCAGAGTGCAGATGCTGAACAGGAAAGTCCGAGCCGAAACTCTCTCTGAGCCGGAAACGAGCTGCTCGGATCTAGTCGATCAACACCTCAATGACGTCACCCTTGCTGCGCAAGGGGAACACCGTGGTGTAACGCGAGTAGTCGTCAACCACCAACAGGAAGTAACGCTCGTGACCCTGGCCACGGACGCGGGCGGGGCCCCACACGTCCATGTGAAGAGTCTGCAGGGGAGCCTCTGTCGGAGGAAACTCGGAGGAGTGAGGGGCGGCGCACTGTCGCCCCTTGACGCAGGGGACGCAGGTAGGGGCAGGCCCCGGAGGTAGGGGAGGGAGGGACCGGGAGAGACCAGAGACAAGGACACGTGAGGCCATGCCTCGGAGACGAGGAAGGGAGGGGTGACCATGGCGGTGGTGCCAAAGGAGAGTCTGGTGGGACAAGAGACGACACGAGCAGGGCGTAGTCTCAGGACCAGACCTGGACGCTTCAGCAAACACCTGACTCAACGCAGCTACCTGACCAGACTCAGCAACCGGAGAAGACTCAGTAGTCAGTGTATACAGGCTCGACCCCGGCTGACGGGTAAACGTGGCCAAGTGTCGGCCTGTCCGAGCACACGTACAGTGGGTCACCCGCTGGTTCGCAGGTGTGAACTGGTCAACCCCCCTATCCTGTAGATCAGCTCCACTCACAAAGTTCGTAGAGAACGAGGGGAGGTAGAGACCTGACAGGGTGCCAGAGGGGGCTGCCGGACACGGTAAGACAGTGGAGAAGCTAGCAAGGACAGGACCCCCAGAGGGGTCCGCCAGGGAGACCGCAACCGGCCGACTAAGCGGCGTAAGCGTGGTGCGGTCTCAAAAGAAGGAGCGGGAAGCACCCGAGTCAAGGGTGAAGGTGTGTAAGGCCTGAGCCGACGTGGTACCTGAGAGAGCAGACTCACCAGCACCTGGGGCAGCAGACGCACTAGCACCTAGAGAAGCAGTCTCACCAGCACCTAGAGCAGCAACCTCAATGCCCGGGTCAGGCGAAACACACAGGTAATAGTCACCCTCATCACAAGTAGACACAGCATACATGGCAGAAAGAATAGCATCATAGTCAAGATCAAAGATAGCAACCCCCGCCTTAAACAGCTCTCCCCAGCGAGGGATCTCAGTGGCGTCAGGGAACTGGTGACGCCACGCGTCCGTCAGGCGGCCGAAGCAGCGCTGGGTAGAGTGTGTGCCCCCGCACTGCTCACCAGCGCGGTCGCCGGTACAGAGGACGTAGGTGCAGGGACCAGTACCCCCACCCCGCTGACGCCCAGCGTACCACTCACGAAGCTGTTGGGGGGACAAGGTCTCACGACTGCGCTGCTGCTGCTGGCGCGGACCACCACCGGAGTCTCTCCTATGTGTAGAGCCGCGACTAGCTCCACCACTGCCTCGGCCGCCTCCGCCACCTCTGCCGCCTCCGCCACCTCCGCCGCCTCCGCTCCCTCCGCCACTGCCGCCTCCTCCGCCTCCACTGCTGCCACCGACACCTCCACCCCCGCCACCACTCCCACCACCACCCCCACCCCCTCCACTGCCTCCACCACCACCTCCACCGCCCCCGCCAGCCCCTCCAACGCCCTTGCCCCCCTTGCCCTTGCTGGTGCGGCGTCTCCCGCTAGGGGCAGACGCAGCGCCGACCGACTCGAAGCCAACGAGGTCAGCCGCAGCAGCAGAAGCAACAGAGGGCAAGAGGGGGGAGGGAGAACACCCCTCAAAGACGGGGGTGCGAGGGTCACCACGAGAGGCTCCTACAGCGACTATGCTCTTCTCTGCTGCTAGGAGGCGCTCCTCAAGGAGGTCAACGGTGAGTGTGGTGGGGCAAACTGAGAGGAAGTGGTCCCTGACTAAGCGAAGGGAGTCAGGGAGCCGGGTGACTATGTAGTAGAGGGTGATGTACATGGGGGGGGGGGGGGGGTTCTTGGCGCAGAACTCAGCAGGAAGCGCAGCGCGGTAGCGAGTGTCGCTAGTGCGAAGGGGCGTAATGAGGTCAGCGACTGTGGGAAAGGCAGCAAGGTCAGGGAACAGGTACGGTAGCATGAGGCAGCTAAGCGCAGCAGTGGCAGGGGAAGAGTAGCGTGCAGCTACAGCGTTGTACAAGGTCTTAGCACTCTTGTACTGGCTAAAGTGCGCACGCTCAGTGGTCGGTAAGTGGCGACGCACAGCAAGACGGGCAGCAGCATCGTGCGTGGCCCACTGTGAGCGAACAGTTTTGTCAGCAGTAGCAGGCGGGGCAAGAGAGGCACCAGAGGTGAGATCGAACACGGAGAGTCCGTCTGCCCTATCACACTGTAAGAACAGCTGGAGGTCATCGACCGAGACCTCAAAGTCAACAGCACGACCCTCAGTATCAAAGGTAAGGACACTGGGGGTAGCCATGACTGCAGTGGCCTAGCAGGAAGTGATCTCACCAGTCCAAGGTAGTAGGGCCGAGGCGCGCCGGTAGGAACAGTAGCGGCTCGACGGCAGGGCGGCTCGGCGGCTCGGCTGCTGGGCGGCACGGCGGCTTGGCGGCTCGGCGGCTCGACGGCTCGGCTGTTGGGCGGCTCGGCTGCTGGGCGGCTCGGCGGCTCGGTTGGTGGGCGGCTCGGTGGCTCGGCTGCTGGGCGGCTCGGCGGCCCGGCTGTTGGGCGGCGTGGTGGCTCGGTTGCTCAGCTGCTGGGCGGCTCAGCGGTGAAGGGGCCGGTAGAGGCGGCGACGGGGCCGCGAAGAGCGGCGACGGGGCTGCTAGGGGCGGCGAGGGGGCCGCTAGGGTCGGAAACGGGGCCGCTAAGGGCAGCGAGGTGGCCGCGAAGGGCGGCGATGGGGCCTCCAGGGGCGGCGACGGGGCCGCTAGGGGCGGCGACGGGGCCGCTAGGGTTGGAGACGGGGCCGCTAAGTGCGGCGAGGTGGCCGTGAAGGGCGGCGATGGGGCCTCCAGGGGCGGCGACGGGGCCACTACGGGCGGCGACGAGGTCGTGAAGGGGCCGCTAGGGGCGGCAATGGGGCCGCTAGGGGCGGCGGCGAGGTCGCAAAGGGGCCGTAAGGGGCCTAGAGGGGGCGGCGACGGGGCCACAAGGGGTGGCGAAAAGGCCGCAAAGGGGCCGCGAGGGGCCTAGAGGGGCGGCAACGGGGCCGCTAGGGGCGGCAACGGGGCCGCGAAGGGGCCGCGAGGGGCCTAGGGCGGCGGCGCCGGGGCCTAGAGCGGCGACGACGGGGCCGTAAGGGGCCGCGAGGGGCCTGAGGAGGGCGCGACGGGCCGCTAAGGGCTAGGGACGAGACGGGAGGGAGGGCACACGGGGCGCGACTCGGGCATGAGGGAAGCGCGCTCCGGGCAGGAAAAAAAAACATAAAAACGATTTTCAGTGGTGGGCCCTAGGAATCGTTCCCACTAGGGAACCTACTCTATACCATGTGAAGAAATAAGGAATGAATGAACTAGCAAGCAGTTGGGTACAAGTAGGAAAACCTAAGAGTGTTGTACCCCATATTGTCTACCCCACTACATCCTACACAGACTATAGCATATGAGTTTGACAGAAGGTGCATTCTTCATTTTGTAGCACGACAAAAACTGATGCCCTACTGCGCCGCAAAATTCGCATTTTGTCGGTTGCTGCTTCGCGTCGTATTTGTCGATATCCATCGGTTCGGCGAACGTGGGGGGTGCCGATCGCTCCGTGCCGAATGTACCATTCGGCGTAAAGCGTAGTGTTTAGGGTTGACCTCGAGTCAGCGCGTCGTATCGCTCGGCAGCACGCACGATGTCCCTGTAGCTGTTGTAATTCGCCGCAATCACCTGCCGCTGAATCTCCATTTTTAACCCTTCGGTGTACGCCTGGATTTTTTCGCCTTCGGTCAGGTCGGTGATGCGGTTGAACAGAAACTCCATCTGCTGCAGGTGATTGCGGCGTCCGTGGACATGTGGGGCCCCGCTGCAGACGCTTCACATGGACATGTGGGGCCCGGCCCGCGTCCGTGGACAGGGTTACGAGCGCTACTTCCTGCTGGTGGTTGACGACTACTCGCGTTACACCACAGTCTTCCCCTTGCGCAGCAAGGGTGATGTCACTGAGGTGTTGATCGACTAGATCCGCGCAGCTCGTCTCCAGCTCAGGCGGAGCTTCGGCTCGGACTTTCCTGTTCTGCGTCTACACTCTGACAGAGGCGGAGAGTTCTCCTCTGCCTTCTGCGAGCCTACTGTCGTGCACGAGGCATCCGCCAGACCTTCACGCTTCCGGACCCTCCACAGCAAAATGGGATTGCTGAGCGCCGCATTGGCATGGTCATGGACGTCGCCCGTACGTCCATGATGCATGCGGCTGCCCCCCATTTTCTGTGGCCGTTTGCGGTCCGGTACGCGGCGCATCAGATCAACCTTCTCCCCAGGGTCTCCATGCCGAAGACCTCCCCAGCCTTGCTGTGGACGGGGAAGGTTGGCGATGCGTCTGCGTTCCGTGTCTGGGGATCTCGGGCGTTTGTTCGCGACTTGTCTGCGGACAAGCTGTCCCCTCGTGCTGCTCCCTGCGTCTTCCTGGGTTTCCCCTCTGACGCGCCAGGGTGGCAGTTCTACCACCCCACCTCTTGCCGTGTTCTGTCCTCCCAGGACGTCACGTTCGACGAGTCGGTCCCCTACTACCGTCTCTTCCCCTACCGCACTCCGTCCCTCCCCCCGCCACCGCTCTTCCTTGTGCCAGGTCCCCCCCCGGTAGACCCCCTCCCCCCTCAGGGTCCTGCCCCTTCAGGTGTGTCCCAGGTAGACGCTGTGGAGCCTGTCGAGGTCGCTAGTGACCCTGGTGCTGCTGAGGGTGCTGAGCCTGGGGGTGCTGACTCTGGGGGTGCTGAGCTTGTGGGTACTACGACTAGGGGTACTGAGCCTGGGGGATCTGAGTCTGGGGGTGCTGAGCCTGGAGGTGCTACGCCTGGGGATGCTGAGCCTGGGGGTACTGAGCCTGGGGGTGCTACGCCTGGAGGTGCTGAGCGTGAGGGAGCTGAGCCTGCTCGTGGGGCGTCTGGCGGTGCTGAGCGTGGCGGTTCTCCGGGTGCTTCGTCTCGCCGGGAGCCACTCTCTCCGCAGGAGCTGCGTGAGTGGTTTGCCCGGCGCTGGAGGCGTGCTGTTGGAGCTGGAGGTGCTGCGAGTACTGGAGGTTCTGCTGCTCCTGTGGGTGCTGGTGCCGCGGGTCCCGGCGGTGCTCGTACTCAGAGTACTGGAGCTGCTGGGCCTGCGAGTACTTCTGGAGCGGGAGCTGCTTCGGGTGCTCGCGCGGAGGCTACTGCTGTCGATCCTGGAGGCGGTCTTGCTGAGGGTGCTACTGGTACTGCTGGAGGTACTGGAGCTGGAGGTGCTGCTGGTGTTGGTGCTGCTGCTGGGGGTACTGGTGCTGTCCCTGCTGTGTCTGGAGTCGCCGCGCGGCCTCGGCCGTACTTCGTTCCGCTCCTTCAACAGGTTCTTGGTCTCCCGCCTTCTACTGGTCCTCCTCCTCCCTTAGAGTGTCCACAGCATGTCCCGTCATAGTTACAGATACAGCCGGCCTCCCCACTGCCTGCTCCGTCTCCCTACACTGGTCCTACTGGAGGTCTTGCTGAGCGTCGTGAGCCTGCGTCTCGCCCTGCGTCGCCTGTCCGTGCTGCTCGCACTAGTGGTCGCGGTTCGCGTCAGCGTCCTCCTCCTGTCCCTGGCACGCACCGGATGTCTCTGCGTCCGTCTACTGCTCCTTTGCGTGCCCCTTTGCCTTCTCCTCCTGCTTCCTCTCTTCCTGCTCTTGCCGGCCCGGAGTCGGACTCTCTTCGTGCTGCCAGTCCTACTGTCACGCGTCTCCTTGCTATTGCTGTCACTGACCCTTCTTTCGAGTCTTCCGCTGCGTCCGCCCTCGTCACTGAGCTCGTTGACTTTGCTGCGCGCTGTCGTCTAGACTACGCTGCTAGTCTTGTCGCTGAGTCTGAGTCTGCCTGTCCTCCGTCCGTCGGGGGTGCGTGTGCCCTTGGCACGGACGTCCTTGAGGACAGGCAGGAGGAGTTCCAGTGTCTGGCCGCCGCTTCACCTCATCTCGCGTCTTTACTGCTAGCCCCTGAGGGAGACCCGGATGCACTAGACATCCCAACTCCGCGCTCTTACGCGGAGGCGATAGAGGGTCCCTACTCCTCTCAGTGGCAGCCAGCTATGGATGCAGAGATGGCTTCCTGGAAGTCCACAGGCACCTACGTCGACGCTGTTCCCCCTCCTGGGGCGAACATCGTCAGTGGCATGTGGATTTTCAGGGTGAAGCGGCCGCCGGGGTATCCACCTGTCTTCAAGGCGCGTTACGTGGCTCGTGGCTTCAGTTAGCGGCAAGGGGTTGACTACTTTCAGACCTTCTCCTCCACCCCGAAGATGACCACTCTTCGGGTACTGCTGCACGTTGCTGCTCACCGTGACTACGAGCTGCACTCTCTCGACTTCACCACAGCTTTCTTGCAGGGCAGCCTGCACGAGGAGATCTGGCTTCGCCGCCCACCTGGCTTCACTGGGTCGTTCCCTCCTGGTACCCAGTGGAGCCTCCGGCGTCCAGTTTACGGTCTCCGCCAGGCGCCACGTGAGTGGCACGACACACTGAGGACTACACTTGCGGCTCTTGGGTTTGCTCCTTCTACTGCCGACCCGTCGCTGTTTCTGCGCACCGACACCTCTCTGCCGCCGTTCTACATCCTCGTGTACGTCGACGACTTGGTCTTTGCCACATCTGACACTGCTGGACTCGCCTACGTGAAGTCCGAGCTGCAGAAGAGACACACATGCACTGACCTGGGTGAACTGCGCAGCTACCTTGGCTTGCAGATCACCCGAGATAGAGCACGCCGCACCATTACCCTGACTCAGTCACACATGTTGCAGCAGGTCCTTCAGCGCTTCGGCTTCACGTACTCCTCGCCTCAGGCCACTCCTCTGCCTACTCGCCACTCGCTCTCAGCTCTGCCTTCGGATGAGTCCGTAGAGTCGAGTGGCCCGTATGCAGAGCTTGTTGGCTGCCTCATGTACCTGATGACCTGCACACGACCTGACCTTGCATACCCTCTTAGCATTCTTGCACGCTATGTTGCTCCTGGGAGACACCGACCAGAGCACATGGCTGCAGTGAAGAGGGTGTTGCGCTACTTGTGCAGTACGTCGGGCATGGGGCTAGTGCTTGGAGGGCGCAGTCCAGTGGTCCTCACTAGGCACGCGGACGCTTCTTGGGCTGACGACTAGGCTATGCAGCGGTCGTCACAGGGTTACACCTTCAGCCTTGGTTCCGGCTCTGTTTCGTGGCGGGCTACCCGCTCGTCTTCTGTTCTCGGCTCCAGTTGTGAGGCTGAGATCTACGCCGGGGCTATGGCTGCACAGGAGTTACGCTGGCTCACCTACCTGTTGACCGACCTTGGAGAGCCGCCTCGTTCTCCTCCAGAGCTGTACGTAGACAACAAGGCCATGCTGGCCTTGTGTCGAGAGCAGCGACTGGAGCACCGGACAAAGCACATTGCTCTCCACTACTTTCTTGCTCGTGAGCTACAGCAGCGTGGACAGTTGCGACTTGCGTACGTGGCCTCTGAGGCTGTGGCAAAGACCAAGTCGTTGACGTACACGAGGATGTAGAACGGCGGTAGAGAGGTGTCGGTGCGCAGAAACAACGACGGGTCGGCAGTAGAAGGAGCAAACCCAAGAGCCGCAAGTGTAGTCCTCAGTGTGTCGTGCCACTCACGTGGCGCCTGGCGGAGACCGTAAACTGGACGCCGGAGGCTCCACTGGGTACCAGGAGGGAACGACCCAGTGAAGCCAGGTGGGCGGCGAAGCCAGATCTCCTCGTGCAGGCTGCCCTGCAAGAAAGCTGTGGTGAAGTCGAGAGAGTGCAGCTCGTAGTCACGGTGAGCAGCAACGTGCAGCAGTACCCAAAGAGTGGTCATCTTCGGGGTGGGAGAGAAGGTCTGAAAGTAGTCAACTCCCTGCCGCTGGCTGAAGCCATGAGCCACGTAACGTGCCTTGAAGACAGGCGGAGAACACGGCGGCCGCTTCACTCTGAAGATCCACATGCCACTGACGATGTTCGCCCCAGGAGGGGGAACGGCGTCAACGTAGGTGCCTGTGGACTTCCAGGAAGCCATCTCTGCGTCCATAGCTGCCTGCCACTGAGAGGAGTAGGGACCCTCTATCGCCTCCGCGTAAGAGCGCGGAGTCGGGATGTCAAGTGCGTCCTGGTCTCCCTCAGGGGTAAGCAGTACGGACACGAGATGAGGTGAAGCAGCGGCCAAGCAGTGGAACTCCTCCTGCCTTTCCTCAACGACATCCGTGCCAAGGGCACACTCACCCCCGACGGATGGAGGACAGACAGACTCAGACTCAAAAATAAGACTTGCAGCGTAGTCTAGACGACAACGAGCAGCAAAGTCGACGAGCTCAGCAACTAGGGCAGACGCAGCAGTGGACTCAAAGGAAGGGTCAGTGACAACAGTAGCAAGGAGACGCGTGACAGTAGGACTGGCAGCACGAAGAGAGTCCGACTCCGGGTCGGCAAGAGCAGGAAGAGAAGACTCAGGAGGAGAAGGCAAAGGGGCACGCAGAGGAGCAGTGGACGGACGCAGAGACATCCGGTGCGTGCCAGGGACAGGAGGAGGACGCTGACGCGAACCGCGACCACTAGCGCGCGCAGTACGAACAGGCGACGCAGGACGAGACGCAGGCTCACGACGCTCAGTAAGACCTCCAGTCGGACCAGCGTAGGGAGAACGAGCAGGCAAAGGTGAGGCAGGCTGTAGCTGTGACTGTGACGAGACACGCTGTGGACCCTCTAAGGGAGGAGGAGGAGGACCAGGAGAAGGTGTAAGACCAAGAACCTGCTGCAGAAGCGGAATGAAGTACGGCCGGGGCCGCGCGGCGACGCCAGAAACAGCAGGGACAGCACCAGTACCCCGAGCAGGAGTACCCGCTCCAGCAGCACCTCCAGTAGCTCCAGAACCTCCAGCAACACCACCAGGAGCACCGCCAGTCGGACCTTCAGCGGCAGTCTAAGCGTCAACACCCTCAGCAGCACCAGCTCAAGGAGAACCCTCAACAACCTCAAGTGCGCGCGCTCAGCGGTAGGCAAGTGGCGACGCACAGCAAGACGTGCAGCAGCATCGCGCGTGGCCCACTGTGAGCGAACAGTGGCGTCAGCATCAGCAGCAGGGGAAGGGACGGCGCCAGAGGTGAGGTCAAAGAGAGACAGATCGTCCGCCCTATCGCACTGTAAAAACAGCTGCAGGTCGTCGAGCCAGACCTCAAAGTCTATGGCTCGACCCTCAGCGTCAAAAGCGAGGACACTAGGGGTAGCTAGACGACGAGAGTGAAGCAGTGCAAGCAGTAGGGGAAGGGCACGCAGTGAGAGCGGTACATTGCTCACCGGGCAGGGCAGGTCGGGCGGCTCGGTAGAAAGGCGGCTCGGCTACTCAGCGACTCGGCTCCCGGGCGGCTCGGCTCCCAGGCGGCTCGGCGGTAGGGCGGCTCGGGCGGGGCGGCTCGGCTGCCGGGCGGCTCGGGTGCAGGGCGGCTCGGCTGCACTGCTGCTCGGCGGTACGGCGGCTCGGCTGCTGCAGGTGGGCGGCTCAGCTGCTGCAGTTGGGCGGCTCGGCTGCTGCAGTCGGGCGGCGCGAGAGCAAGGGGCGGCGGGGCCGTGAGTGCTGGGGCGGCGGGGCCGCGAAACCAGGGGCGGCGGGGCCGCGTAGTAGGGGCGGCGGGGCCGGGAGCGCTTGGGGCGGCGGGGCCGCGAGATCAGGGGCGGCGGGGCCGTGAGCGCTCGGGCGGCGGGGCCGCGAGATCAGGGACGGCGGGGCCGTGAGATCAGGGGCGGCGGGGCCGGGAGCGCTGGGGCGGCGGGGCCGCGTATCAGGGGCGGCGGGGCCGGGAGCGCCGGGGCGACGGGGCCGCGTATCAGGGGCAGCGGGGCCGGAAGCGCTGGGGCGGCGGGGCCGCGAGATCAGGGGCAGCGGGGCCGTGAGCGCTGAGGCGGCGTGGCCGTGAGATCAGGGACGGCGGGGCCGCGAGCGCTTGGGCGGCGGGGCCGCGAGCTCAGGGGCAGCGAGGGCTGCGCTTTCAGGGTCAGCGGGGCCGCAAGATCAGGGGCGACGGGGCCGCGAGATCAGGGGCGGCGGAGCCGCGTGAGGAAGGGCGGCGAGGGCCGCGAGAGCAGGGCGGCGAGGCCGCTAAGGCGGCGCGAGGGCGGGCAGCGGGGCGCGGGCGCTAAGGCGGCGCTCGGGCTGCTAGGGCGGGCGGCTCGCTAAGGCGGCGCTCGGGCCGTTAGGGCAGATCGAAAAAAAAAGTAAGAGCAAGGGCCCGGAGCGCGCTCCGGGCAGAAAAAAAAGGTTCGATGTGGTGGGCCCTAAGCACTGTTCCCACGGGGGAACCTGCTCGATACCATGAGAAAGTTAGAACGAGAATGAAATGACTATGAATGAAGTGAGTACAAATAGGAAACTCTAGTTGGGTTGTACCCCCTATGGGATACCCCACTATAGCCTACACAAATAAGTAAGCTATAATATTCTAACAAACACTGCTGATGTTTTCACCAAGGCACTTCCGCCTTGTGATCATCAGCGCTTCTGCACTCAGTTGGGTCTTGTCCCTCTCTTGCCTCACTTGCTCACCTCTTGACCTTGCTTGTACTGTTACATATATATACCTGCTCTTGCTTGTCTAGCCTTATATATATATGTACTCCTGCATGTGAACTGGCCTTGTGGCCTTGTACTTGTGCTCGGAATGTGTGGTGACTTTGTGATCCACCCTGAGCTTTGCTTTGTTTTGCTTTGCTTGACTGGTCTTGTGACCCCCTGTTCTCCCCCACTTTGCCTATGGGGGTGTGTCAGAACATTATAGCTTATGCTTTTGTGTTGGCTGTAGTGGGGTATCCCATAGGGGGTCCAACCCAATTAGGGTTAGTACTTGTACCCACTTCATTCATAGTTCATTCATTCTCGTTTCAGTTTTCTCAGCGTCGCCTGCGTCTGCTCCATGTCGGTGCGGAGTTTCGCGATGTCGCTCGTGGTCACGTAGTTGTCACCTTGGCCTTCCATGCTTGACATCAACGTGTCCAAAAAACTGAATCGAGGGGGAGCGAAAAACACGGAACCGGTTTTATGTACCCGAAATCGATGTTTAACTGCATCGCCCCCGCGGTTTTTTGAAGACTGGTTTTTAGCGGTCGAAAGAACTTCGCGTGTAAACGGGCTCTGATCCAAGTGTGAGTATCTAGGATCGAGCTCAGAAAAGAAAATGTGAATTGAATCATCACCTGGGTACAACACGAGGCTATATATAGGCTCGACACAAGGTCCCGTAACCAGGTGTTACGCGAAGGTTCCGCGGGTCGCGAAGCTGTCAAACTTATATGCAAAAGTCTGTGTAGGCTGTAGTGGAGTAGCTCATATGGGGTACAACACTTTAGGGTTTCCTACTTGTACTCCTCATGCTGCTCAATGCAATCATTCCTCATTTCTCACATGGTATAGAGCAGGTTCCCTAGTGGGAACGTTTCCTAGGCCCACCAGTGAAATTGTTTTCCTGCCCGGAGTGCGCTTCCCTCCTGCTCGAGTCGCGCCCCGTGTGCCCTCCCTCCCGTCGCGTCCCTAGCCCTTAGCGGCCCGTTGCGCCCTCCTCAGGCCCCTAGCGGCCCCTTTCGCGGCCCCTCACGGCCCCTCTCACGGCCCCGTCGTCGCCCCTCTAGGCCCGTCGCGGCCCCTTTGCGGCCCCGTTGCCGCCCCTAGCGGCCCCGTCGCCGCCCCTCTAGGCCCCTCGCGGCCCCCTTCGCGGCCTCGTCGCCGCCCCTCTAGGCCCCTCGCGGCCCCTTCGCGGCCCCGTCGTCGCCTCTCTAGGCCCCGTCGCCGCCTCTCCAGGACCCTAATGGCCCCTCCGCGGCCCCGTCGCCGCCCCTTACAGCCCCGTAGCCGCCCCTTGCGGCCCCGTCGTCGCCTCCTCTAGGCCCCTTACGGCCCCTCTGCGACCCAGTCGCCGCCCCTAGCGGCCCCGTCGCCGCCCCTGGAGGCCCCGTCTCCGCCCTTCGCGGCCAACTAGCCGCCCTTAGCGGCCCCGTCGCCGACCTAACGGCCCCGTCGCCGACCCTAGCGGCCCCGTAGCCGCCCCTAGCGGCCCCGTCGCCGCTCTTCACAGCCCCGTAGCCGCCCCTAGCGGCCCCGTCGCCGCTCTTCACGGCCCCTGTCGCCGCCTCTACTGGCCCCCTCACCGCTGAGCCGCCCAGCAGCTGAGCAGCCAAGCCACCACGCCGCCAGCAGCCCAGCAGCCGAAGCGCCCGACAGCCGAGCCGCCGAGCCGCGCAGCAGCCGAGCCGCCGAGCCGCCGCGCCGCCCAGCAACCAAGCCGCCGAGCCGGCGAGCAGCCGAGCCGCCCTATCGCCGAGCCGCCGAGCCGCCGTGCCGCCCAGCAGCCGAGCCGCCGAGCCGCCCTGCCGCCGAGCCGCCACTGTTCTTTCCGGCGCGCCCCGACCCTACTTCCTTGGACTGGTGAGCTCACTTCCTGCTAGACCACTGCAGTCATGGCTACCCCCAGTGTCCTTACCTTTGATACTGAGGGTCGTGCTGTTGACTTTGAGGTCTGGGTCGATGACCTCCAGCTGTTCTTACAGTGCGATAGGGCAGACGGACTCTCCCTGTTCGATCTCACCTCTGGTGCCCCGGCCCTACTTCCTTCGGCTCTGCGTAGAGGAGTGGCTCCGGTGGTGGTCCGCGCCAGCAGCAACAGCACGCTCGTGAGACCCTGTCCCCCAGCAGCTTCGTGAGCGGGGTCGGGGTACTGGTCCCTACACCTACGTCCTCCGTATACGCGACCCCGCTGGTGAGCAGTGCGGGGGCACGCACTCCACCTAGCGCTGCTTCGGCCGCCTGACGGACGCTTGGCGTCATCAGTTCCCTGACGCCACTGAGATCCCTCGCTGGGGAGAGCTGTCTAGGGCGGGGGTTGCTATCTTTGATCTTGACTATGATGCTATTCTTGCTGCCATTTATGCAATGTCTACTAGTGATGAGGGTGACTGTTACCTGTGTGTTCTGCCTGACCCGGGCATTGAGACTGCTGCTCTAGGTGCTGATGAGGCTGCTGCTCTAGGTGCTAGTGCGTCGGCTGCCCCAGGTGCTAGTGAGTCTGCTCTCTCAGGTACCACGTCGGTTCAGGCCTTACACACCTTCACCCTTGACTCGGGTGCTTCCCGCTCCTTCTTTCAAGACCGCACCACGCTTACGCCGCTTAGTCGGCCGGTTGCGATCTCCCTGGCGAACACTCTGGGGGTCCTATCCTTGCTAGCTTCTCCAATGTCTTACCGTGTCCAGCAGCCCCCTCTGGCACCCTGTCAGGTCTCTACCTCCCCTCGTTCTCTACGAACTTGGTGAGTGGAGCTGATCTACAGGATCAGGGGGTTGACCAGTTCACGCCTGCGAGTCAGCGGGTGACCCACTCTACGTGTGCTCGGACGGGCCGACACTTGGCCACGTTTACCCGTCAGCCGGGGTCGAGCCTGTACACACTGACCACTGAGTCTCCTCCTGTTGCTGCGTCAAATCAGGTGTTTGCTGCAGCGTCCAGGTCTGGTCCTGAGTCTGCGCCCTGCTCGTGTCGTCTCCTAACCCACCAGACTCTCCTTTGGCACCACCGCCTTGGTCACCCCTCCCTGCCTCGTCTCCGAGGCATGGCCTCCCGTGTCCTTGTCTCTGGTCTCCCCTCGTCCCTCCCTCCCCTACCTCCGGGGCCTGCCCCTACCTGCGTCCCCTGCGTCGAGGGGCCGCAGCGCGCCGCCCCTCACTCCTCCGAGTTTCCTCCGACAGAGGCTCCTCTGCAGACTCTTCACATGGACGTGTGGGGCCCCGCCCGCGTTCGTGGCCAGGGTCACGAGCGTTACTTCCTGTTGGTGGTTGACGACTACTCGCGTTACACCACGGTTAAACCCTTGCGCAGCAAGGGTGATGTCACTGAGGTGTTGATCGACTGGATCCGCGCAGCTCGTCTCCAGCTCAGAGAGAGTTTCGGCTCGGACTTTCCTGTTCTACGTCTGCACTCTGACAGAGGCAGGGAGTTTTCCTCTGCCCGTCTGGGAGCCTTCTGTCGTGCACAGGGCATCCGCCAGACCTTCACGCTTCTGGCCTCTCCACAGCAAAATGGGATTGCTGAGCGCCGCATTGGCATGGTCATGGACGTCGCTCGTACGCCCATGATCCATGCGGCTGCTCCCCATTTTCTGTGGCCATTTGCAGTTCAGTACGCGGTGCATCAGCTCAACTCTCAGCCCCGGGTCTCCTTGCCAGAGACCTCCCCCACCTTGCGGTGGACGGGGAAGGTTGGCGATGCGTCTGCGTTTCGGGTCTGGGGATCTCGGGTGTTTGTCCGCAATATGTCTGCGGACAAGGTGTCCCCCCGTGCTGTTCCCTGCGTCTTCCTTTGCTTCCCCCCTTACACGCCTGGTTGGCAGTTCTACCACCCCACCTCGCGCCGTGTTTTGTCCTCCCAGAACGTCACCTTTGACGAGTCGGTGCCTTACTATCGTCTCTTCCGCTACCGCACTGCGCCCCTCCCCCCGCCGCCGCTCTTCCTTGCCCAAGTCCTCCCCCGGTAGACCCCCTCCCCCCTCACGGTCCTGCCCCGTCAGGTGTGTCCCAAGAGACGCAGTTGAGCCTGTCGAGGTAGCTGTTGACTCTGGTGCTGCTAGGTGCGCTGCGCCTGCGGGTGCCGGGTCTGGGGGTGCTACTACTGGGGGTGCTGAGTCTCGGGGTGCTGAGCTTGGGGGTGCTGAGTCTGGGGGTGCTGCATCTGGGGGTGCTGAGCCTGGGGGTGCTGCGTCTGGGGGTGCAGAGCCTGGGGGTGCGGAGCCTGGGGGTGCTGAGCCAGGGGGTGCGGAGCCTGGGGGTGCTGGGTCTGCTCTTGTGGCCTCTGGCGGTGCTTCGTTGAGGCGGGAGCTACTCTCTCCGCAAGAGCTGCGCGAGTGGTTTGCCCGGCGCTGGAGCCGTGCTGCTGGAGCTGGAGGTACTACTGTTGCTGCCGATCATGGAGGTGCTCGTCCTGGCGGTTCTGGAACTGCTGGGCCTGGGAGTCCTGCTCGAGGTGCTACTGGAGCTGCTGGAGCTGGAGCTGTTGGGGGTGTTGGCACTGGTGGTTCTGCTGGCGCTGGTGCTTCTGAGGGTGCTGGAGTTGGCGCTGTTGGAGCTGGAGTTGCTGCTTGCGCTGGTGCTGTCCCTGCTGGTTCTGGAGGCGCTGTGCGGCCGAGGCCGTACTTCTTTCCGCTCCTTGAGTAGGTTCTTGGTCTCCCGCCCTCTACTGGTCCTCCTCCTCCCTTAGAGTGTCCACAGCCTGTCTAGTCGCGGTCACAGTTACAGCCCGCCTCCCCCCTGCCTGCTCCTTCTCCCTACACTGGTCCTACTGGAGGTCTTACTGAGCGTCGTGAGCCTGCGTCTCATCCTGCGTCGCCCATTCGTGCTGCTCGCACTAGTGGTCGTGCTCCGCGTCCGCGTCCTCCTGCGGTCCCCGTCACACACCAGATGGCACTGCATCCTTCCACTGCTCCTCTACGTGTCCCGTTGCCGTCTCCTCCAGAGTCCTCTCTTCCTACTCTTGCTGACCCTGAGTCTGACTCTCTTCGTGCTGCCAGCCCTACTGTCACGCGTCTCCTGGCTACTATTGTCACTGACCCTTCTTTTGAGTCCACTGCTGCGTCTGCCTTAGTTGCTGAGCTTGTCGACTTTGCTGCTCGCTGTTGTCTAGACTACGCTGCTAGTCTTGTTGCTGAGTCTGCGTCTGTATGTCCTCCGTCCGTCAGGGATGAGTGTGCTCTTAGCACGGACGTCCTTGAGGACAGGCAGGAGGAGTTCCAGTGCTTTGTTGCTGCTTTGCCTCATCTCGTATCCACGCTGATTGCCCCTGGGGGTGACCCGGATGCACTAGACATCCCGACTCCTCGATCGTACGCTAAGGCGATCGAGGGTCCCAACTCCTCACAGTGGTAGTCAGCCATGGACGCAGAGATGGCTTCCTTGAAGTCCACAGGCACCTACGTCGACGAGGTTTCCCCACCTGGGGCGAACATCGTCAGTGGCATGTGGATTTTCAGGGTGAAGCGTCGCCGGGTTCTCCGCCTGTCTTCAAGGCGCGTTACGTGGCTCGAGGCTTCAGTCAGCGGCAGGGAGTTGACTACTTTCATACCTTCTTCCCCACCCCGAAGATGACCACTCTTCGGGTGCTGCTGCACATAGCCGCTCAGCGCGACTACGAGCTTCACTCTCTTGACTTCAGCACTGCTTTCTTGCAGGGCAGCCTGCACGAGGAGATCTGGCTGCGCCGCCCACCTGGCTTCACTGGGTCGCTTCCTCCTGGTACCCAGTGGAGCCTCCGGCGGCTAGTCTACGGTCTCCGCCAGGCGCCCCGTGAGTGACAGGACACACTGAGGACTACACTTGCGGCTTTTGGGTTTGCCCCTTCTACTGCCAACGCGTCGCTGTTTCTGCGCACCGACACCTCTCTGCCACCATTCTACATTCTCGTGTACGTCGACGACTTGGTCTTTGCCACTGCTGACACTGCTGGACTCGCCCACGTGAAGTCCGAGCTACAGAAGAGACACACGTGCACAGACCTGGGTGAAGTGCGCAGCTACCTTGGCTTGCAGATCACCCGGGACAGAGCATAACGCACCATTACCCTGACTCAGTCACACATGGTGCAGCAGGTCCTTCAGCGCTTCGACTTCACGTACTCCTCGCCTCAGGCCACTCCTCTGTCTACTCGCCACTCGCTCTCAGCTCTGCCTTCGGATGAGTCCGTAGAGCCGAGTGGCCCGTACCCAGAGCTTGTTGGCTGCCTCATGTACCTGATGACCTGCACACGACCTGACCTAGCATACCCTCTTAGCATCTTGGCACGCTATGTTGCTCCTGGGAGACACCGATCAGAGCACATGGCTGCAGCGAAGAGGGTGTTGCGTTACTTGTGCAGTACGTCGGGCATGGGGCCAGTGCTTGGAGGGCGACGTCCAGTGGTCCTCACAGGTCACGCAGACGCTTCTTGGGCTGACGACCAGGCTACGCAGCGGTCGTCACAGGGTTACACCTTCAGCCTTGGTTCCGGCTCTGTTTCGTGGCGGTCTACCCGCTCGTCTTCTGTTCTCGGCTCCAGCTTTGAGGCCGAGATCTACGCAGGGGCCATGGCTGCACAAGAGCTACGCTGGCTCACCTACCTGCTGACTGACCTAGGAGAGCCGCCTCGTTCTCCTCCAGTTCTGTACGTAGACAACAAGGCCATGCTGGCCTTGTGTCAGGAGCAGAGACTGGAGCACAGAACGAAGCACATTGCTCTTCGCTACTTCCTTGCTCGTGAGCTGCAGTAGCGCGGTCAGCTGCGCCTTGCTTACGTGGCCTCTGAGGCCAACACTACTGATATCTTTACCAAGGCACTTCCGCCTTGTGATCATCAGCGCTTTTGTACTTTGCTAGGTCTTGTGCCTACTTGGCCTCACTTGCTCACTTCTTGACTTTGCTTGTACTATGATATATATATACCTGCACTTGCATGCTTACCCTTGCTAGGTTGAGATCACTGCCTTGTTTGTTCATCTTGATATATAACTCTGCATGTGAACTGGCCTTGTGGCCTTGTGCTTGTGGTCAGATTGTGTGGTGACGTTGTGATCCACCCTGAGCTTGCCTTACTTCTCTTGACTGGTCTTGTGACCCCTTGTTCTCCCCCACTCTCCCTATGGGGGTGTGTCTAACTTATATGATCTAGCCTATGTTGGCTGTAGTGGAGTAGCTCATATGGGGAAAAGCACTTTAGGGTTTCCTACTTGTACTCCTCATGCTGCTCAATGCAATCATTCCTCATTTCTCATAGAAGCGTCCAGAACAGATCCTTCTCGAATTCGGTAGAAGGCAATTCGATGGCAACCGAAAAGCCAGAATTCGGTGCACGCAACCTAGCTCGGTGCTATAACTATAATAAAATATAGGAAAGCACCTAGCCTAGGAAATCAAGCAATTCATGCATGCATATAATTATCCTATGCTAGAAATAGCATAATAAGGTAAAGGCAAGTAAGCATAGTTGGCATAAGCCGTCGTACTCTCACAAGCGGCGACGGGGCCGCGGAAGGGCGGCGACGGGGCCGCGGAGGGGCGGCGACGTGGCCGCTGAAGGGCGGCGACGAGGTCGTAAGAGGCGGTCGCGGGGCCGCTGAAGGGCGGCGACGAGGCCGTAAGGGGCGGTCGCGGGGCCGTGAGGGGCGGCGACGGGGCCATAAGGGGCGGTAGCGGGGCCGTGAGGGGCGGCGACAGGGCCGTAAGGGGCGGTCGCGGGGCCGTGAGGGGCGGCGTCGGGGCCGTAAGGGGCGGTCGCGGGGCCGTAAGGGGCGGCGACGGGGCCGCTAAGGGGCCACGCGGGGCCTAGAGAAGGCAGCGACAGGGCCTGAGGGGCCGCTAAGAAGGGCGTGACGGGTCGCTAAGGGCGGGACACTAGGCACGCTTCGGGAAGGGGCGGCACGCGCCCCGGTTAGGAAAAAAAAATCTTGGTGGGCCCTAGGAACAGTTCCCACGAGGGAACCTGCTCGATACCATGAGAAACTTAGAACGAGAATGAATGACTAAGGAATGAAAGTGATACAAATATGAAACCCTAGAATTGTGTACCGCTTAGTATCTAACCCGCTACAGCCTACACAGGCTAGATCATATACGTTTGACAGTGTGTGCCCGGGACCGCAGGAGGACGCTGACACGGAACACGACGACTAGTGCGAGCAGCACGAACAGGCGACGTAGGACGAGACGCAGGCTCACGACGCTCAGCAAGACCTCCAATAGGACCAGTGTAGGGAGGAGGAGCAGGCAGTGGGGAGGCGGGCTGTAACTGTGACTCGGACTGGACAGGCAATGGACACTCTAAGGAAGGAGCAGGACCTGTGGAGGGCGAAAGACCAAGAACCTACTCAAGGAGCGGAACGAAGTACGGCCGTAGCCGCGCAGCACCTCCACAACCAGCAGGGACAGGACCAGCACCCCAAGGGTCGCCCACGACTCCAGCAGCTCCACCAGCTCCAGGAGCAGCTACACCAGCACCCACAGGAGCACCGACAACAGCAGCACCTCCAGCTTCAGCACCTCCAGCAGCTCCAGCTCCAGCAGGAACACCGGAAGACCCGATAGCCCCAGCTCCAGCACCTCCAGTAGCACCTAGTCCAGCAACACTGCCAGCTCCACCACCGCCAGCAGCTCTAGCACCAGGAGCACCCCCAGGCCCAGCAGCTCCAGTACCTCTAGTACGAGCACCTCCGGGACCCGTGGCGTCAGCACCCTTAGCAGCAGTAGAACCTCCAGCTCCATCGGCACCTCCAGCTCCAGCAGCACGACTCCAGCACCGAGCAAACCACTCGTGCAGCTCTTGTGGAGAGGGTAGCTAAAGCCGGGACGAACCACCTGAAGGACCTCCAGACCCAGTACCGCGAGACTCCACACAAGTAGGGCCAGCACCCGCAAGCTCCGCACCCCCAGTTGCAGCACCCCCAAGCTCAGCACCCCCAGACCCAGCACCCCCAGGCTCACCACCCCAAGACTCCGCACCTGCAGGTTCAGTACCCCCAGCAGCACCATAGTCAACAGCTACCTGAACAGGCTCGACTGCGTCTACCTAGGACACACCTGAGGGGGCAGGACCCTGAGGGGGAAGGGGGTCTACCGGGGGAGGACCTGTCGCGAGGAAGAGCGGGGGCGAGGGGAGGGGGACAGTGCGGTAGGGGAAGAGACGGTAGTACGGAACCGACTCTTCAAACGTGACGTCCTGGGAGGACAGAACACGGCGCGAGGTGGGGTGGTAAAACTGCCAACCAGGCGCGTCAGGGGGGAAGCCAAGGAAGACGCAGGGAACAGCGCGGGGGGACAGCTTGTCCGCAGACAAGTCGCGGACAAAAGCTCGAGATCCCCAGACACGGAACGCACACGCATTGCCAACCTTCCCCGTCCACCGCAGAGTAGGGGAGGTCTCCGGCAAGGAGACCCAGAGCTGAAAGTTGATCTGGTGCGCCGCGTACCGAACCGCGAACGGCCACAGAAAATGGGGGGCAGCCGCATGCATCATGGACGTACGAGCGACGTCCATGACCATGCCAATGCGGCGCTCAGCAATCCCATTTTGCTGTGGAGAGGCCGGAAGCGTAAACGTCTGGCAGATGCCCTGTGCACGACAGAAGGCCCGCAGAAGGTCAGAGGAAAACTCTCCGCCTCTGTTAGAGTGCAGACGCAGAACAGGAAAGTCCGAGCCGAAACTGACTATGAGCTGGAGACGAGCTGCGCGGATCCAGTCGATCAACACCTCAGTGACCTCACCCTTGCTGCGCAAGGGGAAGACTGTGGTGTAACGCGAGTAGTCGTCAACCACGAACAGGAAGTAACGCTCGTGACCCTGTCCACGGACGCAGGCGGGGCCCCATACGTCCAGGTGAAGCGTCTGCAGCGGAGCCTCTGTCGGAGGAAACTCGGAGGAGTGAGGAGCGGCGCGCTGCCGCCCCTCGACGCAGGGAACGCAGGTAGGGGCAGGCCCTGGAGGAAGAGGAGGGAGGGACCGGGGGAGACCAGAGACAAGGAAACGAGAGGCCATGCCTCTGAGACGAGGCACGGAGGGGTGACCAAGGCGGTGGTGCCAGAGGAGAGTCCGGTGAGACAGGTGACAACACGAGCAGGGGGCAAACTCAGGACCAGACCTGGACGCTACAGCAAACACCTGACCCGACGCAGCTACCTGACTAGACTCAGCAGCCAGAGGAGACTCAGTAGTCAGTGTGTACAGGCTCGACCCCGGCTGACGGGTAAACGTGGCCAAGTGTCGGCCCGTCCGAGCACACGTACAGTGTGTCACTCGCTGACTCGCAGGAGTGAACTGGTCAACCCCCCCATCCTGTAGGTCAGCACCACTCACCAGGTTCGTAGAGAACGAGGGGAGGTAAAGACCAGACAGGGTGCTAGAAGGGGCCGCCGAACACGGTAAGACAATGGAGAAGTGGGCAAGGACAGGACCCCCAGAGGGGTCTGCCAGCGAGACTGCAACCGGCTGACTAAGCGGCGTGAGTGTGGTGCGGTCTCGAAAGAAGGAGCGGGAAGCACCCGAGTCAAGGGTGAAAGTGTGCAAAGCCTTAGCCGACATGGTCCCTAAGAGAGCAGACTCACCAGCATCTGGGGCAGCACACTCACCAGCACCTGGAGCAGCAGACGCACTAGCACCTAGAGCAGCAGCCTCACCAGCACCTAGAGCAGCAACCTCAATGCTCGGGTCAGGCGGAACACACAGGTAGCAGTCACCCTCATCACTAGTAGACACAACATACATGGCAGCAAGAATAGCATCATAATCAAGATCAAAGATAGCAACCCCCGACCTAAGCAACTCGCCCCAGCGAGAGATCTCAGTGGCGTCAGGGAACTGGAGACGCTAGAACTTTGTCAGGCGGCCGAAGCAGCGCTGGGTGGTGTGCGGGCCACCGCACGGCTCACCAGTGCGGTCGCCGGTACGCAGGACGTAGGCACAGACCAGGACCCCCACCCCGCTGACGCGCAGCGTACCACTCACGAAGCTGCTGGGGGGGCGGTGTCTCACGAGTGCCTGCTGCTGCTGGCGCTGACCACCACCGAAGCCGCCCCGCTGCACAGAGCCACCCCGACCAGCTCCGCCGCCGCCGCCGCCACCGCCGCCACCACCGCCTCCTCCGCTCCCACCGCCACTGCCGCCGCCGCCTCCGCCTCCACTGCCGCCACCGAAGCCCCCACCCCCACCACCACTCCCACCGCCACCCTTACTCCCTCCGCCGCCTCCACCGCCACCTCCACCGCCACCTCCACCGTCCCTGCCAGCTCCTCGAACGCCCTTGCCCCCCTTGCCCTTGCCGTTGCGGCGTCTCCCGCTCGGGGCAGATGCAGCGCCGACGGACTCAGTGCCAACGAGGTAGACCGCAGCAGCAGAGGCAATAGAGGGCAAAAGGGGGGAGGGGAAGCACCCCTCAAAGAAGGGGGCACGAGGGTCACCACGAGAGGCTACTACAGTGACTATACTCTTCTCAGCTGCCAGGAGGCGCTCCTCGAGGAGGTCAACGGTGAGTGTGGTGGGGCAAACAGAGAGGAAGTGGTCCCTGATCGGGTGAAGGGAGTCAGGGAGCCGGGTGACTAGGTAGTAGAGGGTGATGTACATGGGGGGGGGGGGGTCTTGGCGCAGAACTCAGCAGGAAGCGTAGCACGGTAGCGGGAGTCACTAGTGCGGAGGTGCGTAATGAGGTCAGCGACTGTGGGAAAGGCGGCGAGGTGAGGGAACAGGTACGGTAACATGAGGCGACTAAGGGCTGTAGTGGCAGGGGAAGAGTACAGCGTCGTACAAGGTCTTAGCACTCTTGTACTGACTAAAGTGCGCGCGCTGAGTGGACGGCAGGTGACTACGCACAGCAAGACGGGCAGCAGCATCGCGTGTGGCCCACTGTGAGCGAACAGTGTTGTCAGTATCGGCAGCAGGGGTAGCAGAGGCGCCAGACGTGAGATCAAAAAGTGAGAGATCTTTCCTATCGCACTGCAGGAAATGCTGCAGATCATCGACCCAGACCTCAAAGTCGACAGCCCGACCCTCAGCATCAAAGGTGAGAGCATTGGGGGTAGCCGTGACAGCATTAGCAGCAGCAGCAGCAGGCTAGCAGTAGCAGCAGCCAGAGGGGCGCGGCTCGGCGGTGCTCTTACCAGGGGCGGGTGGGTAGAGGTCCGCAAGCGCTGGGGCAAGGCCGAGGTGCGCCGGCAGGAACAGGGCCGCGACAGGGCGGCAAAGGAGGGCCGTGCCTCGGCTGCAGGGTAGGGCCGGGACGGCGGCGGCGGCTGTCATTGCAGTAGCAGCGGCGGTTGTTTGAGCAGGAGCGGCGGCGGCTGTCACGACAGCAGCGGCGGCGGCGACCGGTCGTGGAGGGGCCGTGGAGGAAGCAGCAGCGGTAGCAGGCGCGACGGCAGCTGTTGCTGGGGGGGCGACGATGGGGCAGCAGGGCCGTGAAGAGCCAGGGAGGGGCCGCTAAGGGGCCGCGGAGGGGCCGTGAAGGAGCCGCGAAGGGCCGCGGAGGGGCCGCAAAGGGGCCTCGAAGGGCGGCGAAGGGGCCGCGAAGGGCGGCGAAGGGGCTGAGAAGGGGCCGCGAGGGGCCGCGAAGGGGCCGCGAGGGGCCGCGAGGGGCCGCGAAGGGGCCGCGAAGGGCCGTGAGAGGGGTCGCGAAGGGGCCTTAAGAGGGCGCGACGGGCCGCCAAGGGCAGGGGACGCGATGGGAGGGCAAGCGCACGGGGAGCGACTAGGGCAGGCGCGAAGCGCGCTCCGGGCAGGTAAAAAAAAAATTTCGCTTCAGTGGTGGACCCTAGGAAACGTTCCCACTAGGGAACCTGCTCTATACCATGTGAAATAACGAGGAATGATTGACAAGGAAATAAGTTGGGTACAAATATGTAACCCTAGGAAACTGTACCCCATACTGTCTACCCCACTACAGCCTAGAAAGACGATAGCATGAATGTTTGACAGGTGGTATGCATCACCCTGAATATATTATGTTGTTACGTAATCACGATTTGACACGCCGAATTCAATTCCAGAAGAAGGCGACGCACGCGCTGTAGTAGGTGGCGGTCAAAACCCTCAATAAATAATAAGAACTCAAAGTTAGGTTTCTTTTAGCAATTATCTTTTACTTATGGTTCGGCTTGTTTGCCAAGTCGTTTGGTCAGCTCCGGGCTGAAATCCTACGGTCGAGATTTTCCGCCCCTACTTTGATCACCCTTTTGGCACTGTTCGGCCCCAATATGGTCTTTTCCCCCTTCGAGAAGCCGCATGGTCTGCTCCCTATCAAGTTGCCACACCTCTACAGTCTTCTGGATGACGGTAAGCTCTTCACGGTCACTTTTGCTAGTTCACTGTTGTCCCTTCGTAACCCCTGCAGGACGCAGGTTCATGGACCTTTGCTCCCGTGGCCACGTCGCAAACCTCATACGCACGATTCTACAAGTCAGAGCACATATATCCGGATCTACGGTGCTCCAGCGCCCTACGTGGCCTTACAACGCTCTGTGATTCGTCCAAAGACCTCCCATCACCATTTTCGGCGCCGCAGCAAGGCCGATCCTTGTCAGCATGGATCCTCTCGTCTTATTAAACTTTCATGGAACTGCCCGTTTCTCCTCATGCCGCATGGCGGTGCCGGTCGGCAATTCGCAACCAAAAGGTCACGCACCACACGTCACTATCGGCCCAGCTATGGCTGGATCTGGCTACCGCTCACATCACTCAGCTACCTTGAACGGAATGTCTCGTCAACATTGGTCCTGCTGGCACCAGCAACCAACCCTTGCGGCGGATTTGGCCGCTGCATGGCCTTCTTCCTCCTCCACGGCTCTTCCTGCTTACTCATCGCTGAGCAAACCGTGTTCCCACGCCTGTTCTCCCTCGAGAGACAGCGTGACCCCTCTGGGGCATTCCTGAAGCTCTTAGGCCATTGCCTGTGCTTTGAACCACGTTTTACCCTACACCCCGGTTCCCCCGGCTCCGTTTCCCCTTGCAAACAACTATCGCAATGGAACCGGCTCACGGCCTACTTAACCTGCTCTCCCGGACTGCTTTTCCTTGACACTCCCACCATGGCATCTGCTCCTCTTGCGTTTGATGCTGTCATGGCGGAGACCGGAGGCCCTATCCCCTCCGTGAGTGATCTCTTGTCGGATGACAGTCATCAATCTCCTCTTGCTAAGAAGGTTTGCACCGGAGAGGTTTCGTCCTCCGCGCAGCCTGTCCCTGTTCAGCCGTCTGAACCCGACGGTGGGTTGGACGACATCACGCTCAACGCGGCTGACACAAGCTCCGCGCCACTCCCTATGCTGAACGGCCCGCACCAACGACTGCGTCGTAACCGTGGTATCGTGGGTGTGGTTGTTGATTCGCTGACTCGTGATACGCTCAACCTCGTTACGATCATCTTCCCTGACAGCCTTACTGAATCTCACCGGAGCAAGATTGTTAACCGTGTTTGGCTCGGACTTCGCCCTGCGCAGTTTCCGCACTCTGGTCGTGTCCCTAACTTTGAGTCATTGGCTGGAGAGATCCTGCGTCTCCCCCGTTGCTCCTACACGCGCCACATCTTCCAGCTGCCGACGCGCGACGACGCGAGGTGCTTCTGACGTGTCTTCCCTATGACCTACACCGCCAACGACGTGTCGGTTGAACTGAAAGTCTCCGATGACCCGGAGCCCTCGTTCACCGCTGCAAAGGCGCGGGGCGATCCCCACCTGGTCTTGCGCAACGTCCCTCTGGGGTATTCCCTCGAGGGGATCCGTCGGCTGCTCACTACTAGCCTTCGCGAAGGCGAACGGAGGTGGCTCTCTGAAGTTCGATCCTTTCACCGTGTTCATGACCCATACGAGGAAGTGTCCCTTCCCCAGATGATGGGTATCCCCATTGCAGATTGCGAAGATCAGCTTTTCGACCGCATCCCCGCCATCATCTGGCTTCCGGACGTCACCGCTCCTATCATCCTCAACATCTCCCGCCACAAATGCGAGATATGCACGAGTAACCACCGCTCTCGTGATCACGCGTGCTTCGCGGTTGCTCGACGCTCGCGGATCCCCAACCCTTACCAAGTCTCCGTTGGACAGCTGCAAAACATCAATGGTGACTCTTTTGTTCTTTTGCATCTCACATATCCTGCCCGGCTCTCTGATCTTACCCTGCACTACCTCAACCCCCCCCCTTGTGTCTTGCGGTTCTATCTATACCTACTCCTCTTGATCAGTTGCAAGCAACTTGGATATGGTACTTGACACGCTTTAAATCTCAATCATCGTTTTTCCCTAACCGCGTGTTAGGCCTTATGCCTTCCATAACCTTCCACCCTCACCCCTCTCCTATGGTTCTTTTCTACTCTTGTTGCCCCTCTCTATGTGACCACAGCAAAGCTGCTCGGGCAGACCTCCGTTCCCCTGGCAATCAAGGCCGACCCCGCATCATTTACATCGGCCTGGGAGACGATATCGAAACCTGGACCTGCACTCTGTGCGACTGGAGGAATAGCGCTTTTGGTCTTCAATCCTAGTATCTCCTTTCTCAATCGCACCACCACGGACGATGGGCGTATGCTTGTTACCCATATTAGTTTCCTGCAAGAACAGCTCAAAATCATTAGTGTTTATGCGCCCAATTATCTCCCTGAACGGCGGCAATGGTGGGAGAACACTCTCCTACCCGCCCTTGAAGTACCCACCCCGGCAGATGTTACATTAGTCAAGGGGGACTTCAACAATGTCCTCACCCCTGCGGACAGAAACAGGCCACTCAAAACCTGCGAAATCTCGGAAGGTGACATGGTTGCAGAGATTCTAACTGCGCACAACCCGGAGGACCCCCTACAAGAACGCCAACTTGTCGACCCGGTGTTTACCTTTAAATCTTCACGGCAGGACGGCTCCTCCTCGTTTTATCCAGCCTCTCGTTTAGACTGAATATACATCAGCAAAGCCTGGCTCCCTCGTATCCTCACCGCATCTCATCAGCCCCTTCCGCATTCAGTTTCTGACCACTCTCGCTACCCTGAAATCCGACTGGGCATCAACAACCCCAACTGCGCCCCCCGCGCCTGGCGCTTTCCCCATATACTCACACAGCGGCCCTTCATATTCCAACTTGTACAGGAAGCATGTCACCAGCTCCCCTCGCCACTCGTGCCGGAACATTGGGACCCATGGAAACACAAGTTATGCGCCTTTCTTAGACAATACTCTAAACAAGAAAAACTTCGCGTCAAGAAAACCACGTCTCACCTGCAGAAAGAAATCTGCAGGCTCCAACTCCACCTGGTCCGCACCCCGCAAGATACAGAAACAAGGGTCGCCCTTGATAAAGCCTCAAAACAACTCGATCAATACATTGCATGCAAGGCTGCAGACATTGCCATGAAGGCGAAACTCAAGGTAGAAGGAGCGAAGGAGATGGGTTTACCCTCCCTCCTCGTCGGACTCACCTCCAGGAACAAAGCGGCCCAGATCACTCGCCTCACGCTTCCATCAGGACAACAAACGACTGACCTACGAGCCATGTCGGACCTCTGCTCCAACTTCTACGAAAACCTCTACAATGGAGGTACAGGTACTTCTTCTTCGACCTCCTTCTGGGACCACATCTACCCCTTCTCGCTCCCTGGACGCTCGTGCATCAGAATCGCAGCACCCATCTCCCTCGCTGAAGTTGAGGCAGCAATGTCTTCCCTCTCCAAAGGCAAGACACCGGGACATGATGGTCTAGCCGGTGACTTCTACCACACGCACAGCTCCACCCTCGTCCCTATCAACGGGAGTGTTGTTAGGCTCCGTCCTCGCTTGGGCGGAGCCAACCTTGTGGTCGGGTGTGTGGGGGTTGCAGCCAGCCTGCGGCAGTGGGCACGGGGGCCACTAAAAGGGCGCCGAGCTGGAGGGTGCCTGGCTGGAGGGCACCGAGCAGGAGGACGCCGCCCTGGACGCCTGGACGGCAACCTGGGAAGCTGGACGCCGACCTGGGCGTCGGTACGACTTCCCGGGCGTCTAGTCGACGTCGTGGGCTTCCTGGGAGGCCAGACGCCGACCTGAGCGTCTGGTCGGCGTCCTGGGAGGCTGGAAGACGCTCTGGAGGTCTGCACGGCGTCTTGGGCGCCTAGACGCCAACATGGGGGTTCGAACAGTGTCTTGGGCGACTGGACGTCGGACTGGGGACGCCGCGCATAGGTGGTCGGCTACGGACTGCGCCGGTCAACCAGGCGTGGTTGCCCTGTCGACCGGGATACCCTCGCGACGTGGGCAAGTGTCGCCAGGGTGAAGTCTGCGAGGCCGACCTCGGAGGTGGTATCCCGAGGTCGACGTGGCTGGTGGGCGTAGTCGCTGGCGTGGAGTCTGTCAAGCGTCTGCGGTGTGCTCGTGACAAGGTGTGGAGCGCCAACCAGCTGCACGCACCTGCGAAGAAGATGCACCGTTGTCCTGCGGGTGCAACACTATGCAGCCGACTTGCTACAGCGTGTTGGAATCACTGAACAGGAATGGATGAACTAGCAGTGAAATGAGTACAAGTACCTAACCCTAGAATTGTGTACCCCCTATAGGCTAACCCATTGTAGCCTAAACTAACACAACATATATAATGTTTGACACACCCCCATAGGCAAAGTGGGGAGAACTAGGGGTCACAAGACCAGTCAAGGCAAAGCAAGGCACAACAAGCTCATGGTGGATCTCAAGGATACCACACAAATTCCGAGCACAAGCAAGTGGTCACAAGACCAGTTCACATGCAGGTTTATAATAGAGCAAAAGGTACAATGATCACAACCTAACAAGAGTAAACATGCAGGTATATATATAGAGATCACAGTACAAACAGACTCAAGAAGTAAGCAAGTGAGGTCCAGTAGGCACAAGGCCTAGAAGAGTGCAAAAGCGCTGATGGTCACAAGGCTGAAGCGCCTTGGTGAACACATCAGCAGTGTTGGCCTCAGAGGCCACGTAACGCAGACGAAGCTGACCACGCTCCTGCAGCTCTCGAGCAAGGAAGTAACGCAGAGCAATGTGCTTCGTTCTGTGCTCCAGTCTGTGCTCCTCACACGAGGCAATGGCTGCCTTGTTGTCGACGTACAGCACTGGAGGAGAACGAGGCTGCTCTCCAAGGCCGGTCAGCAAGTAGGTGAGCCAGCGTAGCTCCTGGGCCGCCATGGCTGTGGCGTAGATCTCAGCCTCACAACTGGAGCTGAGAACAAAAGAAGAGCAAGTAGAACGCCAAGAAACAGAACTAGAGCCAAGACTGAAGGAGTAACCCTGAGACGACCGCTAAGTAGCCTGGTCGTCTGCCCAAGAAGCGTCTGAGTGCCCAGTGAGAACAACTGGGACTCGCCCTCCAAGCACTAGCCCCATGCCCGACGTACTGCACAAGTAGCGCAACACCCTCTTAGCTGCATCCATGTGCTCCTTCCGGTGACGGCCGGGAGCGACATAGCGTGCAAGAATGCTGAGAGGGTATGCAAGGTCTGGTCGAGTGCAGGTCATCAGGTACATGAGGCAACCCACAAGCTCTGAATACGGGCCACTCGGCTCTACGGACTCATCCGAAGGCAGAGCTGAGAGCGAGTGACCAGTAGGAAGAGGAGTGGGCTGAGGCGAGGAGTACGTGAAGCGAAAGCGCTGAAGGACCTGCTGCACCATGTGTGACTGAGTCAAGGTGATGGTGCGGCGTGCTCTGTCCTGGGTGATTCGCAAGCCAAGATAGCTTGTCAGTTCACCCAGGTCTGTGCACGTGTGTCTCTTCTGCAGCTCGGACTTCACGTGGGCGAGTGCCACAGTGTCAGCAGTAGGAAAGACCAAGTCGTCGACGTACACAAGGACGTAGAACGGCGGCAGTGAGCTGTCGGTGCGTAGAAACATCGACGGGTCAGCAGTAGAAGGCGCGAACCCAAGAGCCGCAAGCGTAGTCCTCAGTGTGTCGTGCCACTCACGAGGCGCCTGGCGGAGACCGTAGACTGGCCGTCGGAGGCTCCACTGGGTACCAGGAGGGAACGACCCAGTGAAGCCAGGTGGACGGCGCAGCCAGATCTCCTCGTGCAGGCTGCCCTGCAGGAAAGCAGTGCTAAAGTCAAGCGAGTGGAGCTCGTAGTCACGCTGAGCGGCGACGTGCAGCAAAACCCGAAGAGTGGTCATCTTCGGGGTCGGGGAGAAGGTCTGGAAGAAGTCAACTCCCTCTCGCTGACTAAAGCCTCATGCAACGTAATGCGCCTTGAAGACAGGCG
Organism: Closterium sp. NIES-65; assembly: GCA_948144175.1. Lineage (NCBI taxonomy): Eukaryota > Viridiplantae > Streptophyta > Zygnematophyceae > Desmidiales > Closteriaceae > Closterium > Closterium sp. NIES-65. The sequence goes on along the minus strand of CANXME010002301.1, from coordinate 107,364 downwards.
GAGAGCCCGGCGGCCGCTTCACCCTGAAAATCCACATGCCACTGACGATGTTCGCCCCAGGTGGGGGAACCTCGTCGACGTAGGTGCTTGTGGACTTCCAGGAAGCCATCTCTGTGTCCATGGCTGACTGCCACTGATAGGAGTAGGGACCGGCCATCGCCTCTGCGTAAGAGCGTGGGGTCGGGATGTCTAGTGCATCCGGGTCTCCCTCAGGGGCAACAAGCATGGACACGAGATGGGGCAAAGCGGCAGCAAAGCACTCAAACTCCTCCTGCCTGTCCTCAAGGACGTCAATGCCAAGAGCACACTCACCCCCGACGGACGGAGGACAGACAGATTCAGACTCAGCAACTAGGCTAGCAGCGTAGTCTAGACGACAGCGAGCAGCAAAGTCGACAAGCTCAGCAACTAAGGCAGACGCAGCAGCAGACTCAAAGGAAGGGTCAGTGACAACAGTAGCCAGGAGACGCGTGACAGTAGGACTGGTAGCACGAAGAGAGTCTGACCCAGGGTCAGCAAGAGCAGGAAGAGAGGAAGCAGGAGGAGACGGCAGTAAGACACGCTGTGGAGCAGTGGACGGACGAAGCGCCATCCGGTGAGTGCCTGGGACAGCAGGAAGACGCTGACGCTGGACTCGACTACTAGAGAGAGCAATGCGGACAGGCGACTCAGGACGAGATTCAGGCGACGCAGGACGAGACGCAGGCTCGCGCCGCTCAGTAAGACCTCTAGTCGGACCAGTGTAAGGAGCAGGACCAGGGAGAGAGGAGGCAGACGGTAACGCCGACAGCAGCTGGACAGGCGGAGGACACGCTAAGGAGGGAGGAGGAGAAGGAGGAGGAAGGTGACCAAGAACCTGCTGAAGGAGCGGAACAAAGTACGGCAGAGACCGAGCAGTGACACCAGAGCCAACAGGGACACCCGCACCAGGGTCCGCAGCACCAGCAGCAACTCCAGCGCCCACGTCCTCAGCACCAGCGGCAGCTCCAACGCCCGGGTCCTCAGCACTAGTAGCAGCTCCAACGCCCGGGTCCGCAGCACCAGCGGCAGCTCCAACGCATGGGTCCTCAGCACCAGCAGCAGCTCCAACGCCCGGGTCCTCAGTACCAGCAGCGGCTCCGATGCCCGGGTCCTCAGCACCAGCAGCAGCTCCAACGCCCGGGTCCTCAGCACCAGGAGCAGCTCCAGCGCCCGGGTCCTCAGCACCAGCAGCAGCTCCAACGCCCGGGTCCTCAGCACCAGCAGCAGCTCCAACGCCCGGGTCCTCAGCACCAGCAGCAGCTCCAACGCCCGGGTCCTCAGCTCCAGCAGCAGCTCCAACAGCAGCGGGGTCCGTAACACGAGGCACGCCACTCCGAAGAGTGCAGCGCCGCTCGTACCACTCACGGATCCGCTCGCGGAAGGGGAGTTCCCGAACGGGAGAAGAAGCACTAGCACCAGTCCCAGTAGTACGTCCGGCACGAGCGGTACCTCTCCGGAGGCTGCAGTACTCTAAGTACTACGCACGCAGCTGCTCCGAGGAGAGGGCTCCTCCAGGTGCAGGACTCCCAGGCCTAGTACCTCCAGACTCAGAACCCCCAGACTCCGGACTCCGCAGCTCAGCACCACGAGGCTCAGCACCCCCAAGCTCAGCACCCTCAAGCTCCACACCCCCAGGCTCCACACCCCCAGGCTCCACACCCCCAGGCTCCACACCCCCAGGCTCCACACCTCCAGGCTCAGCAACCCCAGGCTCAGCACCCCCAGCAGGACGAGAGTCGACAGCTACCCCAACAGGCTCAACCGGGTCTACCTGAGACACACCTGAGGGAGCGGCACCCTGAGGGGGGAGGGGGTCTGCAACAGCAGCACCTGGCGCGAGGAAGAGAGGCGGGGGGGGGGGGAGCGGGGCAGTGCGGTAGGGGAAGAGGCGGTAGTAGGGGACGGACTCGTCAAAAGTGACGTCCTGGGAGGGCAAGACTCGGCGCGAGGTGGCGTGGTAAAAATGCCAACCAGACGCGTCCGGGACAAAGCCAAGGAAGAGGCAGGGAACAGCACGGGAGGAGAGCTTGTCCGCAGACGAATCGCGGACAAAAGCTAGAGACCCCCAGACCCGGAAACGCGACGCATCGCCAACCTCCCCCGTCCACAGCAACGTGGGCGAGGTCTCTGGCAAGGAGACACGGGGCCAGAGGTTGAGCTGATGCGCAGCGTACCGGACCACAAACGGCCACAGAAAGTGGGGGGCAGCCGCATGGATCAAGGAGGTACGAGCGACCTCCATGACCAGGCCAATGCGGCGCTCCGCAACCCCATTCTGCTGTGGAGAAGCCGGAAGCGTGAACGACTGCTCAATGCCGTGCTCAGCACAGTAGGCTGCCAAGAGGTCGGAGGAGAACTCACCACCTCTGTCAGAGTGCAAGCGCAGGACAGGAAAGTCCGAGTGAAAACGCTCGCTGAGCTGGAGACGGGCTCTGCGGATCCAAGGGATCAAGACATCAGGGACCTCACCCTTGGTGCGCAAGGGGAAGACCGAGTTGTAGCGCGAGTAGTCGTCAACAACTATCAGGAAGTACCTCTCCTGACCTTGACCACGGACGCGGGCTGGGCCCCACACGTCCATGTGGAGTGTCTGCAAGGGAGCAGTCGTCGGGGGGAACGAGGAGGAGTGAGGAGCGGCGCGCTGCCGTCCCTCGACACAGGGGAGACAGGTAGGAGCAGGCGAGGGTGGGAGGGCAAGAAGGACCCTGGGCAGGCCCGAGACAAGGTACCGGGAGTGCATGGCACGAAGCCGCTGCACAGATGGGTGGCCAAGGCGGTGGTGCCAGAGGACAGTCTCGTGTGCCAAAGAGCGACACGAGCAGGGGGCGGACAGCTGACCTGACGCGGACGCGAACGCAGTCGCAGCAACCTGAGGGGACTCAGTAGTCAGTGTGTACAGGTCCGACCCCGGCTGCCGAGTGAAGGTAGCCAAGTGACGGCCCGTACGAGCACACGTGCAGTGTGTCACGCGCTCGTAGGCAGGGGTGAACTGGTGAACACCCCCGTCCTAGAGTGCACATCCTGCCACCAAGTTTGTAGAGAACGAGGGGAGGTGGAGACCTGACAGTGTGCCCGACGGGACCGCAGGGCAGGGAAGGACAGTGGAAGAGGTCGCAATGACCGGACCCCCAGAGGGGTCAGCAAGGGAGACAGCAACTGGCCGAGCAAGCGGCTCAAGGGCAATGCGGTCACGAAAGAAGCAGCGAGAAGCACCTGAGTCCAGTGTGAAGGTGTGCAGTGTGGCACTCGACGCAGTACCTAGGGGGGGAGACACACGAGCACCTAGAGCAGCAGCCTCACCAGCACCTGGGGTAGCTGACACGCGAGTACCTGGAGCGGCAGACGCACTGGCCCTAATGCCCGGGTCGGGCGGCACACACAAGTACTCTGCACCCTCTCCACTAGTAGACATCACATACATGGCAGATAGAATAGCATCAAAGTCTAGAGCATAGATATCAATCCCCTTCTTCAGGAGATCAAGCCAGCGGGGCAGCTCAGTGGCCTGAGGGAACTGAACACGCCAAGCGTCGTCGAGACGAGAGAAGCAGCGCTGTGTGGCGTGCGGTCGTCCACACTGCTGACCAGTGCGGTCACCAGTGCGATGACGTACGTGCAGCTAAGACCACCCCCACCCCCGTGCTGAGAGTACCACTCACGGACCTCCTGGGGCGAGGGAGTGTGCTGCTGGCCCTGGCCACCGCCAGTGCCTCCACGGCCACCACCACCGCTGCCACCTCCTCAACCACCCCAACCCCTGCCGCCGCCTCGTCCTCCGCCACCCCAACCGCCGCCTCCACTCCTGCCACCTCCCCCGCCGCTGCCGCCACCACCCCCACCGCTACCACTCGCCCCTCCAGCCGAGCCACCACCCCCACTGCCTCCACCGCCCCCACCGCCGCCTCCCCCGCCGTCACCGCCACCACCCTTGCCCCCTTTGCCCTTGCCGCTGCGGCGTCCCCTCGAGGCAGACGCAGCGCCAACCTTCTCAATACCAAGAAGGTTGACAGCAGCAGTAGAGGCGACAGAGGGAAGAAGGGGGGAAGGAGAACACCCCTCAAAGAACGGGGTACGGGGGTCGCCACGAGAGGCACCTACAGCGACTATGCTAGTCTCAGCTGCAAGTAGCTCCTTCTCGAGGAGGGCAATGGTGAGCTCAGTGGGGCAACGAGCTAGGAAGTGGTCCCTGACAGCACGCAGTGTGTCAGGGAGGCGGGTGACTAGGTGGTAGAGAGTGAGCCAGAGTAGAGGGGGGTGCGTGGCAAGGAACTCAGCAGGTATGGAGGCACGGAAGCGGGCCTCACTAGTACGGAGGTGCGTGATGAGGTCAGCGACTGTGTGAAAGGAGGCCAGGTCGGGAAACAGGTAGGGGAGGGAGAGACGGCCTAGTGCGGTAGAGGCAGGTGAGGAGTAGCGAGCAACTACAGCTGAGTAGAGTGCCTGTGCAGTCTTGTGCTGACCAAAGTGCTCGCGTTCGTCTATCGGCAGGGAGTTGCAAATGGCGAAGCGAGCGTGGGCATCACGAGTCTGCCACTGTGAGCAAGCAATGCTGTCAGCAGTAGCAGCAGGGGCAGTGACATGGCCTAGGGCGTGATCGTACAGTGAGATGTCATCCTTGGCTGTGAGCTGTAGGTAGAGGTGCAGGTCAACGAGCCAGGTGTCAAACTTCACAGGGCGGCCCTCAGCATCGAACACGAGAACCTGTGGGCTAGCCATAGGAATAGTAGAAATAGCAGCAGTAGCAGTAGGAGAAGCAGGTAGGACGAACCAGGTAGGGCAGGGCGGCGCGGCTCGGTTCAGGTCGGGTCGCGGCTCGGCTGGGTGGCGCGGCTCGGTTCAGGGCGCGCGGCTCGGCTCGGGGCGCGCGGCTCGGCTCGGGGCGCGTGGCTCGGGTCGCGCGGCTCGGGTCACAGCGGGGACGGGCCGCCCGCTCTCCCTCGTGTGCTGCGGCGGGAACGGGCCGCCCAAGGCCTCTAGGTGGTGGGCACCGGTCGGTTGGGGCCCTAGAGGGGCGAGCGCGGGGCCGATCGAGGCCTGGGCGGGGCTATCGCGAGGCCAAACGGAGCCTTGACGGGGCTAGCAAGGGGCCAACGGGGCCTGAACGGGGCTAGCGTGGGGACGACGGGGCCTGAAACGGGGCCGACGGGGCCTGATACGGGGCTAGCGCGGGGCCGACGGGGCCTGAAACGGGGCTAGCGCGGGCCGACGGGGCCTGAAACTGGGCCAACGGGGCCTGAAACGGGGCTAGCGCGGGCCGACGGGGCCTGAGAGGGGCTAGCGCGGGGCCGACGGGGCCTGAAACGGGGCCGACGGGGCCTGAATCGGGGCTAGCGCGGGCCGACGGGGCCTGAGAGGGGCTAGCGCGGGGCCGACGGGGCCTGAAACGGGGCCGACGCGGCCTGAATGGGGCTAGCGCGGGGCCTGAACGGGGCCTTAAAGGGGCCGACGGGGCCTGAACGGGGCCGCTAGAGAGAGCGGGCGTAGGGCCGACGGGGCCTGAACGGGGCTAGCGCGGGGCCGTCAAGAGGGGCCTCTAGGGGCGTGACACGTCGAGGCGCCCTAGGGCACAGGTAGGTAGGTAGGTAGGTAGATACGTAGTGGTGGGCCCTTAGAAAATTTCGGTCCTAGGAAGGACCTGCTCTATACCATGTTGGAATCACTGAACAGGAATGGATGAACTAGCAGTGAAATGAGTACAAGTACCTAACCCTAGAATTGTGTACCCCCTATAGGCTAACCCAATGTAGCCTAAACTAACACAACATATATAATGTTTAACACAGCGTTGGCACACCGTGGACTTGCAACGTTGGCGAACCGCCACTCTGCAACGATGGAGCGGTGCGAGCGCTGCTGCGCCGGAGCGTGGTCGACCATGCTGCGCTGGAGGTCGACGAGCTGCCTAGCTAGCTGTGATGTAGTCTGTGCTGCCAATGTTGTTGGAACCAATTGTTCTGAACTTTTCCTAGTGGAACCCTTGCCAACTTTCCCCGTGACCTAGCAAGTGTGTGTGCACAAGGAAACGACTAAGGAACAAACGAACGCAGAGATCACACGAGTACCTGTGCCTAGCCCGTAGCCTAGCTCCCGTTGCTAAAGTTATCTCCGCATGGTGCGGGTTCTTGGACGACACCGCGACGTAGTTCAGTCTAGCCGACTTTGCACCAACCGTGTTCGTAGGCCGGCAGCCGTGCAGTCACTAGCGTGCGCGTAGGTGACGCTGAGGTGATGGACACCCTGGAGGCACAGCTGGAGGATGCGAGGAGACACCATGAGGCCTAGGAGTACGGGGCGATACCCTGGGCAGTCGTCGAGGTAGGGTTCCGCTCCATGTGAGCGGTGGAGCACCCCCCTTCTCGGCTGCCTCTCCTCGACCGGTGAACAACGACGGCGGCATCGACGTGGGCGTCAACGCCGGTGGAGGTGAGGTCGGCAGTAGTGCGGGAGGCACGTCGAGGCAACGAGGCATGATACACGCCGGTGAAGCCGGCAGCGTTCAGGCGCGAGGGATGCACTCGTCGGCGGCTGCAGGCTCCTTGAAGGGCGACGCCGGTGGGCGTCGAAGTGGAGTGTCGCCGATGTCGGCGACCCAGGTGACGGCGGGCGGGATTGCACCGAGCTACGGCTACTTCAAGTTTACGCTGGACAGGATCTTGGTCACCCCGCCGCTCGTTGGTCCACAGGACATACTCACATGGAAGGAAGCCATCGAGCCCCAGCTGGAGATGGCCGGGCTGATCGGCTTCGCCCGAGGGATCGTGGCGACGCCGTAGGAGCATCACGCCGACTTACGAGCGGAGTTTCGCGCCGTGCAGCTGTTGACCGTCACGGTCATCTCGCGGTGCTGCTCGCTGGGCGTGCGGATTGCCTTGAAGTGGTGCCAGGAGTACCTCGACGCCGGCCACCGGGCATGGCACTTCATCGAGTCGACCTACCAGGTCACCGATCACTTGTTCATCGCCCAGCTGGAGGGGCAGCTGACGCACCTGCGTATGGGTGACGAGGAGACGACGACTGACTACTGCAACCGAGCTCGGCGAATTCTCGCCACCATCAGGATGGCCGGCGCGTAGTACTCGACGGCGTCGTACGTCACCGACGTCATGCAGGGACTCTCGAGCAGCTACAACCTCCTGAAGCGGCTGTCCATGGCGACGAGCACAAGGGCGACGCTCAACGAGGACAACTTGACCTCGTACATCCTGCAGGATGAGGCGATGCAGGAAGCTGAGCAGTCCCAGAAGCTCTTGGCGCAGGCTAACTTCGTCGCCCTGGCGAAGCAAGGAGGTCGGCCGGGGCAGCGCGGACAGTCCGGCGGCAAGGGTAGCAGTGGCTGGAAGCCGGCCAAGGACGCCGACAAGAAGAAGTCGGCCAAGGATAGCGGTCGTGGAAGAGGAGGTCGACGCCGGAAATGCTGGCTGTGCGGCGACCCCGAACACCTCTCCTTCGAGTGCCCCGACCGCAGTAACTCCGACGACGACGACGCCAAGGGAGGCCGAGGAAGGTCTGGCAGCCGTCGTCCTCGTCGAGGTGGAAACAAGTCGTGCAAGGAGAAGCAGTCGACTAATTCGACCTCGGCGAAGGACGCCGACTCCTCTGCTGGCGGCAAGGGGCGAGACGACAAGGCGGCGTCATGCTCGCTGGTCGGCGTCGTGGAGCCGACCGTCTCGCTGGCGCCGGAGGCCGGTGAGGACTTCCAGGCGGTGGCAGCAGCTGTGCAGGCAAACCCGGCGGTGGTCCTACTTGACAGCGGATGCTTGCACCACCTGATGGGGACGAAGGAAGCCTTCGTCGACTTGGGGCCGAGCGGCGACGTGAAGCACGTGCGCGGCTTCAATGGGGCGCTTAGGACGTTCAGGGCCGTGGCACTGTCGCTCTGCAAGGAGAGGCCGGGAAGCAGGTGCTCATCCCCGACGTGCTCTACGTCTCGGGCGTGCGAGCAAACCTGCTTTTGGCCGGCCAGCTGAAGGAGCACGGCGTGAAGCTGCAGGAGGACAGCGACGGGATGCTACTCGTCTCGGTGGCGGGACAAGTGCTCGGCCGGGCAACGTACACCGGGCGTTTTTTCTGCACTGACCTGCGCCCCTGCTCGGCCAAGCAGACGACGCCCACCACGGAGGTGGTGGCCCTGCGGGCGATCGTCTCGGCGACGAAGGCAACGCCGGACAAGATGCACGCGAGGCTTGCGCACGTCAGCATGGACACTATCCGGAGCACGAGGTCGCCACCGGGCTGGACCTCAAGTCGGCGTCCGGCGCCAACTCACCGTGTGTTTCGTGCGTTGGCGGGAAGCTGGCGCAACACACCTTTCCCGACCATGGCTCCGATGCCGACGACGTGCTGGCCGTTGTGCACATCGACCTTTGCGGGCCGTTCCGCTTGGCTTCCCAGGATGGCAGCCTGTACTTCTTGCTGCTGAAGGACCGCAAGACCCGCTACGTGTGGGTGCGGCCGATCGCCAAGAAGTCGGATGCGTTGCCGGTGTTCGTGCAGTGGCTGGCGGTGGCTGAGCGGCAGACGAAGAAGTCGGTTTTGATGTTGCGCTCGGACCGAGGAGGGGAGTTCCTCGGGAAGCAGTTTACCGACTTCGTGAACGACAACGGGATCGTCCACGACCTGACCTACCCGTACACCCCGCAGCAGAACGGCTTGGCGGAGCTGTGAGATATATATGACTTGGTGTTTGTAGGCTCTAGTGGGGTAGACACTAAGGGGTACAGGTCTCTAGGGTTTCATATTTGTATCACACACTTTCCTAGTTCATTCATTCCTCGTGATTTTCACATGGTATCAGAGCGGGTTCCCTAGTGGGACCGTTTCTTCCTAAGGGCCCACCTTTTTTTTTTTTTCCTAACCTGCCCAAAGCGCGCTTCGCGCTCTGACCTGCCCTACCCTTTCGCGGCCCCTTTGCGGCCTGCCCTGCTCCTGAGGCCCGTCGCGGCCCCCCTTTGCGGCCCCTTCGCGGCCCCTTCACGGCCCCTTAGCGGCCCCTTCGAGGCCCCTTAGCGGCCTCCCTTCACGACCCCTTAGCAGCCCCTTCGCGGCCCCTTCACGACCCCTTAGCGGCCCCTTCGCGGCCCCTTCACGGCCCCTTAGCGGCCCCTTCGCGGCCCCTTCACGGCCCCTTTGCGGCCCCCCTCGCGGCTCCTTCTCGGCCCCTTCGCAGCCCCTTAGCGGCCCCTTCGCAGCCCCTTCGCGGCCCCCTCGCGGCCCCTTAGCGGCCCCCCTTCGCGGCCCCTTCGCGGCCTCGCCCCGCTCCCTGTAGCGGCCCCGCCCCGTCGCCAGTCGCGGCCCCGCCCCGTCGCCAGTCGTGGCCCCGCCCGGTTGCCAGTCGCGGCCTTGCCCTGTCGCCAGCCGCGGCCCCGCCCCGTCGCTAGTCGTGGCCCCGCCCCGTCGCCAGTCGCGGCCTCGCCCCGCCGCCCCTGCCTCGTTGCGACGCCTCAGCGGGACCCACGCGTCGCCCACGCCTCGTCGCGATGCCCCTGCGGGACCCGCGAGGCGCGGCTCTTGCGCGTCGCGACGCCCCTACGGGACCCGCGTGGCGTCGCCCCTGCCCGCTGGGGCGCCCTGCCCTAACCCGCGCCCTGGCCCCTGGAGCAGCCGCCCGTGGCCCCTAGAGCAGCCGCCCCTGCAGCAGCCGCCCCTGGCCCCTGGAGCAGCCGCCCCTGCAGCAGCCGCCTCTGGCCCCTGGAGCAGCCGCCCCTGCAGCAGCCGCCCCTGGCCCCTGGAGCAGCCGCCCCTGCAGCAGCCGCCCCTGGCCCCTGGGGCAGCCGCCCCTACAGCAGACGCCCCTGGCCCCTGGAGCAGCCGCCCCTGCAGCAGCCACCCTTGGCCCCTGGAGCAACCGCCCCTGCAGCAGCCGCCCCTGGCCCCTGGAGCAGCCGCCCTGCAGCAGCCGCCCCTGGCCCTTGGAGCAGTCGCCCCTGCAGCAGCCGTCCCTAGCCCCTCAAGCAGCCGCCTCTGCAGCAGCCGCCCCTGGAGCAGCCGCCGCTGCAGCTGCCGCGGAGCCCTCACCCTGCGGTGGTAGCGGCCTCGTCATTGCCGCCGTCGTATGCCTGCCCTTCTTGCCACTGGTGAGCACTGCCCTGCCCGTACTGCTGTTACTGCTGCTCTTGCTGCTACTGCTCTTTCTACAGCTACTGCTGCTCCTGGCGTGGCCAGATGCAGCTCCAGCGCCGTCCGCGTGAGTCCCTCACCCTCCAACAGCTTCGTGAGTGGTATGCTAGTTGGGGTTGTAGGGGTGGCCGCGCTGCGACTACTACTACCGCTACTACTGCTTCTACTGCGGCTACTACTGCTATTGCTGCTCCTGCCGATGACCAGATGCAGCTCCAGTGACGTCCGCGTGAGTCTCTCACGCCCCAGCAGCTTCGTGAGTGGTACGCTACTTGAGGTTGTCGGGGTGGCCGTAGTGGGAGTCGTCCTGGAGTGAGTAGTTCGGGAGCTGCTTCGCATGGCCAGGTGCAGGTGCAGCGTCGTCCGCGCGCGGTCCTTTCGCCCCAGCAACTTCGTGAGTGGTACGCTCAGCGTGGAGGGTCACGGAGTACTGCTCGCTGTCCGTACGTCATTCGCACTGGTGCTTGGACTGGTCAGCCTTGCGGGACGTTTGGTCACACAGAGTCCCGCTACTTCGCCCGGTTGAGCGACGCCTGGCGTACGGAGTTTGTCGACGCGGCTGAGCTCCCCGACTGGGTGCAGCTGCTTGGGCAGAGGGTAGATATCTATACTCTTGACTTTGATGCTATTCTCACTGCCATGTATGCATTGCCTACTAGTGGTGACGGTGACTGTTACCTGTGTGTTCCGCTTGACCCGGGCATTGAGACTGCTGCTCTAGGTGCTGGTGAGGCAGCTGCTCTAGGAGCTAGTGCGTCTGCTGCTCCAGATGCTGGTGAGTCTGCTGCTCCAGGTCCTGGTGAGTCTGCTGCCCCAAGCACTGGTGAGTCTGCTCTCTCAGGCACCACGTCGGCTCAGGTTTTGCACACCTTCACCCTTGACTCGGGTGCTTCCCGCTCCTTCTTTCGAGACCGCACCACACTCACGCCGCTTAGTCGGGCGGTTGCAGTCTCCCTGGCAGACCCCTCCGGGGGTCCTGTCCTTGCCCACTTCTCCACTATCTTACCATGTCCGGCGGCCCCTTCTGGCACCTTGTCAGGTCTCTACCTCCCCTCGTTCTCTACGAACTTGGTGAGTAGTGCTGACCTACAGGATGGAGGGGTTGACCAGTTCACTCCTGCGAGTCAGCGAGTGACCCACTGTACGTGTGCTCGGACGGGCCGACACTTGGCCACGTTTACCCGTCAGCCGGGGTCGAGCCAGTACACACTGACTACTGAGTCTCCTCTGGTTGCTGCGTCTGGTCAGGTAGCTGTGTCGGGTCAGGTGTTTCCTGCAGCGTCTAGGTCTGGTCCTGAGTCTGCCCCCTGCTCGTGTCGTCTCCCATCTCACCAGACTCTTCTCTGGCACCACCGCCTTGGTCACCCCTCCCTACCTCGTCTCCGAGGCATGGCCTCCCGTGTCCTTGTCTCTGGTCTCCCTGGTCCTTCCCTCCCCTTCCCCCGGGGCCTGCCCCTACCTGCGTTCCCTGCGTTGAGGGGCGGCAGCGCGCCACTACTCATTCCTCTGAGTTTCCTCCGACAGAGGCTCCGCTGCAGACGCTTCACCAGGACGTGTGGGGCCCCGCCCGCGTCCGTGGACAGTGTTACGAGCGTTACTTTCCGCAAGTAGTTGACGACTACTCGCGTTACACCACAGTCTTCCACTTGCGCAACAAGGGTGAGGTCACTGAGGTGTTGATCGACTGGATCCGCGCAGCTCGTCTCCAGCTCAGAGAGAGTTTCGGCTCGGAATTTCCTGTTCTACGTCTGCACTCCCACAGAGGCGGAGAGTTTTCCTCTGACCTTCCGCGAGCCTTCTGTCGTGCATGGGGCATCCGCCAGACGTTCACGCTTCCGGCCTCTCCACAGCAAAATGGGATTGCTGAGCGCCGCATTGGCATGGTCATGAACGTTGCTCGTACGTCCATGATCCATGCGGCTGCTCCCCATTTTCTGTGGCCGTTCGTGGTTCAGTACGCGGCGCATCAGATCAACCTTCAGCCCCGGGTCTCCTTGCCATAGACCTCCCCTACTCTGCGGTGGACGGGGAAGGTTGGCGATGCGTCTGCAAACCGTGTCTGGGGATCTCAAGCTTTTGTCCGCGACTTGTCTGCGGACAAGCTGTCCCCCCGTGCTGTTCCCTGCGTCTTCCTTGGCTTCCCCCCTGACGCGCCTGGTTGGCAGTTTTACCACCCTACCTCGCGCCGTTTTCTGTCCTCCCAGGACGTCACGTTTGACGAGTCGGTTCCTTACTACCGTCTCTTCCCCTACCGCACTGCACCCCTCCCCCCGCCGCCGCTCTTCCTCGCGCCAGGTCCCCCCCGGGTAGACCCCCTTGTAGCTGTTGGCGGGGTTTCTGCTGGCGGTGTAGCAGCTGGCGGGGTCTCTCTGCTGGCGGTGAAGCTGCTGGCGGGGTCTCTGCTGGCGGTGTAGCTGCTGGCGGGGTCTCTTCTGGGGGTGGAGCTGTTGGCGGGGTCCCTTTGCTGGCGGTGGAGCTGCTGGCGGGATCTCTCTGCTGGCGGTGGAGCTGCTGGCGGGGTCTCTCTGCTGGCGGTGTAGCTGCTGGCAGGGTCTCTCTGCTAGCGGTGAAGCTGCTAGCGGGGTCTCTGCGGCGGTGTAGCTGCTGGTGAGGCCTCTGCTGGCCGTGTAGCTGCTCGCGGCTGGCGCTGGTGCGGATGCCTAGTGTCGGTGCTGGTGCTGAGGGGTCTGACGGTGGGTCCGTCGACTTGCTTGGTGGCGGGCTCGCAGGTCCGGCGGTTCACCTACTGGCGGGGCCGCGGGGCTGCTGGCTCGTGGGCTGGCAGGTTCTTTGGTGGGTTCGTCAGCGGGCTTGCTAGCGCGCTCGTTGGCGGGTCCGATGGCGGGTCCGTCGGCGGATACGACGGCGGGGTCGCAGGCGGGTGGGCGAACGCGTGGCGATTTCGCTGGCGATTTCGCCGGCGATTTCACCGCGGGTTGCTGGCGGGTCCGCTGGCGTTCGCCATAGCGTTTGCCAGGGCCATCGTGATGAGCGCCACGATGCGACGGGACGGCCGCGAAAGTACTCGCCGTGGCTCCCGTCACTAAGTTCGCAACTAAGGACCTCACGGGCGCCATAACGAGTGTGTCAGCTGGTGGGTCCATAGGAACGTAACGGCTCTATACCATGTCAAGTTACTAGCGTAAAGTTTAAGGCCTAGGCTTAGTAGCCTAGGCCAATGTATGTCGAGAGAGTTTGTGCCAAGCGAGAGAGAGAATGGTTGGGTTCACTATAGCACACAAGGTACATATAGCAAACTAGCCAAGGTGCACCACCATATAAGCAAATATATAACTACTCTAACACTAATTACAAACAGTTATATAAACTATGCAAAACATAGTTTGACAGATCCAAGCGGCTGCACCCCATTTTTTGTGGCCGTTTGCAGTTCACTACGCTGCGCATCAGCTCAACCTCAGGCCCCGTGTCTTTGCTCCGGAGACCTCGCCCACACTGCGTTGGACGGGGAAGGTTGGCGATGCGTCGGTGTTCCGAGTCTGGGGATGTCGAGCCTTTGTCCGCGATACGTCCGCGGACAAGCTCTCCTCCCGTGCCGTTCCCTGCGACTTTCTTGGCTTTGTCCCTGACGCGCCTGGCTGGTAGTTTTACCACCCCACCTCGCGCCGTGTCTTCCCCTCTTAGGACGTCACTTTTGACGAGTCGGTACCCTTCTAACGTCTGTTCCCCTACCGCACTGCGCCGCTTCCCCCCCCGCCGCTCTTCCTCACGCCAAGTGCTACTTCGGTAGACCCCCTCCCTCCCCCGGGTCCTACCCCCTCAGGTGTTTCCCAAGTAGACCCGGTTGAGCCTATCGAGGTAGCTGTCGACTCTAGTCCTGCGAGGGGTACAGCGTCTAGGGGTGCTGAGCCTGGGGGTGCTGAGACTGAGGGTGCTGAGCTTGGGGGTGCTGAGCCTGGGGGTGCTGAGCCTGGGGATGCTGAGACTAAGGGTGCTGAGCCTGGGGGTGCTAAACCTGGGGGTACTGAGACTGGGGGTGCTGAGCCTGGGGGTGCTGAGACTTGGGGTGCTGAGCCTTGGGGTGCTGAGCCTGCGGGAGCTGAGACTGACTGTCTTGCGCCTGGTGACGCTCCCTCTTCACAGCAGCTGCGTGAGTGGTACTCTCAGCGTTACAGCCTTCGGCGTGGGGCTGCTGGAGCTGCGGGTTCTACCGGAGTTGGAGCTGGTGGTGCTTCGGGCACTGTGTCGCAGCCGGCACCTCCCTCCCTACAGCGACTACGTGAGTGGTACGCTCGCCGATGCAGCCTCCGAAGCGGCGCTCCTAGCACTGGGGTGCCGCTCGCTAGGCCCTGGTGCGGTTGGAGGTACTGGAGCTGCTGAGACTGGGGGTTCTGCTGAAGCTGGAGCTGCTGGAGCTGGTGCTACTACGGGTGCTGCTGGTGCTGGAGTTGGAGCTGCAGGTGCTGACGCTGCTGGAGCTGCCGGTGGAGCTGAGGACGCTGGGCCTACTGGAGTTGGTGTCGCTGCTGACCCTGGGGTTAGTCCTGCAGTTGCTGGAGCCGACAGTGTGGCTGGAGCTGGTACTCCTGGGGGTACTGGAGTTGGCGCTGCTGGAGCTGCTGCTGGGGGTTCTGGTGTTGTCTCTGCTGGTTCTGGGGGCGCTTCACGGCCACGGCCGTACTTCGTTCCGCTCCTTCAGCTGTTTCTTGGTCCGCCTCCTCCTCCTTGTCCTGCTCCCTCCTTAGAGTGTCCTTAGCCTGTCCAGTTGCAGTTCCAGTTACAGCCTGCCTCGCCCCTCCCTGGTCCTTCTCCCTACACTGGTCCGACAGGAGGTCTTACGGAGCGTCGTGAGCTTGAGTCTCGTCCTGTGTCGCCTGAGTCTCGTTCTCCATCGCCTGCTTGTGCTGCTCGCACTGGTCGTCGTGTCCCGCGTCAGCGTCCTCCTGCTGTCCCAGGCACTCACCAGATGACGCTTTGTCTTTCCACTGCTCCACAGCGTGCCCATCTGCCTTCTCCTCCTACGTCCTCTCTTCCTGCCCTTGCTGACCCGGAGTCCGACAACCTTCGTGCTGCTAGTCCTACTGTCACGCGTCTCCTGGCCACTGCTGTCACTGACCCTCCCTTCGAGTCTGCTGCTGCGCCTGCCTTAGTTGCTGAGCTTGTCAACTTTGTTGCTCGCTGTCGTCTAGACTACGCCGCGAGTCTTGTTGCTGAGTCTGAGTCTGTCTGTCCTGCGTCCGTCGGGGGTGAGTGTGCTCTAGGCACGGACGTCCTTGAAGACAGGCAGGAGGAGTTTGGGTGCTTTGTCGCTGCTGTACCTCATCTCGTGTCCATGCTGATTGCACCTGAGGGAGACCCGGATGCACCAGACATCCCGACCCCGCGCTCTTACGCTGAGGCGATCGCGGGTGAGTACTCCTCTCAGTGGCAGCCAGCCATGGACGCAGAGATGGCATCCTGGAAGTCCACTGGCACTTACGTCGACGAGGTTCCACCTCCTGGGGCGAACATCGTCAGTGGCATGTGGATTTTCAGGGTGAAGCGGCCGCCAGGTTCTCCGCCTGTCTTCAAGGCTCGTTACGTTGCTCGAGGCTTCAGTCAGCGAGAGGGAGTAGACTTCTTCCAGACCTTCTCCCCCACCCCAAAGATGACCACTCTTCGGGTGCTACTGCACGTTGCCGCTCAGCGTGACTACGAGTTTTGTCTCTTGACTTCAGCACAGCTTTCTTGCGAGGCAGCCTGTACGAGAAGATCTGGCTGCGCCGCCCTTCTGGCTTCACTGGGTCGTTTCCTCCTGGTACCCAGTTGAGCCTCCGGCGGCCGGTCAACGGTCTCCGCCAGGCGCCACGTGAGTGGCACGACACACTGAGGACTAATCTTGCGGTTCTTGGGTTCGCGCCTTCTACTGCTGACCCGTCGCTGTTTCTGCACACCGAAACTTCGCTGCCGCCGTTCAACATCCTCGTGTACGTCGACGACTTGGTCTTTGCCACTGCTAACACTAAGGCTCTCGCCCACGTGAAGTTGGAGCTGCAGAAGAGACACACGTGCACAGACCTGGGTGAACTGCACAGCTACCTTGGCTTGGAGATCACCCGGGACAGAGCACGCCGCACCATCACACTGACTCAGTCACACATGGTGCAGCAGATTCTTCAGCGCTTCGGCTTCACCTGGTCCTCGGCACAGGCCACTCCTCTGGCTACATGTCACTCGCTCTCAGCTCTGCCTTCGGATGAGTCCGTAGAGCCGAGTGGTCCTTACCCAGAGCTAGTTGGCTGCGTCATGTACCTGATGACTTGCACTCGTCCTGACCCAGCATACAATCTTGGCCTTCTGGCCCACTACGTGGCTCCTAGTAGGCAGTGAAAGGTGCACTGGGATGCGGCAAAGAGGGTATTGCGCTACTTGTGCAGTACATCGGGCATGGGGCTCGTGCTTGGAGGGAGGAGCTCAGTTGTTCTCACTGGGCACTCAGACGCTTCTTGGGTTGACGACCAGGCTACTCAGCGGTCGTCACAGGGTTACACCTTCAGTCTTTGCTCTGGCTCAGTTTCGTGGCGTTCTATGCGTTCGTCTTTTGTTCTCAGCTCCAGTTGTGAGGCTGAGAACTACGCCACAGCCATGGCTGCACAGGAGTTATGCTGGCTCACCTACCTGCTGACCGACCTGAGAGAGCGGCCTCGTTCTCCTCCAGTGTTGTACGTCGACAACAAGGCAGCCATTGCCTTGTGTGAGGAGCACAGACTGGAGCACAGAACGAAGCACAGAACGAAGCACATCGCTCTACATTACTTCCTGGCTCGAGAGTTGCAGCAGCGTGGTCAGCTTCGTCTGCGTTACGTGGCCACTCAAGCCAACACTGTTGACATATTCACCAAGGCACTTCAGTCTGGTGATCATCAGCATTTTTGCACTTTGTTAGGGCTTGTGCCCACTTTTCCTCAGTTGTTGTAGACTTTGCCTGTACTGTGATCTATATATATTTATACCTGCATGCTTGCATGGCTAGGTAGAGGTCACTGTGATGTTTGTGTTGCATGTATGCCTCTGCATGTGAACTGGCCTTATCGCCCTTTGCTTGTGCTCAGTGTGTGTGGTGACTTTGTGATCCACCTTCAGCTTGCGTTTTCTTTCTTGACTGGTCTTGTGACTCCTTGCTCTACCCCACTTAGCCTATGGGGGTTTGTTCAACATTATATATGTTATTGCTGTGTAGGCTACATTGGGTTAGCCTTTAGGTGGTACAATACTCTAGGGTTTCCCACTTGTACCATCAATGTTCCTAGCTCAATCACTTCTTGTTTCTGACCCGAGTTGCATCAGGTTGAGGTTGAGGACGGCGACGTTGCTGAGGAAGATCCTCAGCGTGACATAGCTGCTCACCAGCGCGTACGTCTCGTTGTAGTAGGCGCCGTACACCTGCGTGAAGCCCTTTACGACCAGTCTTGCCTTCTCGCGCTCGACAGTGTCGTCGATGTGGTACTTCGTCGTCAACACCCACCGGTTCTTCATAATGTTCACCCCAGGTGGGCGTTCGACCAGCTCCCAGGTTCCCATGCCGATGAGGCTACAGATCTCCTCCTCCATGGCGGCCTTGACCGCCTTGCCCTTGCAGCTCGCCAGCGCCTCCTTCATCGTCATCGTGGAGTTCTTAGTGGTGCTCGGAGTCGGCGTGCATGTCGGGGTCGAGCTCCGGCAGTTCTTCATCCTCCTCAGCATCGTCATACAGTAGGTCGTCATTGACCTCGTCGTACACCGTGATGAAGGCGGCCGGTACGAAGAAATCGGGCGGCCTCCAAATTCGGCCTGTACGCCGTGGTCCAGGCTGGACTTCAAACACGTCGCTGTCGGTGGACTCCTCGACATCCCCTCCATCGCTACCGGCGTCACTGCCATCAACATCCTGTTGCACCACAGTCGGCGTCCCTGCCGACTTCTCCTTTGTGACCGGCTCCTCTGCCAACTTCTAGGTCGCCGACTGCTCCTTGGTCGGCTTCGTTGCTGCTTGCTCCCCTGTCGGCTGTTGCCCAGCTGGTTCCTTCTTCACTGGCTTCACCAAATTTGGCTGCACCTTCTCGGCCTGTTCCCTGGTCGGAGTCAGCTTTGCTCCCATGCCGACTTTCGCAGCGTCACGTCGGCCACCGGTGATGCTTTTGGCCGGCTCCACAGGCGACGCCCCGCTTCTCCCCTCATCGCCGGAGACCGACACCGGAGTCAGCCCACATAGGTTGGCAACAAGGGGAGGGGCAGGGGGGCAGGGGAAGTGGAGGAAGAGGGAACGTCCTCGGTGTCCTCAGCAACAAGCTCACCGACCTCGGCGAGCAAAGAGGAGCGTCGCCGTCGAGGTGTCCGTCGGTGGGTTGACATGCGTCCGTCCCGACGCTGGCCTGTGCTCCGACTTCCACACCTCCAGCGACATAGTCTCGTAGAACACCACGTCCGACGAGGTGACCACCAGGTTGTCGGCGATGTCAAGGAACTCCCAACCCTTGCTCGCCTCTAACACACCGAGGTGAAGGGCCCACCTGGCCTTCGGCTTCAGCTTGCCACCACGCTACTGCTCGGGGACGAGGAACTGTACCATGCAGCCCCACACTCGTGCCAGCGACAAGTTGGGCTTCTTCCCCGGTGGTTGCGTCGACCTCTCCGGGTAGTTTTGGACCCTGAAGGCCTGCCGCAGAGCAAGGTGCCACCAGTGGTGCTCCACGCCCATGTGCAGCAGCATCGTCCGCACCGACTTCAACACCATCCTCATCTCCCGCTCCGCCATGCCGTTCTGAGGTTGTGGACGATCCACTTGCCATCCACGAAAGCGGTGAACTCCTTCCCGAGGAACTCCTCTCCCCAGTCAGGGCGCAGCATGAGCACCAAATTCTTCGTCTGCCACTCAGCCACCGCCAGCCACTGCCCGAACTCCTGCAGCACATCCGACTTCTTGTCGACCGGCTGCACCCACACATAGCGGGCCTTGTGGTCCTTCGGCAGCTAGAAGTATAGTCTGCCATCCTTGGCAGCCACGCGAAACGGCCCGCACAGGTTGATGTGCACGACGGCAAGGGCGTCCTCGGCGTCTGAGCTCTTGTCGGGAAGGTATGCCGGGCCATCTTCCCACCGATGCACGAGACGCGAGGTGAGTCGCTGCCGGACGTCGGCTTGAGGTCTAGCCCAATGGCGACCTCATGCTTAACCGAGCTCTGGATGGTGTCTATGCAGACGTGCGTGAGCCTCGCATGTAGCCTGTCCGGCGTTGACTTTGTAGCCGAGACTATCGCCCACAAGGCCACCACCTCCGTCGTGGGTGACGTCGACTTCACCAAGCAAGGAAGCAGGTCGGTGAAGAGGACTCGGCCAGTGTAGGACGCTTGACCAAGGACGTCCCCTGCGGCAGAGACGAGCAGCATCTCGTTGCCATCCTCTTGCAGCTTCACACCGTTCTCCTTCAGCTGGCCGTCTGACAGCAGGTTCGCGTGCACGCATGGGACGTAGAGCACATCGGGAATCAGCACCTGCTTCCCAGCCTCCCCTTGCAAGGCAACCGTGCCCCGGCCCTGGACGTCCTGCAGCGCCCCGTTGAAGCCGCACTCGTGCTTGACGTCGCCGCTCGGCTGCAGGTCAAGGAAGACCTCCTTTGTCCCCATCAAGTGATGCGAGCAGCCGCTGTCAGGCAGGACCACCGACGGGTTCGCCTTCATAGCTGCCGCCATCGCTTGGAAGTCCTTGCAGGCCTCCGGTGCCAGCGAGATGGTCGGCTCCACGACGCCGACCAGCGAGCACGACGCCTCCTTGTCGTCTCGCCCTTTGCCTTCTGCAGAGGAGTGGGCGTCCTTCATTGAGGTCGATGACTTGGTCGACTGCTTCTCCCTGCACTGCTTGCTCTCTCCGAGAGGGCGACGCCCGGCTGATCTCCCTCGGCCACCCTTGGCGTCGTCGTCATCCAAGTCACTGCGGTCGGGGCACTCGAAGGAGAGATGGTCAGGGTCGCCGCACACCCAGCACTCCCGACGTCGACCTCCTCCTCCACGACCGCTCTCCTTAGCCGACTTCTTCTTGTCGGTGTCTTTTGCCGGCCTCCCGCCACTGCTTCCACCGCTGCTAGACTGCTCGCGCTGCCCCGGTAGGCTTCCCTGCTTCGCCGGGGCAACGTAGTTCGCCTACGGCAGGAGCTCCAAGGACCACGCAGCCTCCTGCATCGCCTCGTCTCGCAGGATGTACGAGGTCAGGGAGTCCTCGTTGAGTGTCACCCGCGTGCTCGGCACCACCGACTACCGGTTCATCAGGTTGTAGCTGCTTGGGAGCCCCTTCAGGACATGCGTGACGTACGACGCCGTCGAGTACTGCACGCCGGACATAATCATGGTGGCAAAAAGTCGTCATGCTCGGTTGCAGTAGTCGGTCGCGGTCTCTTGGTCGCCCATCCGCAGCTGTGTTATCTGCTCCTCGAGCTGGCCGATGTACAGATCGTCAATTACCTGGTATGTCGACTCGATGAAGTGCCACGCCTGGTGGCCGGCGTCCAAGTAGTCCCTGCACGGCTTCAAGGCAATCCGCACGCTCGGTGAGCAACACCGCGAGATGACCGTGAAGGTCAGCAGCTGTACAACGCGGAATTCCACTCGGAGGTCAGGGTAGTTCTCCGAAGGCGTTGCCACGGTGCCGTTGGCGAAGCCGATCAGCCCGGCCATCTCCAGCTGAGGCTTGATGGCTTCCTTCCAGGTGAGGATGCCAGGTCGACCAACGAGTAGGGGGTTGACCGAGATCCTGTCTGGCGTAAACTTGAAGTAGCCGTAGCTCGGTGCGACTCCTCCCCCAGTCACGTGGGTCGCCGACATTGGCGCCAAACCACTTCGACGTCCTCCGAAGTCACCCTGCGAGGAGCTTGCAACTGTTGACGACTGCATTCCTCTTGCCTGAATGCTGCCGACTTCATCGGCGTTGATTACTCCTCTCTACCTCGACGACGGCGTGCCTCCCGCAGTGCTACTGACTTGGTCACCGGCGTTGACGCCCACGTCGACGCCGCCGTCGTTGTTCACCAGTCGAGGAGAAGCTGGCCAAGAAAGGTGCTTTGTTGCCCACACGATGCAGATGCCAGCCTCAACGACCGCCCAGGGGATAGCTCCGTACTCCTGGGCCTCATGGCGTCTCCTCGCATCTTCCACCTGTGCTTCTAGGGTGTCCATCACCTTTGTGTCACCTACGCTCACGATGGTGACGGCACGGCTGCCGGCCTACGAGCAACTTAGGTAAGTGACAACTATGTCGACTAGAATGAAAGGTAAGTCGTGTGCCGTCCACGCTCACCGCACTATGCAGAGATAACTTAATCAATGGGAGCGGCATGGGGCTAGAGTGATCTCTATGTTCCTTAGTCGTTTCATTGTGTTCTTACTACTTGCTAGTTCACGGGGAGAATTGGCAAGAGTTTCACTAGGAAAAGTTGACAACAATGGTCCTGAATTATAGCAACAAAGTTGGCAAGACTGACTACATCAGAGCTAGTATGCAAGCAGGATGAATGCCAGCGCAGCACGGTCGACCGTGTTCTAGCACGACTTGGTCGACCGCGCTCCAGCAGTGCAAAGTCGCGGCCCGCCAACACGGCAAGTCGACAGCGTGCCAACGCTGCAACAAGTCGGCTGCACAGCTTTGTACCCGTAGGACAGCAGCGCACCCGCTTCGCACGTGCTCGCATATGATTTGCGGGCTGTGTCTTGTCACGTGCACAGCTCACACACCAAATCGTCCTCGTGCTGATGACTGCTCCTGATCAGCCACGTCGACCTTGGGATACCACACCGAGGTCGGCCTTGCCACTAACACCTAGGCGACTGTCACGTGCCTTTGCAGAAACCCGTCGCCCAGGTAACCTGATCGACCGGGCAACCATCTCGTCGACCAGCACCTCCTAGACGTGCCCGTCGACCACCCAAGTCGACGACCACCTCCAGTCGACCTCGTCAGGTTGACCACGCCCTTGGTCGACCAGCTCCGAGTCGACGACACTCCTGGTCGACCAGCTCCAAGTCGACTAGCACATCCGTCAGCCGGCCATTCAAGTCGGCTTCCCCAAGTCGGCGTCACCAAGTTGACGCCCTCCATAAGTCGACCTCCCAAGTCGACCACCTAAAGTCGGCGCCCTCCCAAAGTCGGCGCCCTTGCAGTAGCCCCCACACAAGTCGACCAGCCCTGTCGACCAGCTTGCCTAGTGCCACAGGTTGGCTGCACCTCCCGCACATCCGACCACGAGGTCAAGGCCAACACAACTCCTGTTGACAGCACCTACGGAGGTACTGCCCGGAAGCCCCGACATGCGCTTAGTACGGGATGCGCGTGCGTGTAGAGAAATAGTATTTTACTATCCAAAAGGAGCGAAAAGGACCAGATGGCCTAGCTTACGCCCAAGCCAAGATTGCACGGCTAAGGGCGCGACAGGCAGAGCTGGAGATGGCGGAGGAAAATGTACCGTAATGATGGCTCAGAAATAATAGAGCAGCAGTGAGGAAACCATTTTTTGTGATAGCGAGGCCATCCAGGGGAGCTCGGGCTCAGATTTAGAGAGCCGAAGGTGAGGCATGAGGAGCACCGGCAATGGAAATTGGTCCAAGAAGTAAATTAGTCCAAGCAGAGCAGGGCAAGGGATTTGGCACGATGACACCTGCAGAGCAAGGCGCCATTGCAGGGGGCTGCGTTTCAGTAAGGCAGGCAATTGTGGACAGAGGTGCAGCATACGTCCTACTGGGATGGAGGCTGGCAGGTAACCAATAGTTGGATCAGCAAAAAAACCGATAGCAATGTGCCACCTATTGATGACCGCGGAAGTGGGGGGGCCCTATGTGGATGGCAAAGACAGAGTCCTGTGAAGGTAGTGGTGCAGCCTGATACGAGGGGGGAGTGCATTTTGTGGGTGAAGTGTGGAGTTTCGAAGTCAGAGGACAACGATATGTTAATAGGGGTGAAATTCATGTACAAGGAGGGAGCTACCATCTGCACGTGGGAGGAGAAAATGACGTACCACATGCACTATTGGGAAAAGGAAGGGCCGTTGAGACAGCTGTATGTATGCTTCGTGCATCAAAAGCCCCGGGAAGCATACCAGTATCGGTTCAACCCCATGGTTTGCGGCTTGTTGTCCTTGTGAGTGAATATGTGAGAGGCTTGGAGAAGGCAAGCCAAAGTGACATGCTTTACTGGCAACCGTTCAAGCTCAGTTCTACGCAAGTCTCACAAGGTGTCATGCTAAAGGTTGCACCGTTCTCAATCACCCAATATTATATAAAGTGAGGAGCGTGCAGAAATTGTGCAAACTATATCAGCTCGTGTGGCAACAATGAAATTTACCTTTGAACCATTTGCATCCTTGTTTGTGATTGAAGTTGTTGCTGCCCTATCCGCCATTTCTATGATCTCCTTTGAAGTTGTTGCAGCCCGGACACCGTAGCGACCCGCCATTTTGCGACGGCAAAAGCAATCTTGGAAAATTGCTTGCTTGATATATTACAGGTGTGCTGATAAGCATGGACCATGACCCGGGAAGCAATGCTAGCAACTTTGTCTCCTTTTGGAGCTCACTATGATTGAGATCAGCTCCTTCAAGCCACGTAAAAAGTCGAAGAATTTCTGGAACCCATCCTCAACAGGTTCACCATCATCAACTTGAAGTGATGACATTTTCCACTTTAAATCTAGTGCTACCACTACTGTTATAGGTGCATAAACATCTTGTGAGAAGCATATGCCTAGCCTCCTCTCTCCGTTTCACTCGGAAACGGCTTGGCGTGATGGATTTACCTGCTCCCTAATGCTTGCCTAGGGAAGAGATAGGCTTGTGCAGTCTTCTACACCCACGAGCTCTTCCGCGAGTCGTTCTCGGGGTGCTTCCGTGTTCCTTTTATGACCCCTGCAGGTTATAACGACTAAATGTAATCCCTTTTTTTAAGGACCACTCAGCAAAGTTGTCGTCGTTCAACATGTCAAGGCTAGACGCTCCAGGTAATCATAAGACCTGCATTCAAAGTCAAGGCCAAACGCCCCCAGATATGGGCGCATGCGCGCTTATAATAAATAATGTTTTTTCTGGGAGAGCGCTTATAATCGAGACAAAATATAAGCTCATTGGAAAATCACAAATGAAATACATTAAATGTTTACACCAAAATCTAGATCTCATTTTTGCGATATGAACCACGTCGAAACCATACGAAATCTTGAATGAGAATCTGGTGCAAGGAAATGGTGAATGATTCCATACCAGCACATACAGTTAGAATCAATTACCAATACCATGCCAACACACCGTGATAGTGTCAAACTCATATGCTATAGTCTGTGTAGGCTGTAGTGGGGTAGACAATATGGGGTATAACACTTTTAGGTTTTCCTACTTGTACCCACCTGCTTGCTAGTTCATTCATTCATCATTCTTCACATGGTATAGAGCAGGTTCCCTCGTGGGAACGCTTCTCAGGGCCCACCACCTAACTCAATCTTCTTCCTGCACGAGGCTCGCCCCGTAGGCCGCCCTAACGTCGCGCCCTCTTAGAGGCCCCTCGTCGCCGTCCTAGCGGCCCCGTCACCGCCCCTCTAGGCCCCTCGCGGCCCCTTCACGGCCCCGTCGCCGCCGCTCTAGGCCCCGATGCCGCCCCTCTAGGCCCCTCGCGGCCCCTTCCCGGCCCCGTTGCCGCCCCTAGCGGCCCCGTCGCCGCCCCTCTAGGCCCCTCGCGGCCCCTTCGCGGCCCCGTCGCCGCCGCTCTAGGCCCTGTCGCCACCCCTCTAGGCCCCTCGCGGCCCCTTCGCGGCCCCGTGGCCGCCCCTTGCGCCCCCGTCGCCGCCCCCTCTAGGCCCCTTACGGCCCCTTCGCGACCTCGTCGCCGCCAATATCGGCCCCGTCGCTGCCCCTAGCGGCCCCGTCGCCGCTCTTCGCGGCCCCATCGCCGCCTCTACCGGCCCCGTTGCCGCCTCTACCGGCCCCGTCGCCGCCTCTACCGGCCCCTTCACTGCTAAGCCGCCCAGCAGCTGAGCAGCCGAGCCACCACGCCGCCAGCCGCCCAGCATCCGAGGCGCCCAACAGCCGAGCCGCCGAGCCGCCCAGCAGCCAAGCCGCAGAGCCACCGCGCCGCCCACCAACCGAGCCGCCAAACCGCCCAGCAGTAGAGCCGCCCAACAGCCGAGCCGCCGAGCCGCCCAACCACTGAGCCGCCGTGCCGCCCAGCAACCGAGCCGCCGAGCCGCCCTACCGTCGAGCCGCTACTGTTCCTACCGGCGCGCCCCGGCCCTACTTCCTTGGACTGGTGAGATCACTCCCTGCTAGGCCACTACAGTCATGGCTACCCCCAGTGTCCTTACCTTTGATACTGAGGGTCGTGCTGTTGACTTTGAGGTCTGGGTCGATGACCTCCAGCTGTTCCTACAGTGCGATAGGGCAGACAGACTCTCCCTGTTTGATCTCACCTCTGGTGCCTCTCCTGCCCCGCCTGCTACTGCTGACAGCACTGTTTGCTCACAGTGGGCCACGCGCGATGCTGCTGCCCGTCTTACTGTGCGTTGCCACTTACCGACCACTGAGCGTGCGCAGTTTAGCCAGTACAAGAGTGCTAAGACCTTGTACGACGCTGTAGTTGCACGCTACTCTTCCCCTGCCACTGCTGCGCTTAGCCGCCTCATGCTACCGTTCCTATTCCCTGGCCTTGCTGCCTTTCCCCCTCTTGCCCTCTGTTGCCTCTGCTGTTGCGGCCGACCTCGTTGGCTTCGAGTCGGTCGGCGCTGCGTCTGCCCCTAGCGGGAGACGCCGCACCGGCAAGGGCAAGGGGGGCAAGGGCGTTGGAGGGGCTGGCGGGGGCGATGGAGGTGGTGGTGGAGGCAGTGGAGGGGGTGGGGGTGGTGGTGGGAGTGGTGGCGGGGGTGGAGGTGTCGGTGGCAGCAGTGGAGGCGGAGGAGGCGGCGGTGGCGGAGGGAGCGGAGGCGGCGGAGGTGGCGGAGGCGGTGGAGGTGGCGGAGGCGGCGGAGGCAGCGGTGGAGCTGGTTGCGGCTCTGCGCAGAGGAGTGGCTCCGGTGGTGGTCCGCGCCAGCAGCAGCAGCCCAGTTGTGAGACCTTGTCCCCTCAGCAGCTTCGTGAGTGGTACGCTGCGCGTCAGCGGGGTGGGGGTACTGGTCCCTGCACCTACGTCCTCCGTACCGGCGACCGCACTGGTGAGCAGTGCGGGGGCACGCACTCCACCCAGCACTGCTTCGGCCGCCAGACGGACGCGTGGCGTCACCAGTTCCCTGACGCCACTGAGATCCCTCGCTGGGGAGAGCTGTCTAGGGCGGGGGTTGCTATCTTTGATCTTGACTATGATGCTATTCTTGCTGCCACGTATGCTGTGTCTACTAGTGATGAGGGTGACTGTTACCTGTGTGATCCGCCTAACCCGGGCATTGAGGCTGCTGCTCTAGGTGCTGGTGAGGCTGTTGCTCTAGGTGCTAGTGCGTCTGCTGCCCCAGGTGCTGGTGAGTCTGCTCGCTCAGGTACCACGTCGGCTCAGGCCTTACACACCTTCACCCTTGACTCGGGTGCTTCTCGCTCCTTCTTTCGAGACCGCACCACGCTTACGCCGCTTAGTCGTCCGGTTGCGGTCTCCCTGGCGGACCCCTCTGGGGGTCCTGTCCTTGCTAGCTTCTCCACTGTCTTACCGTGTCCGGCAGCCCCCTCTGGCACCCTGTTAGGTCTCTACCTCCCCTCGTTCTCTATGAACTTGGTGAGTGGAGCTGATCTACAAGATAGGGGGGTTGACCAGTTCACACCTGCGAGTCAGCGGGTGACCCACTGTACGTGTGCTCGGACGGGCCGGCACTTGGCCACGTTTACCCGTCAGCCAGGGTCGAGCCTGTACCTACTGACTACTGAGTCTCCTCCGGTTGCTGAGTCTGGTCAGGTAGCTACGTCAAGTCAGGTGTTTGCTGCAGCGTCCAGGTCTGGTCCTGAGTCTGCGCCCTGCTCGTCTCGTCTCCTGTCCCACCAGACTCTCCTTTGGCACCACCGCCTTGGTCACCCCTCCCTGCCTCGTCTCCGAGGCATGGCCTCACGTGTCCTTGTCTTTGGTCTCCCCCGGTCCCTTCCTCCCCTACCTCCGTGGACTGCCCCTACCTGCGTCCCCTGCGTCGAGGGGCGGCAGCGCGCCGCTTCTCACTCCTCCGAGTTTCCTCTGACAGAGGCTCCCCTGCAGACTCTTCACATGGAGGTGTGGGGCCCCGCCCGCTTCCGTGGCCAGGGTCACGAGCGTTACTTCCTGTTGGTGGTTGACGACTACTTGCGTTACACCACGGTGATCCCCTTGCGCAGCAAGGGTGATGTCACTAAAGTGTTGATCGACTGGATCCGCGCAGCTCGTCTCCAGCTCAGAGAGAGTTTCGGCTCGGACTTTCCTGTTCTGCGTCTGCACTCTGACAGAGGCGGGGAGTTTTCCTCTGCCCGTCTGGGAGCCTTCTGTCGTGCACAGGGCATCCGCCAGACCTTCACGCTTCCGGCCTCTCCACAGCAAAATGGGATTGCTAAGCGCCGCATTGGCATGGTCATGGACGTCGCTCGTACGTCCATGATCCATGCGGCTGCTCCCCATTTTCTGTGGCCGTTTGTGGTTCAGTACGCAGCGCATCAGCTCAACCTTCAGCCCCGGGTCTCCTTGCCAGAGACCTCCCCCACCTTGCTGTGGACGGGGAAGGTTGGCGATGCGTCTGCGTTTCGGGTCTGGGGATCTCGGGCATTTGTCCGCGACTTGTCTGCGGACAAGCTGTCCCCTCGTGCCCTTCCCTGCGTCTTCCTTGGCTTCCCCCCTAACGCACCTGGTTGGCAGTTTTACCACCCCACCTCACGCCGTGTTATGTCCTCCCAGGGCGTCACCTTTGACGAGTCGGTGCCTTTCTACCGTCTCTTCCCCTACTGCACTGCGCCCCTCCCCCCGCCGCCGCTCTTCCTTGTGCCAGGTCCTCCCCCGGTAGACCCCCTCCCCCCTCAGGGTCCTGCCCCGTCAGGAGTGTCCCAGGTAGACGCAGTTGAGCCTGTCGAGGTAGCTGTTGACTCTAGTGTTGCTAGGGGCGTTGAGCCTGCGGGTGCCGGGTCTGGGGGTGCGGAGCCTGGGGGTTCTGAGTCTAGGGGTGCTGAGCCTGGGGGTGCTGAGTCTGGGGGAGCTGAGTCTGGGGGTGCTGAGCCTGGGGGTGTGGAGCCTAAGGGTGCGGAGCTTGGGGGTGCTGGGTCTGCTCGTGTGGCCCCTGGCGGTGCTTTGTCGAGGCGGGAGCTACTCCCTCCACAAGAGCTGTGCGAGTGGTTTGCGCGGCGTTGGAGCCGTGCTGCTGAAGCTGGAGGTACTACTGTTGCAGCTGGTCCTGGAGGTGCTCGTCCTAGCGGTTCTGGGGTTGCTGGGACTGGGAGTCCTGCTGGAGGTACTGCTGGAGCTGCTGGCGGTACTGGAGCTGACGGTCCTGCTGGAGTTGGTGCTGCTGGAGCTGCTGGAGCTGGAGCTGCTGGGGGTGTTGGCGCTGGTGGTTCTGCTGGCTCTGGTGCTTTTGAGGGAGCTAGAGTTGGCGCTGTTGGAGCTGGAGGTGCTGCTGGCGCTGGTGCTTCCGCTGGGGGTACTGGTGCTGTCCCTGCAGGTTCTAGAGGCGCTGCGCGGTCGAAGCCGTACTTCGTTCTGCCCCTTGAGCAGGTTCTTGGTCTCCCGCCCTCTACTGGTCCTGCTCCTCCCTTAGAGTGTCCACAGCCTGTCCAGTCGCGGTCACAGTTACAGGCCGCCTCCCCCCTACCTGCTCCTTCTCCCTACACTGGTCCTACTGGAGGTCTTGCTGAGCGTCGTGAGCCTGCGTCTCGTCCTGCGTCGCATGTTTCTGCTGCTCGCACTAGTGGTCGTGCTCCGCGTCCGCGTCCTCCTGCGGTCGCAGGCACACACCAGATGGCACTGCGTCTTTCCACTGCTCCTCTGCGTGTCCCGTTGCCGTCTCCTCCAGAGTCCTCTCTTCCTACTCTTGCTGACCCGGAGTCAGACTCTCTTCGTGCTGCCAGTCCTACTGTCACGCGTCTCCTGGCTACTGTTGTCACTGACCCTTCTTTTGAGTCCACTGCAGCGTCTGCCTTAGTTGCTGAGCTTGTCGACTTTGCTGCTCGCTGTCGTCTAGACTACGCTGCTAGTCTTGTTGCTGAGTCTGCGTCTGTCTGTCCTCCGTCCGTCGGGGGTGAGTGTGCTCTTACCACGGACGTCCTTAAGGACAGGCACGAGAAGTTCCAGTGTTTTGCTGCTGCTTTGCCTCATCTCGTGTCCACGCTCATTGCCCCTGAGGGAGACCCAGATGCACCAGACATCCTGACTCCTAGATCGTACGCTGAGGCGATCGAGGGTCCTTACTCCTCATTGTGGCAGTCAGCCATGGACGCAGAGATGGCTTCCTGGAAGTCCACAGGCACGTATGTCGACGAGGTTCCCCCATCTGGGGCGAACATCGTCAGTGGCATGTGGATTTTCAGGGTGAAGCGGCCGCCGGATTCTCCGCTTGTCTTCAAGGCGCGTTACGTGGCTCGAGGCTTCAGTCAGCGGCAGGGAGTTGACTACTTTCATACCTTCTCTCCCACCCCGAAGATGACCACTCTTCGGGTGCTGCTGCACATAGCCGCTCAGCGCGACTACGAGCTTCACTCTCTTGACTTCAGCACAGCTTTCCTGCAGGGCAGCCTGCACGAGGAGATCTGGCTGCGCCGCCCACCTGGCGTCACTGGGTCGTTTCCTCCTGGTACCCAGTGGAGCCTCAGGTGGCCAGTCTACGGTCTCCGCCAGGCGCCCCGTGAGTGGCACGACACAGAGGACTACACTTGCGGCTCTTGGGTTTGCTCCGTCTACTGCCGACCCGTCGCTGTTTCTGCGCACCGACACCTCTTTGCCGCCGTTCTACATCCTCGTGTACGTTGACGACTTGGTCTTTGCCACTACTGACACTGCTGGACTCGCCTACGTGAAGTCCGAGCTGCAGAAGAGACACACGTGCACAGACCTGGGTGAACTGCGCAGCTACCTTGGCTTGCAGATCACCTGGGACAGAGCACAGTGCACCATTACCCTGACTCAGTCACACATGGTGCAGCAGGTCCTTCAGCGCTTCGACTTCACGTACTCCTCGCCTCAGGCCACTCCTCTGTCTACCCGCCACTCGCTCTCAGCTCTGCCTTCGGATGAGTCCGTAGAGCCGAGTGGCCCGTACCCAGAGCTTGTTGGCTGCCTCATGTACCTGATGACCTGCACACGACTTGACATAGCATACCCTCTTAGCATCTTGGCATGCTATGTTGCTCCGGGGAGACACCGATCAGAGCACATGGCTGCAGCGAAGAGGGTGTTGCGCTACTTGTGCAGTACGTTGGGCATGGGGCTTGTGCTTGGAGGGCGACGTCCAGTGGTCCTCACAAGTCACGCAGACGCTTCTTGGGCTGACGACTAGGCTACGCAGCGGTCGTCACAGGGTTACACCTTCAGCCTTGGCTCCGGCTCTTTTTCGTGGCGGTCTACCCGCTCGTCTTCTGTTCTCGGCTCCAGCTGTGAGGCTAAGATCTACGCAGGGGCCATGGCTGCACAGGAGCTTCGCTGGCTCACCTACCTACTGACTGACCTAGGAGAGCCGCCTCGTTCTCCTCCAGTTCTGTACGTAGACAACAAGGCCATGCTGGCCTTGTGTTGGGAGCATAGACTGGAGCACAGAACGAAGCACATTGCTCTTCGTTACTTCCTTGCTCGTGAGCTGCAGCAGCGCGGTCAGCTGCGTCTTGCTTACGTGGCATCTGAGGCCAACACTGCTGATATCTTTACCAAGGCACTTGCGCCTTGTGACCATCAGCGCTTTTGTACAATGCTAGGTCTTGTGCCTACCTGGCCTCACTTGCTCACTTCTTGACCTTGCTTGTACTGTGATCTTTCTATACCTGCACTTGCTTGTTTACCTTTATATATGATTCTGCATGTGAACTGGCCTTGTGGCCTTGCTCTTGTGCTCACACTCATATGCTATAGTCTGTGTAGGCTGTAGTGGGGTAGACAATATGGGGTACAACACTTTTCGGTTTTCCTACTTGTACCCACCTACTTGCTAGTTCATTCATTCCTCATTCTTCATAGATAGCAATTACGAGAAAACACATAGTATAAAACGGACCTGATAATGCACAAGGCATTTAGGGTCTGCTTATAGTTAAGGATATAACTGCATTGCTCCCGATATAAGCGCGTGCACCTATTCGAGGCTTGTGCCTATATCAATCAAGGGGGGGGGGGGGGGACTGTACCATATTAATTATGTCTATGTGAAAATCAGGGTGCCTAAATTTGAGACATCAACAATTCTGATTTGTTTCCCGTTACAAACAAAGGCAATTTCCGCATTTACAACATAAATACATATTTTTAGTTCGTATTGTAAATCCCTATAAGCCCACATTTTTTAATGATTTTTTTGTATTGCCATGTAAGAACATTTGATTATTGTAAGGAACAAGCCTCTTCCTTACTGAAGTTTACACTTTTGCGTACAACCCCGACTTTTGGAAGTGCAAGTTTGACCAATTTACTTGCTGCCGAAACAACCTTGTGTCGATTTCGAATTTCCTTTGCCCAACCTGCACCCAACTTTGTGTTCCTGAGGTTCTTGAGGCCCACTATATATTTGTGTGCCTTTCATTGTATCGTCTCTCTATATTGTCACTGCTTCTTTATCAGTTTTCCGCGCAACTGTATTTTACAACTCAACGCGTGGTATCAAATCTACTTTCTTAGTTCACCCCGCTTTTTGAGGGTAGTTTAGAGGACGGGTGTGACTGGCACGGTTGGCTGCAAAGAGGTTGGCTGCAAAGTTTATTTAATTAAACTTGCCCAACCTTGATAGCTTTTGCGCTTGCATTGTTGCCGGATAGTCACGGATACTCCATTGCCCTCTAGACGTAGCTTGCGACTCATGGATCGGGCGACACATCCGGCAGACGGGACTTCGGACTCTGCCATCATCAATTTGTATGTGGAAACAGTGGGGTGCAACCTTACGAGAGCTTTTCGAGGTAGTATCCGCCTTGGAACACGCTCGCATGAAGCTGCGTGCCTAATCACAGTTGGCATCTCTTCAAGACTACACAGCGTTGTTTATGGCACTCGCCGACCAAGTGGAGGACATGGCAGAGGCGGAGCAGCTCGACAAATACATAAGTGGCCTCAAATACGAGATACAGTACGAGGTGCGCAGGAGCCATCCATCTACATTCAACGAAGCCACCCGATTGGCCGAGAGCACAAACGCGCAGATGCTGTGGGCGAGATCGAGTTGTTAAGAGGGATCCGCTTTTTGCGGATAGACCCATCGAGCCATGATTAACGGGGTCCATGCGCCAGACGGCACAACCCGATATCGACCGGACGATGGGCTTGTGCAGCATCAACAAGCATGAGGGGCTGATTACTCTGCCCGCGTGGACATCGAGTTTACATGCGTCAAAGCTATCACTATTACACGCCACTTCAACACGGGTGCGTAGCTGTACGCTGTTCATCTACGCGAGTTGGCAGCCGACACTGACGGAAACGACATCGACAAGGTGTGTGGAGCTGTCCCACCTGAGTTCTCGGCCGACCTGCCACCTGGACTTCCATCCGAACGACCTGAGGACCACAGAATCACCCTCTTGCCCGGCGCAACCGACTGTTCGTACACAGTGGCAGGTGATTCAGCCTAAAGTCGTGGAGCTATGAAGTCAAGTTGACGCACTGTTGGAGAAGGGGTTCATCAGACCTAGTACACCACCCTTCGCGGCACCGATCCTGTTCACGCCAAAAAAGGGCGACGGCATCCGCATGCTTTGACTATCGTGCCCTCAATCGGGTTACCATTAAATCTCGCTATCCCATCCTACGCACCGACAACCTCCTTGACCAACTTCGCGGCACTCGCTATTTCTTGAAGATTGGCAGCGTTATGTGTCTTCATCGTGAGTGAGCCATGAAATTGATACGTCAACGACCGGCCAGCCTGTCGCAACCCCTCGAGCCACCCGAGCGACCGTAGGTGATAATGGACTTTGTCACGGGCTGCCAGTTGGCGTGTCCGGCAACGATACAGTATTGGTCGTCGTCAATCGCCTCACAAAAATAGCACACTTTGCACCATGTCGCATAGCAATCAAAGCTGAAGAAACTGCGCGCTTCTTCATCTCGACTATCGTTGGTCTTTACGGCACCCCTTCCGCGATCGTCAGTGACAAAGACCCGAAGTTTACATCGAAGGTTTGGAAGGAGACGTGGGCACAGTATGGCACAAGATTACAGTCTCATCGGCCTACCACCCGCAAACCGACTGGCAGACCGAGCCGACCAATCAGACGATGGAGCAGCTCATTTGCACCAACTACCTGAC
Source organism: Closterium sp. NIES-65 (assembly GCA_948144175.1). NCBI lineage: Eukaryota > Viridiplantae > Streptophyta > Zygnematophyceae > Desmidiales > Closteriaceae > Closterium > Closterium sp. NIES-65. The sequence goes on along the minus strand of CANXME010002301.1, from coordinate 73,860 downwards.
CCAGCTCGATGGGAAATTTTACTCACGATGCTGGAATTCGCGTACAACAACGCCTCGCCCAGCACAACCAATCACTCCTTGTTCTTCCTAAATTACGGGATGGAATCCAATGGTACCCACGGCAAAATCTCCTGAGAACCTCGTGTCAGACTGTTATTTGTTGTGTAGGCTGTATTGGGATACTCAACAGTGAGTACAACCCTTTTAGGGTTTCCTATATGTATCCCACCTGCCTGCTAGTTCAAAACCTCTTCTACCATTCCTTCGTCACCTTTGAGGAGTCGGTGCCTTACTACCGTCTCTTCCCCTACCGCACTACGCCCCTCCCCCCGCCGCCGCTCTTCCTTGCGCCAGGTCCTCCCCCGGTAGACCCCCTCCCCCTTCAGGGTCCTGCCCCGTCAAGAGTGTCCCAGGTAGACGCAGTTGAGCCTGTCGAGGTAGTTGTTGACTCTGGTGCTGCTACGGGCGCTGAGCCTGCGGGTGCCGGGTCTGGGGGTGCGGAGCCTGGGGGTGCTGAGTCTAGGGGTGCTGAGCTTGGGGGTGCTGAGTCTGGGGGTGCTGAGTCTGGGGGTGCTGAGCCTGGGGGTGCTGAATCTGGGGGTGCTGAGCTTGGGGGTGCGGAGCCTGGGGGTGCTGAGCCTGGGGGTTCGGAGCCCGGGGGTGCGGAGCCTGGGGGTGCTGGGTCTGCTCGTGTGGCCTCTGGCGGTGCTTCGTCGAGGCGGGAGCTACTCTCTCTGAAGGAGCTGCGCTAGTGGTTTGCCCGCCGTTGGAGCCGTGCTGCTGGATTTGGAGGTACTACTGTTGCTGCTGGTCCTGGAGGTTCTCGTCCAGGCGGTTCTGGAGCTGCTGGGACTGGGAGTCCTGCTCGAGGTACTGCTGGAGCTGCTGGCGGTACTCGAGCTGACGGTCCTGCTGGAGTTGGTGCTACTGGAGCTGCAAGAGCTGTTGAAGCTGGAGCTACTGGGGGTGTTGGCGCTGATGGTTCTGCTGGCGCTGGTGCTTCTGAGGGTGCTGGAGTTGGCGCTGTTGGAGCTGGAGGTGCTGCTGGCGCTGGTGCTGCCGCTGGGGGTACTGGTGCTGTCCGTGCTGGTTCTCGAGGCGCTGCGCGGCCGAGGCCGTACTTTGTCCGCTCCTTGAGTAGGTTCTTGGTCTCCCGCCCTCTACTGGTCCTGCTCCTCCCTTAGCGTGTCCACAGCCTGTCCAGTCGCGGTCACAGTTACAGCCCGCCTCCCCCCTGCCTGCTCCTTCTCCCTACACTGGTCCTACTGGAGGTCTTGCTGAGCGTCGTGAGTCTGCGTCTTGTCCTGCGTCGCCTGTTCGTGCTACTCGCACTAGTGGTCGTGCTCCGTGTCCGCGTCCTCCTACGGTCCCTGGCACACACCTGATGGCACTGCGTCCTTCCATCTCCTTTGCGTGTCCCGTTGCCGTCTCCTCCAGCGTCCTCTCTTCCTACTCTTGCTGACCCGGAGTCTGACTCTCTTCGTGCTGCCAGTCCTACTGTCACGCGTCTCCTGGCTACTGTTCTCAGTGACCCTTCTTTTGAGTCCACTGCAGCGTCTGCCTTATTTGCTGAGCTTGTCGACTTTGCTACTCGCTGTCGTCTAGACTACGCTGCTAGTCTTGCTGCTGAGTCTGAGTCTGTCTGTCCTCTGTCCGTCGAGGGTGAGTGTGCTCTTAGCACGGACGTCCTTGAGGACATGCAGGAGGAGTTCCACTGTTTTGCTGCTGCTTTGCCTCATCTCGTGTCCACGCTGATTGCCCCTGAGGGAGACCCGGATGCACCAGACATCCCGACTCCTCGATCGTACGCTTAGGCGATCGAGGGTCCCTACTCCTCACAGTGGCAGTCAGCCATGGACACAGAGATGGCTTCCTGGAAGTCCACAGGGACCTACGTCGACGAGGTTCCCCCACCTTGGGCGAACATCGTCAGTGGCATGTGGATTTTCAGGGTGAAGCGGCCGCCGGGTTCTCCGCCTGTCTTCAAGGCGCGTTACGTGGCTCGAGGCTTCAGTCAGCGGCAGGGAGTTGACTACTGTCAGACCTTCTCTCCCACCTCGACGATGACCACTCTTCGGGTGCTGCTACACAGAGCCGCTCAGCGCGACTACGAGCTTCACTCTCTTGACTTCAGCACAGCTTTCCTGCAGGGCAGCCTGCACGAGGAGATCTGGCTGCGCCGCCTGGTTTCACTGGACTGTTTGCTCCTGGTACCCAGTGGAGCCTCAGGCGGCGAGTCTACAGTCTCCGCCAGGCGCCCCGTGAGTGGCACGACACACTGAGGACAACACTTGCGGCTCTTGGGTTTGCTCCGTCTACTGCCGACCCGTCGCTGTTTCTGCTCACCGACACCTCTTTGCCGCCGTTCTACATCCTCGTGTACGTCAACGACTTGGTCTTTGCCACTGCTAACACTGCTGGACTCGCCCACGTGAAGTCCGAGCTACAGAAGAGACACACGTGCACAGACCTGGGTGAACTGCGCAGCTACCTTGGCTTGCAGATCACCCGGGACAGAGCACAGCGCACCATTACCCTAACTCAGTCACACATGGTGCAGCAGGTCCTTCAGCGCTTCGACTTCACGTACTCCTCGCCTCAGGCCACTCCTCTGTCTACTCGCCACTCGCTCTCAGCTCTGCCTTCGGATGAGTCCGTAGAGCCGAGTGGCCCGTACCCAGAGCTTGTTGGCTGCCTCATGTACCTGATGACCTGCACACGACCTGACCTAGCATACCCTCTTAGCATCTTGGCACGCTATGTTGCTCCTGGGAGACACTGATCAGAGCACATGGCTGCAGCGAAGAGGGTGTTGCGCTACTTGTGCAGTACGTCGGGCATGGGGCTAGTGCTTGGAAGGCGACGTCCAGTGGTCCTCACAAGTCACGCAGACGCTTCTTGGGCTGACGACCAGGCTACGCAGCGGTCGTCACAGGGTTACACCTTCAGCCGTGGCTCCGGCTCTGTTTCGTGGCGGTCTACCCGCTCGTCTTCTGTTCTCGGGTCGAGCTTTGAGGCTGAGTTCTACACCGGGGCCATGGCTGCAAAAGTGCTACGTTGGCTCACCTACCTGCTGACTGACCTAGGAGAGCCGCCTCATTCACCTCCAGTTCTGTACGTAGACAACAAGGCCATGCTGGCCTTGTGTCGGGAGCACAGACTGGAGCATAGAACGAAGCACATTGCTCTTTGCTACTTCCTTGCTCTTGAGCTGCAGCAGCGTGGTCAGCTCCGCCTTGCTTACGTGGCCTCTGAGGCCAACACTGCTGATATCTTTACCAAGGCACTTCCGCCTAGTGATCATCAGCTCTTCTGTACGATGCTAGGTCTTGTGCCTACTTGGCCTCACTTGCTCACTTCTTGACCTTGCTTGTACTGTGATCTTTCTATACCTGCACTTGCTTGTTTACCTTTATATATGATCTTGCATGTGAACTGGCCTTGTGGCCTTGCTCTCGTGCTCAGAATGCGTGGTGACGTTGTGATCCACCCTGAGGTTACTTTGCTTTGCTTGACTGGTCTTGTGACCTCTTGTTCTCCCCGAGTTTGCCTATGGGGGTGTGTCAAACTCATATGCTATAGTCTTTGTAGGCTGTAGTGGGGTAGACAATATGGGGTACATCACTCTTAGGTTTTCCTACTTGTACCCACCTGCTTGCTAGTTCATTCATTCCTCATTTCTTCACACGTGCGGCACTCCGGGACGGAAACAGTGGAGCACCCCTGAAGTAAAAAAACGGGAATCACCTGCAGCCGCGGATCGACCTGGCGATCGCCTAAAGATCCAAAAAGCAGGAACAGTCGACGACGTGGCGACTTCGAAGCGGGTGAAAAAAGGAGAAAATGATGGCGTGAATCAAAAACGTCATGACCGACCGGCATCAGGGGAAATCGCCGAGGCGAATGGAGGCTCCGCGAAAAAAGACTCTGCACCGACCGGGAAACTCCAGCCGAACACCCACGAAAGTAAAAATTCGTTAAAAGTATCCCATAAAGATACTCTAATGAAGAATATTGCTTCTCGTGGTTTTCAAGCCTTTGAAAAAATCAGGGGAGGTTTAGAGGCTAAGAAAAAGCCTTTTGAAATCATTCAGGTACCTGAGAAGTTGGGCAAAGTACTACGGAGCGTAGAAAAACGTCGTGCATTTCGTGGAGTTAATATTCTCTCCCCGCAGCACAGTGTTAAGGCTCCCCGTTGCCCACAGGTGATTTCTACACAGCTGCCAAGGCTTAGAGGAGGCATCCAGGCTCAGGAGAAAATATACAAGCCTCGGAAAAATCCTCCCACCCCCCAAGTGAAGTTGGAAAGTGCTGAGTCGGGTATAGGAAAAAGGGAAGGTATTAAGTTTGATGTACCCTATGATCCTATTAATGAGACCCTCTTTGGCTACTCAGCGCAGCAAAAACCACTACTCCTCGAGGTGTTATGCAATGGACGATGCCTCCAGGCACTGGTGGACAGCGGTGCATCTCACTCGGTGTGTGATCGCGGAGCATTGGAGAAAATTGGAGAGAAGGCGAAGGAGACCCAGTTTTCAGCAACCATGGTGGACGGTACAAAACTTCCTATCCACAGCGAAGCATCACTGCAGCTGCATATAGGTGCGTTGAGGTGGAAGCCGAAGCTACCAGTCACCAACATCAAAGGGTTAGATTTTATCTTGGGGCAAGATTTTCTGAAGCGGTTCAATCCCGAGATCGATTGGATCAACAGCAAGGTGTGCATCTACAACAACGGGAAGCGGATAGCAATACGAAGCTGGACGGATACAGGGGACGTACCTGAGACAACACTGGCACGGTTCGAACAGACAGTGAACGAGAGGAACACGGGTTACCTAGCACTGGTCATGGTAGCAGCAGAGGAGGAGAATCCGAGTTTCGAGCTCCCTGCAGCAGTGAAGGAGGTCTTGGAGCAGTACAAAGATATAATGCCCGACGACCTACCTGCAGGCGTACCTCCAGCACGCACCCACGAGCATGAGATCGTGGAGGAACCAGGTGCGAAACCCGTCTCATGTGCACCATACTGACTGAGTCCGACCGAACTAACAGACATGAAGAAACAGATAGAGTATCTACTGGACAGACAACTGATCCGCCCATCCACCTCTCCCTACGGCGCACCAGTTCTCTTCACTCCAAAACCAGACGGCAGTCTACGGATGTGCATCGACTACCGCGCACTGAACAAATAGACAGTTAAAAACAAGTACCCCATTCCGCGCATCGACGACTTACTGGACCAACTACGTGGTGCAACAGTCTTCTCGAAGCTGGACCTACGGTCGGGCTACTAGCAGATCAAGATGGCGGACAACTCGATCCACAAGACGGCGTTCCGTACCAGATACGGCTCCTACGAATACTTGGTGATGTCGTTCGGACTCTGCAACGCACCAGCAACGTTTCAGGCGGAGCTGAATCACATCTTACGACCCCTGTTGGACAAGTGCGTGGTGGTGTACCTGGACGACATTCTCATCTACTCCAAGAACATGAAGGAGCACGCGGAGCATCTGCAGAAGGTGTTCGAGATCCTGCGGAAAAACAAGTTCTACGTGAAGCTGTCGAAGAGCGACTTCGCCCTGAAGAAGGTGCAGTTTCTCGGGCACATGGTGAGTCCCGAGGGCGTACACGTGGACCCACGGAAGATCGAAGCCCTCAAGAAGTGGAAAGTTCCGGAGAACGTGAAGGAGTTGCAGCAGTTCCTAGGATTCGCCAACTACTACAACAGGTTCGTGCCACAGTACGCTAAGATTGCAGCGCCACTGACCGACCTACTGAAAAAGGATACGCCCTTCAAATGGGATACTCCGCATCAGCAAGCCATGGAACAGCTACAGACAGCACTGACCACAGCCCCAGTACTCATCCTACCAGACCCCGAGAAGGACTACATAGTTGAAGCAGACGCTAGTGACCAGGCACTCGGAGCAGTACTGATGCAGGATCACGGGAACGATTTACACCCTATCGCCTACCTCAGTAAGAAACTGCACGGAGCAGAACTAAACTACCCCATCCACCACAAGGAAGCCCTAGCTATAGTCGTAGCCTTCAAGGCGTGGAGGTGTTACCTCGAGGGAGCCAAGACCACAGTCTATACTGACCACTGCAGCCTCAAATACCTGAAGTCGCAGCCTACGCTCTCACGATGACAGGTACGGTGGGTGGATTTCTTGGAGACCCACTTCCACTACGACATCATCTACAAGCCCGGGCTACACAACAAAGCAGACGCGTTGAGCCGCCCAGGTCATGTAGCAGGCATCCAACTCGACGGGATGAGCCCTCTGCTCAAAGGTCTATTCCAACATGGGTACTCCGTGGACGGCGAGATAGCAACGGCAGCGAAACAGAAACTGTTGCAGTGGAAGAAAGACCTAGCGGTAAGGAAGGGTTCAGGAAAGATTTGGGTACCAAATTACGCCCCACTACGGCACATCCTATTGGAGGAGTTCCACGACGTACCATACGGGGGACATTTTGGGAGCAACAAGACGTTAGCGGGAATAGCGAAGTATTACTACTGGCCCCGGATAGCAGCAGACGTGCAGCAGTCCATCACCTCCTGCGACACGTGCAAGCGGATGAAGAGCAGCAAGCAGAAGAAAGCAGGGTTACTTCAGCCTCTACCCGTACCGGAGCAGCCATGGCAGGTCATTAGTCTCGACTTCATCACAGGACTTCCCTCGACCTCACGGGGACATGATTCCATCCTCGTAGTCATCGATAAGTTCTCCAAAATGGGGCACTTCCTACCGACCAACGCCACCGCCACAGCAGAAGCAGCTGCTCGCCTCTTCTTCGACCGCATCATCACCATCCACGGCATCCTCGCTACAATCATCTCAGACAGAGACCCAAAATTCACCAGTAAGATCTGGAAGGAGCTCATGGGATTATTGGGGACTAAACTTGTGATGTCCTCAGCATACCACCCACAGACTGAAGGACAGACAGAGTGACTCGATCAAGTGGTTGAACAGTTACTACGCACAGCTTGCAAGGACGACGTCAGCCAATGGGACACACAGTTACCAACCCTAGAGTTTGCTTACAACAACGCGTCACATGCAGCCACAGGGAGAACTCCTTTCTTCCTGTGTTACGGACGGGAACCACTCACACCACAGCAGCCTACCACACCGGCACACGTCCAAGCCGCACATGACTTCATCACCACCATGCAGCAGCTATGGGAGAAGACTCAGCGACGACTCACCACAATGCAGACCTCCCAGAAGCAGTATGCCGATCGTCAGCGGCGTGATCACTCAGTAGCAGTCGGAGATCAGGTGCTTCTTGACACGCGCAACTTGAACCTGTCTCACCTCCCATCCAAACTCCGGCCTCGCTTCTGTGGTCCTTTTCTCGTTGAGGCACAGGTGACACAAGTTACATTCCGCTTGCGCTTACCAGATATGTGGAAGCTTCACAATGCTTTCCATGTGCAGCTACTGAAACCCTACAAGGACCCCAACCAACAGTTCCAGGGATGGCAGCTACCGCCACCTCCACCTGTTCTCATCTTGGACGAAACCGAGTATGAGATTGAGCGCGTCCTCTATCATCGGCGTCGCGGCGGCAGGACCCTCGAGTTCCTGATACGCCGGAAGGGATACGACCCCACTAAGGACAGTTGGGTTGCAGAAGCTGATATGGGCAACGCACGCCGTGCTCTCAAGGACTATCTTGTCAAGCAGGGTGTTTCTCACACCACCCAGCTGAGAAAATACGAACGAGAAGTGAAATGACTATGAATGAAGTGAGTACAAATAGGAAACCCTAATTTGGTTGTACCCCCTATGGGATACCCCACTATAGCCTACAGAAACAAGTAAGCTATAAGTTCTGACACACCCCCATAGGCAAAGTGGGGGAGAACAAGGGGTCACAAGACCGGTCAAGCAAAGCAAAGCAAAGCTCAGGGTGGATCACAAAGTCACCACGCATTCCGAGCACAAGTTCAAAGGCCACAAGGCCAGTTCACATGCAAGATCATATATAGAGATATACAAGAGCAAGAGTATATATATGCGAAAATACAAGCAAGGTCAAGAGGAGAGCAAGTGAGGCAAGACAGGCACAAGACCCAACTGCGTGCAGCAACGCTGATGAGCGCAAGTGCCTTGGTGAAGACATCAGCAGTGTTGGCCTCAGAGGCCACGTACGCAAGTCGCAGCTGTCCACGCTGCTGTAGCTCACGAGCAAGAAAGTAGCGAAGAGCAATGTGCTTCGTTCTGTGCTCCAGTCGCTGCTCTCGACACAAGGCCAGCATGGCCTTGTTGTCTACGTACAGGACTGGAGGAGAACGAGGCTGCTCTCCAAGGTCGGTCAGCAGGTAGGTGAGCCAGCGTAACTCCTGTGCAGCCATAGCCCCAGCGTAGATCTCAGCCTCACAACTGGAGCCGAGAACAGAAGACGAGCGGGTAGCCCGCCACGAGACAGAGCCGGAACCAAGGCTGAAGGTGTAACCCTGTGACGACCGCTGCGTAGCCTGGTCGTCAGCCCAAGAAGCGTCTGCGTGCCCAGTGAGGACCACTGGACTGCGCCCTCCAAGCACTAGCCCCATGCCCGACGTACTGCACAAGTAGCGCAACACCCTCTTCGCTGCAGCCATGTGCTCTGGTCGGTGTCTCCCAGGAGCAACAAAGCGTGCGAGAATGCTAAGAGGGTATGCGAGGTCAGGTCGTGTGCAGGTCATCAGGTACATGAGGCAGCCAACAAGCTCTGCATACGGACCACTCGACTCTACGGACTCATCCGAAGGCAGAGCTGAGAGCGAGTGGCGAGTAGGCAGAGGAGTGGCCTGAGGCGAGGAGTACGTGAAGCCGAAGCGCTGAAGGACCTGCTGCACCATGTGTGACTGAGTCAGGGTAATGGTGCGGCGTGCTCTGTCCCGGGTGATCTGCAAGCCAAGGTAGCTGCGCAGTTCACCCAGGTCAGTGCACATGTGTCTCTTCTGCAGCTCGGACTTCACGTAGGCGAGTCCAGTAGTGTCAGCTGTGGCAAAGACCAAGTCGTCGACGTACACGAGGATGTAGAACGGCGGCAGAGAGGTGTCGGTGCGCAGAAACAGCGACGGGTCGGCAGTGGAAGGAGCAAACCCAAGTGCCGCGAGCGTAGTCCTCAGTGTGTCGTGCCACTCACGTGGCGCCTGGCGGAGACCGTAGACTGGACGCCGGAGACTCCACTGGGTACCAGGAGGGAAAGACCCAGTGAAGCCAGGTGGGCGACGTAGCCAGATCTCCTCGTGCAGGCTGCCCTGCAAGAAAGCTGTGCTGAAGTCGAGAGAGTGCAGCTCGTAGTCACGGTGAGCAGCAACGTGTAGCAGAACCCGAAGAGTGGTCATCTTCGGGGTGGGGGAGAAGGTCTGAAAGTAGTCAACCCCCTGCCGCTGACTGAAGCCACGAGCTACGTAACGCGCCTTGAAGACAGGCGGAGAACCCGGCGGCCGCTTCACCCTGAAAATCCACATGCCACTGACGATGTTTGCCCCAGGAGGGGGAACAGCGTCAACGTAGGTGCCTGTGGACTTCCAGGAAGCCATCTCTGCATCCATCGCTGCCTGCCACTGAGAGGAGTAGGGACCCTCTATCGCCTCCGCGTAAGAGCGCGGAGTCGGGATGTCTGGTGCATCCGGGTCTCCCTCAGGGGCTAGCAGTACAGACGCGAGACGAGGTGAAGCGGCGGCCAGACACTGAAACTCCTCCTGCCTGTCCTCAAGGACGTCCGTGCCAAGGGCACACTCACCCCCGACGGACGGAGGACAGGCGGACTCAGACTCAGTGACAAGACGAGCAGCGTAGTCTAGACGACAGCGCGCAGCAAAGTCGACAAGCTCAGTGACAAGGGCAGACGCAGCAGACGACTCGAAGGAAGGGTCAGTGACAGCAGTAGCCAGGAGACGCGTGACAGTAGGACTGGCAGCACGGAGAGCGTCCGACTCCGGGTCGACAAGAGCAGGAAGAGAGGAAGCAGGAGGAGAAGGCAAAGGGGCACGCAGAGGAGCAGTGGACGGACGCAGTGACATCCGGTGCGTGCCAGGGACAGGAGGAGGACGCTGACGCGACCCGCGACCACTAGCGCGCTCAGTACGAACAGGCGACACAGGACGAGACGCAGGCTCACGACGCTCAGTAAGACCACCAGTCGGACCAGCGTAGGGAGAAGGAGCAGGCAAAGGGGAGGCAGGCTGTAGCTGTGGCTGGAACCGGACAGGCTGCGGACCCTCTAAGGGAGGAGGAGGAGGTGTAAGACCAAGAACCTGCTGCAGGAGCGGAACGAAGTACGGTCGGGGCCGCGTGGCGACGCTAGAAACAGCAGGAACAGCACCAGCAGCCCCGGCAGGAGCACCCACTCCAGCAGCACCTCCAGCAGCACCACCAGAAGCTCCAGAACCTCCAGCCGCAGCACCAGGAGCACTGTCAGTCGGGCCGCCAACGGCAGGCTCAGCGCCAACACCCTCAGCAGGACCAGCTCCAGGAGAACTCTCAGACTCAGCAGCTCCAGCACCCACAGTACGAGCACCGGCGGGGCGCGCAGCAGCAGTGCCCTCTGCAGCCGAAGAACCACCAGCACCAGCAGCACGCCTCCAGCGCCCGGCAAACCACTCACGCAGCTCCTGTGGGGAGAGTGGCCCCCGGCGAGACGAAGCACCCCCAGGCACAGCACCCTCGGGCTCAGCACCCCTAGACACAGCACCTCCAGGCACGGCACCCCCAGGCTCAGCACCCCAAGGCCCAGCACCCCCAGACTCGGCACCTCCAGGCTCAGCACCCCCAGGCACAGCACCCCCAGGCTCAGCACCCCCAGGCTCAGCACCCCCAGACTCGGCACCTCCAGGCTCAGCACCCCCAGACTCCGCACCCCCAGGCTCAGCTCCCGCAGCAGTACCAGAGTCACCAGTGACCTCGACAGGCTCGACCGCGTCTACCTGGGACACACCTGAAGGGGCAGGACCCTGAGGGGGGAGGGGGACTACCGGGGGGGGACCTGGTACCAAGAAGAGCGGGGGTGGGGGGAGGGACGGAGTGCGGTAGGGGAAGAGGCGGTAGTAGGGCACCGACTCGTCGAACGTGACGTCCTGGAAGGACAGAACACGTCGAGAGGTGGGGTGGTAAAACTGCCACCCAGGGGCGTCGGGGGGGAACCCCAGGAAGACGCAGGGAGAAGCACGAGGGGACAGCTTGTCCGCAGACAGGTCACGAACAAACGCCCGAGATCCCCAGACCCGGAACGCCGACGCATCGCCAACCTTCCCCGTCCACAGCAGGGCTGGGGAGGTCTCCGGTCGAGAGACCCTGGGGTGGAGGTTGATCTGGTGCGCAGCGTACCTGACCGCAAATGGCCACAGAAAATGGGGAGCAGCCGCATGCATCATGGACGTACGAGCGACGTCCATGACCATGCCAATGCGGCGCTCAGCAATCCCATTTTGCTGCGGTGAGTCCGGAAGCGTGAAGGTCTGACGGATGCCTCGCACACGACAGTAGGCACTCAGGAGGCCGGAGGAGAACTCTCCACCTCTGTCCGAGTGCAGACGCAAAACAGGGAAGTCAGAGCCAAAGCTCCTCCGAAGCCGGAGACGAGCTGCGCGGATCCAGTCGATCAGCACCTCAGTGACCTCACCCTTGCTGCGCAAGGGGAAGACTGTGGTGTAACGCGAGTAGTCGTCAACCACCAGCAGGAAGTAGCGCTCCTGACCCTGTCCACGGACACGGGCTGGGCCCCACACGTCCATGTGAAGCGTCTGCAACGGGGCCTCTGTGGGAGGAAACTGGGAGGAGTGAGGGGCAGCACGCTGGCGCCCCTCGACACAGGGGACACAGGTGGGGCCAGGGCCCGGAGGAAGGGGAGGGAGAGACCGGGGAAGACCAGACACAAGGACTCGCGAGGCCATGCCTCTGAGCCGAAGCAGAGAGGGGTGGCCAAGGCGGTGGTGCCAGAGGAGGGTCTCGTGAGACAGACGACGACACGAGCAGGGGGCAGACTCAGGACCAGACCTGGACGCTGCAGCAAACACCTGACCAGACGAAGGGACCCTACCAGACTCAGCACCTGGAGGAGAAGCAGTGGTCAGTGTGTACAGGCTCGACCCTGCCCGACGTGTAAACGTAGCCAGGTGGCGACCTGTATCCTCCTCCGTGCAGTGGGTCACCCGCTGACGAGCAGGGGTGAACTGGTGGACACCCGCATCCTGGAGGTCAGCACCACTCACCAAGTTCGTCGAGAACGAGGGGAGGTAGAGACCAGTCAGGGTGCCAGAGGGGGCCGCCGGACACGGGAGGACAGTGGAGAAGCGAGCCAGGACCGGCCCCCCAGAGGGGTCAGCCAGGGACACTGCAACCGGCCGACTCAGCGGCGTGAGAGTGGTGCGGTCCCTAAAGAAGGAGCGAGACGCTCCAGAGTCAAGGGTGAAGGTGTGAGAGGCCGAAGCCGACACAGTACCTGAGAGGGCAGACTCACCAGCACCTGAGAGCACAGACCCACTGGCACCTAGAGCAGCAGCCTCACTAGTACCTGACGCGGCAGTACCAATGCCCGGGTCGGGCGGGAAACACCGGTAACAGTCATCCTCATCACTACCAGTCACAGCATACATAGCAGAGAGAATAGCATCAAAGTCAAGATCATAAATAGCTACTCCAGCCCTAGACAGCTCTCCCCAGCGGGGGATCTCAGCGGCCTCCGGAAACTGCTGACGCCAGGCGTCGGTCAGGCGGCCAAAGCAGCGACGGGCTGTGTGGGCGCCTCCACACCTCTCCCCCGCACGGTCACCGGTGCGAAGAACGTAGGGGCAGGGACCAAGAGCACCACCGCGCTGACGCTGCAAGTACCACTCACGGAGCTGCTGAGGGCCGGGGACGGTGCGAGAGAGCTGCTGCTGCTGCGGCTGCTGCTGCTGCTGCTGCTGGCGCTGACCACCCCCAGAGCTGCTCCGCTGGGACGAGCCACTCCGACCCCCGCCTCGATCACCACCCCCGCCTCCACCGCCACCCCCGTCTCCACCGCCACCTCCCCCACCAGGACCGTCGCTCCCACCGCTCCCACCGCCTCCTCCGCTGCCACCTCCGCCGCCACCTCCGCCTCCACCGCCGCCACTAGTACCTCCACTCCCGCCACCACCTCCACCGCCACCCCCACTCCCCCCGCCACCCCCACCTCCTCCGCCACTGCCTCCTCTAGATCCACCCGCTCCCTTGCCCCCCTTGCCCTTGCCAGAGCGGCGTCTGCCGCTGGGGGCAGACGCCGCACCGACCGACTCAAAACCAGCGAGGTCGGCCGTAGCAGCAGAGGCGACAGAGGGCAGCAGGGGGGAAGGAGAACACCCCTCAAAGATGGGGGTGCGAGGGTCACCCCTAGAGGCCCCTACAGCGACTATACTCTTCTCAGCCGCTAGCAGGGACTCCTCAAGGAGGTCGACAGTGAGGGTGGTGGGACAGACAGAGAGAAACTGGTCCCTAACGACACGAAGGGACTCAGGAAGACGGGTGACGAGAAAGTAGAGAGTGATATACATGGGAGGAGGGTTTGCGGCGCGGAACTCAGCAGGAAGGGCAGCGCGGTAGCGAGCGTCACTAGCACGGAGGTGGGTAACGAGGTCAGCGACAGTGGGAAAGGAAGCGAGGTCAGGGAAGAGAAACGGTAGCATGAGGCGGCTAAGGGTAGCGGAGGAAGGGGAGGAGTAGCGTGCAACTACAGCGTCGTACAAGGCCTGAGCGGACTTGCACTGACTAAAGTGGGCACGCTCAGAGGAAGGGAGGTGGCGACGCACAGCAAGACGTGCAGCAGCATCGCGGGTCGCCCACTTGGAGCGAACGGCAGAGTCAGCATCAGCAGGCGGGGCAGGGATAGCTCCAGAGACAAAGTCAAAGAGAGAGACCTCATCTATCGCATCACACAGTAAGTACAGCTGTAGGTCTTCAATCCAGACGGCAAAGTCAATGGCCCTCCCCTCAGCGTCAAAAGTAAGAACATTGGGGGTGGCCATGGCAGCAGCTGAAAGTCTCACCGGGCTGGAGGAGTCGGGTAGGTCAGCAGCAGAGGAACACAGCTCAGGGACAGCAGCACGGCTCCTCAGGTGGCTCGCGTGGCTCAGGCGGCTCGGGCGGCTCGGGCGGCTCGGGCGGCTCGGGCGGCTCGGGCGGCTCGGGCGGCTCGGGCGGCTCGCGCGGCTCGGGTGGCGTAGGGGCTCACGGGCGGCGCGGGCTGCTGGGGCTGCTCACGTGCAGCACGGCGGGCTGCAGCAGGGCCGGTGGCGGGCTGTAGCAGGGCTGGCGGCGGGCTGTAGCAGGGCCGGCGGCGGGCTGTAGCAGGGCCGGCGGCGGGCTGTAGCAGGGGCCGGTGGCGGCTGTAGCAGGGCCGGTGGTGGGCTGTAGCAGGGCCGGTGGCGGGCTGTAGCAGGGGCCGGTGGCGGCTGTAGCAGGGCCGGTGGCGGGCTGGGGGGCTGTAGGCGGGGCCGACGCGGCGGGCTGTAGCAGGGGCCGGTGGCGGGCCTAAGCGGGGCCAGCGCGGGGCCGACAGGGCGTAGGTGGGGCCGGCGCGGGGCCGAATAGGGGCCTAAGCGGGGCCAACGGAGCCTACGCGGCCCCGACACGGGGCCGAGACGGGGCCTGGGCGGGGCCTACGCGGGGTCGACGAGGTGTACGCGGGGCCTACGCGGGGTCGACGAGGTGTACGCGGGGTCGACGAGGTGTACGCGGGGTCGACGAGGTGTACGCGGGGTCGACGAGGTGTACGCGGGGCCTACGCGGGGTCGACGAGGTGTACGCGGGGCCTACGCGGGGTCGACGAGGTGTACGCGGGGTCGACGAGGTGTACGCGGGGTCGACGAGGTGTACGCGGGGTCGACGAGGTGTACGCGGGGCCTACGCGGGGCCGACGAGGGGTACGCGGGGCCTACGCGGGGCCTACGTGGGGCCGACGAGGGGTACGCGGGGCCTACGCGGGGCCGACGAGGGGTACGCGGGGCCGACGAGGGGTACGCGGGGCCTACGCGGGGCCGACGAGGGGTACGCGGGGCCGACGAGGGGCCTAAGCAGGGGCCGACGAGGGGCCTAAGCGGGGCCGACGAGGGGCCTAAGCGGGGCCGACGAGGGGCCTAAGCGGGGGCACGACTGGAGGGGCGACTCGGAGGGTCGCTAAAAAAAAATGCGCGCCTCGGGGCGCGCTTCGGTGGGCCCTAGGAACAGGCCCTAGGAAGGGACCTGCTCTGATTCCATGAGAAAATACGAACGAGAAGTGAAATGACTATGAATGAAGTGAGTACAAATAGGAAACCCTAATTTGGTTGTACCCCCTATGGGATACCCCACTATAGCCTACAGAAACAAGTAAGCTATAAGTTCTGACAGTTTCGACATGCTATCAGAGCGTTTACGATCCTGGCCTGTGGGCCCACCTGCTTCCGCTGCTGTACTGTCTATTGCGCACCCCGTGGCACACGACGTTTTTTCTTCCCGCCACGTGCTCGGGGCGTGTGGCGGTTTTCTGCCCGCCACGCGCTCGGGGCGCGTAGCGGTTTCCTGCCCGCCGCGCGCCCCGGGCGCGCGCGGCGGTTTTCTGCTCGGCACGTCGCCCCACCTTACCTGCGCGCTGCCCCGCTGGACCCGCGTGCCGCCCCTGGGGACCCGCGCGCCGCCCCTCCTGGATCCGCGCGCCGCCCCTCCTGGACCCGTGCAACGCCCTGCGGGACCCACGCGCCGCCCCCGCTGGACCCGCGTGACGCCCTGCTGGACCCGCGCGCTGCCCTTGCTGGACCTGCGCGCTGCCCCACTGGACCCGCGCGCCACCCCTGGGGACCCGCGCGCCACCCCTCCTTGACCCGCCTGCCCGCCCGCGCCCTGCACGTCGCGACGCCGCCCGCCCTCCCCCCTCCCCCTTAGACTTCCTACTTCGCGTGCAGCCGTGTGGAGGGTATGGGGGTGGCGGGGGTAAGGGGGCTATGGGGGTGGTGGGAGTGCATGACCTCCTCCTCCTCCTCTCTCCCACTGCTGCAGCTGCCGCTGAGGGGGGGATGGAGTGGGTGAGGTTGGGGAGTGGCGCTAGCCAGGGGGGATGTGAGACCGGGGGGGTGGGACAATACGAGGGGGGTGAGGGCGGGTGGCCACTGTGAAGTCCGCAGCTCTAGTCGCCCGTGAGACCGTTGCGTCAGAGGCCCATGGGTCAGTTGCTCTTGCCGGCGAGCGAGCCAGTTACTCCGGTTACCCGTCGCTCCGATCCTCAGAGGGTCAGTTGCTCTTGCCGGCAAGCAGAGCCAGTTAAGCCGTTTGCGACTAGAGCCAGCAGCTTCAACGGCCGCCCACCTCCTCTCCTCTCCTCCCTAGTCTCCTCCTCCTCACTTGCCCTTTGCTTCTGCCGTCAGTCTTTGCCTATGCACTAGTTCTGTGACTGCTTGTTCTGTTGGCTATACCCCACTTTGCCTATGGGGGTGTGTCAAACTGTTATTTGTTGTGTAGGCTGTAGTGGGATATTCAACATTGAGTACAACCCTTTTAGGGTTTACTATATGTATCTCACCTGCCTGCTAGTTCGAACCCTCTTCTACCATTCCTTCTTATCGCCTAGTTTTAACACTTGGTACCACGCTCGCAACACTTTGTGAGTGAAGTTCAAGCCTTTTGCGAGAAAGTTGTTGAGGCCATTTGCAAAGCAAATGCAACTGCAAAAAAATACTAAGATCTTATTCGCCAAGAAATCACAATGGTA
Organism: Closterium sp. NIES-65; assembly: GCA_948144175.1. Lineage (NCBI taxonomy): Eukaryota > Viridiplantae > Streptophyta > Zygnematophyceae > Desmidiales > Closteriaceae > Closterium > Closterium sp. NIES-65. The sequence goes on along the minus strand of CANXME010002301.1, from coordinate 57,144 downwards.
ACAGGGCAACCAGTACTACTGGACTCTAAGAACCTTCGCCTACCCACCTTGTCGAAGCTTCGCCCGCACTTCTGCGGACCCCCGTCACAACGAAACCTACCCGACGATTGGAGTGCGTTGTAGAGGACTCTCCTCTACTTTTCAGGAAATGGGATTTGTTCTAATCACTAGAGCTCTGTCTTAGCTTTTTAACGAGCCATCAATCACTTCATTCGCCTAAGAAACGATTGAGCTATAGGTGGAAACGTGAAGACTATGCTCTAGGAATGCAGATTAGGAGCTCTCTGGATTTTGTGATCGAGTGTATCACATACAAAGTGATTCTCGATTTCAATATGATGGTATGCAATACAAAGAAAACAGATTCATAGCATGCAAACAAGATCGAATCGCACAAGTAACCTCGAACCGATACACTCGCGAATGTTCGAGTAACATTTCGAAGGGGTGAAATTCGACACTCGAATTTCACCAAACGAATGTTCCTTGAGTCCGAGTTGGAATGTGGTGCTGCCACGTGGCACCGAACTATAGGTTCTTACAAAGTCAACCTAGAGCCTTCACAAAACCTGCACCTCACACGAACGTGAGCACAAGTCACACATTCGGTGGGTTGGGGGCATACAACCGCCCCACCACCACCTTGCTTCAAACACACTCCACCTCCAACACTCCCCCTTGCACCCAACCCACTAGGTGTGCAATCCATCATGCTCGTAGAGCGTACGGGATGGATCTTTAGGGGGTGGTTCCATGAGAGATTCCGCGTGTTCATCATCACCCTTGGTCGCGAAGCAAAATGTCGCGCCCTCTTTATCCGTCTTCCCAACGGCTACCGTAGCGTAGTCATTGTACTTGGAGGGAGGACGAACCTCACGACGCTCGCGGGTCAAGGCCAATGGTAGGGAGGAAGGTGTGGAGGTAGTTGCCGCCTCGGTTGGTGACACCTCCACGACATCATCAACGCTCTCCTCGTTGTTCTCTCCCCCTCCATCTTCGGCTTCCTTCTCCACTTGAGATGGAACCTAACTCTCTTCAACCTCCTCTCGTGGCGGAAGGATGAAGGTGAGTTGTTGAGTGGGTTTCTCCTTCACCGGGAACTTGTCTTCGTTGAAGACCACATCCCGAGACGTGATGACATGTTTTTCCCCCAAATCCCACACCCGGTATGCACGCTCGTTTGCCGCAATTCCCAAGAAGATCGCCGCACGAGCCTTCGGTTGCAACTTGTGGCAAAGTGGGTCCGGTACATGGTAGTAGCGAAGGCACCCAAAGGTGCGTAGGTGGGAAAGGTTTGGCTTCGTTCCGGTCCATGCTTTGAACGGAGTCGTTCCCAGTAGCACCTTGGTCGGCAAACGATTACGAATCCATGCCGCTAGCGCACTCGCCTCGCCCCACCACTCGTTTCCAAGCTTGGAGTGTTGAAGAAGTGAACGAACAGCCTCCACCAACGTGCGATTAAGCCGCTCCGCCGCTCCATTTTGTTGGGGTGTGTAGGGTGTTGTGACGTCGTGCTTGATGCCATTGCTCTTCATCCATTTTTCAAGCTCGTTGTTCACGAATTCGCCGCCACCATCGGTACGAATACACTTGATCCGCTTCTTGTCGTCATCGCAAACATCGAGCGCCCACTCTTGAATCGCCTTGGCCGCATCTCCCTTAGCCTTCAAGAGTCGAGTCCAACACATCCGCGTCGTGTCATCGAGCATCACCAAGAGGAACCGCGCTCCTCCCTTTGATGCGCACCGCATTGGTCCACACACGTCCATGTGAACAAGCGCAAGCGGGTCCTTAGCGAGGGGTAACGTTCAGCTACCAAATGGCTTCCGAGCCATTTTTCCTACGACACACGCCGCGCACACGCCCTTCTCGTCGTCGCCGGCGATCACGTCGACTCCCTTTGCAAGTCCTTTGTTGGCCAACTCCTTGACCAACTCGTAGTTGGCGTGCGCAAGCCGATTATGCCACGCCTTAAGAGTCGCCTTGGAGCCTTGCGCCACGTAGGATGAAGCCGCTCTCGGGTACGTCTTGAGTTGGTAGAGTTCTCCGTTGAGATCACCTTGCGCGAATCGCTCCCCCTTCCAAAAGAGGTTCATCTTCGCACCGTCGATGGTGGCGATCACGCCCTTCTTCGCCAGTTGCGGACGGATAGAAGGTTCACCTTCACCCCTGGGACGTGAAGCATGTTCGTGACGTCCACCGGTCCGCTATCGACGATGAGGCGCGTACTCCCAACTCCAACCACCGGTAGCGATTCGTTGTTTCCGAACACAATGCTCGTGACGTCTCCCGGAGCGCCAATATTGTTGAGGAGCGACGCCGAGTGCGTCATGTGTTGCGTTGCGCCTGTACCGAGGAACCACGCGTCGCTTGGAGTTTTGTTTGTGAGAAAAGAGAACAGGAATGGATGAACTAGCAGTGAAATGAGTACAAGTAGGAAACCCTAGAATTGTGTACCCCCTATAGGCTAACCCACTGTAGCCTACACAAGCATAACATATATAATGTTTGACATTGTTCCCGTTGCCGGCCACTAATACGAGCGACTCCTTTGAATCATCGGCCTCGCCGGATGCCGTGTGCGCGTTGCCCTCTTGGTCCCGCGCCATTGATGGAGTCTAATCGCTCGGCCGCTTTCGACATTCACGCCAAAAGTGTCCCGGTTTGCGGCAATAGTGACACTTGCCGCGATGCTCGCTCCCACCGGACGATTCCTTCGTTGCATCCTTGCTCCACTTGGACTTCTTTCCGGAACTCCCTCCGGAGTACATGGCGGCACCCTCGCTCTCATTAGCGAATTTTCGGTGACGCGATTCTTCATGGAAGCCGACCAACCACCATTTCCTTCGTCCAAGTGTCTTGCACGCTATCGAGTGTTGTAATCACCGTCGACCTCTCTTCCGGAAGGCCGCATAGCAAGGTCAAAATCCAATCCTCCTCTGTGACCGTTCCACCGAGGTCCATGAACGTTTCCCCGAGTTCCTCCACACGAGTCGCATACTCGTGCATCGATTCGCCCGCGCGCATCTTCACTGTGTAGAACGCGTTACGAGCTACGATCTTGCCGTGGAGAGTCTTGTTCACGTGGATGGTCTCGAGCCGCTTCCACGCTTCATGCGCCGACGCTTCGAGCTTGATGCACATGCGCACCGAGCTCACGAGATAGATGCCGATGCGCGAAATCAACGTAGCGAATGCCTTTTGGTCCTTCTTCTTCCATGCCGCTCTCGTCGTCCGGCTTCTTCTCCGTTCCATCGAAGAAACCCCAAAGTCCCTGCTCCATCATGAGCACTTGGAACTTAAACTTCCACGCGGAGTAGTTTTGTCCCGTGAAAATTGGTACCGCCGACGTGTCGAACATCATCGCGGTTGCCCAGGGTTCGCCGGAATTTACAATGACACCATCCAAGGAAATGTGGGAGGCCTCGCTTGAAGTCGGCATGCTTCCTCCTTGTCGCACGCGTAGACTCCTCCGACCAGCTCTGATACCACTGTTGTAGAGGACTCTCCTCTAATTTTCAGGAAAAGGGATTTGTTCTAATCACTAGAGCTCTGTCTTAGATTTCCAACGAGCCGTCAATCACTTCGTTCGCCTAAGAAACGATTGAGATATAGGTGGAAACGTGAAGACTATGCTCTAGGAATGCAGATTAGGAGCTCTCTGGATTTTGTAGTCGAGTGTATCACATACAAAGTGATTCTCGATTTCAGTATGATGGCATGCAATACAAAGAAAACAGAATTATAACATGCAAACAAGATCGAATCGCACAAGTAACCTCGAACCGATACACTCGCGAATGTTCGAGTAACATTTCGAAGGGGTGAAATTCGACACTCGAATTTCACCGAACGAATGTTCCTTGAGTCCGAGTTGGAATGTGGTGCCGCCGCATGGCACCGAACTCTAGGTTCTTCCGAAGTCAACCTAGAGCCTTCACGAAACCTGCACCTCACACGAACGTGAGCACAAGTCACACATTCGGTGGGTTGGGGGCATACAACCGCCCCACCACCACCTTGCTTCAAACACACTCCACCTTCAACAGAGTGTACACGACGAATTCCACATTAACCTCTTGAAGCCTTTTGTGCCAGCAACGACAGACATTGCCCGCCAAAACGCCGCCCCGACGGCTCGTCCAGTCTTGGAACCAACGTTGGACCTGTCGAAAATTATGGTGCATCGTGTTCGGCTTGATGCCTCCGGATGCCACATGGACCTTCTGATTCGCTGGATGGACCGCACCAATGAGGACGACACTTGGGTGCCATCCGCCTTGCTTGAAGCACCTTTGCTTCTACTCGATTACCTCGCTCGGAAGCGTGTTGCGGATGTTGGCCACCTTTCTTAAGAGATGGGAGAGGCGGGGGGTGGGGGAAGGGGGGTTAGGGGGTAGTGTAAGGAAAAATCTTTTTCCTTACCGGGGTTAACTCTTTCGCGTACAACCCCGACTTTTAGAAGTGCACGTTCGGCCGGTTTGCTTGTTGCAAAAGCAACCTCGCGTCGCTTTTGGTTTTCCTTTGCCCAATCTGCATCCAGCCTCGTCTTCCCGAGGTTCTCGCCTAGCTAGGTTGACCCTCTATAAAATCGCATGCCTTTCATGTCAGAATCCCAACCACTAGACCATTGGGATAAAAGGACTTGTTCTAGTTGCGGGTCAGTGCGCCCATAACCCCCCAGGAAAACGCGCCTATAACCCCCCCTAGGATCGATCGGGGATCTCACAGTGTAGCTCTACTGACACCCCCCCACACTGTGAGGCCCAGGACTGAGCATAGTGGCAACGGCCAACATGTGCATACACCAGGATTCGAACCCGAGACCGCTCTGATACCATGTCAGAATCCCAACCACTAGACCATTGGGATAAAATGGCTTGTTTTAGTAGCGGGTCAGTGCGCCCATAATCCCCCAGGCAAACGCGCCTGTAACCCCGCCTAGGATCGATCGGGGATCTCAAAGTGTAGCTCTACTGCCTTTTTTTTTTCTTTTTTTTTTTCTTTTTTTTTTTTTTGAAGAAAAAATGAATGAACTATGAGTGAAGTGGGTACAAGAACTAACAAAAATTGGGTTGTACCCCCTATGGGATACCACACTACATCCTACACAAAAGCATAAGCTATAATGTTCTGACACACCCCCATAGGCAAAGTGGGGGAGAACAGGGGGTCACAAGACCAGTCAAGCAAAGCAAAACAAAGCAAAGCTCAGGGTGGATCACAAAGTCACCACACATTCCGAGCACAAGTACAAGGCCACAAGGCCAGTTCACATGCAGGAGTACATATATATATAAGGCCAGACAAGCAAGAGCAGGTATATATATATGTAACAGTACAAGCAAGGTCAAGAGGTGAGCAAGTGAGGCAAGACAGGTACAAGACCCAGCTGGGTGCAGAAGCGCTGATGATCACAAGCCGCAAGTGCCTTGGTGAAGACATCAGCAGTATTGGCCTCAGAGGCCAGGTACGCAAGCCGCAACTGACCACGCTGCTGTAGCTCACGAGCAAGGAAGTAGCGAAGAGCAATGTGCTTTATTCTGTGCTCCAGTCTCTGCTCTCGACACAAGGCCAGCATGGCCTTGTTGTCTACGTACAGGACTGGAGGAGAACGAGGCGACTCTCCTAGGTCGGTCAGCAGGTAGGTGAGCGAGCGAAGCTCCTGTGCAGCCATGGCCCCGGCGTAGATCTCAGCCTCACAACTGGAGCCGAGAACAGAAGACGAGCGAGTAGCCCGCCACGAAACAGAGCCGGAACCAAGGCTGAAGATGTAACCCTGTGACGACCGCTGCGTAGCCTGGTCCTCAGCCCAAGAAGCGTCCGCGTGCCCACTAAGGACTACTGGACTCCGCCCTCCAAGCACTAGCCCCATGCCCGACGTACTGCACAAGTAGCGCAACACCCTCTTCGCTGCAGCCATGTGCTCTCGTCGGTGTCTCCCAGGAGCAACATAGCGTGCGAGAATGCTAAGAGGGTATGCAAGGTCAGGTCGTGTGCAGGTCATCAGGTACATGAGGCAGCCAACAAGCTCTGGATACGGGCCACTTGACTCTACGGACTCATCCGAAGGCAGAGCTGAGAGCGAGTGGCGAGTAGGCAGAGGAGTGGCCTAAGGCGAGGAGTACAGAGAAGTCTGTGCACGTGTGTCTCTTCTGCAGCTCGGACTTCACGTAGGCGAGTCCAGCATTGTCAGCTGTGGCAAAGACCAAGTCGTCGACGTATTCGAGGATGTAGAACGGCGGCAGAGAAGTGTCGATGCGCAGAAACAGCGATGGGTCGGCAGTAGAAGGAGCAAACCCAAGAGCCGCAAGCGTAGTCCTCAGTGTGTTGTGCCACTCACGTGGTGCCTGGCGCAGACCGTAGACTGGACGCGGGAGACTCCACTGGGTACCAGGAGGGAAAGACCCAGTGAAGCCAGGTGGGCGGCGCAGCCAGATCTCCTCGTGCAGTCTGCCCTGCAAGAAAGCTGTGCTGAAGTCGAGAGAGTGCAGCTCGTAGTCAAGGTGAGCAGCAACGTGCAGCAGTACCCGTAGAGTGGTCATCTTCGGGGTGGGAGAGAAGGTCTGAAAGTAGTCAGCTCCCTGCCGCTGACTGAAGCCACGAGCCATGTAACGCGCCTTGAAGACAGGCGGAGAACCCGGCGGCCGCTTCACCTTGAAGATCCACATGCCACTGACGATGTTCGCCCCAGGAGGGGGGACAGCGTCAACGTAGGTGCCTGTGGACTTCCAGGAAGCCATCTCTGCATCCATAGCTGCCTGCCACTGAGAAGAGTAGGGACCCTCTATCGCCTCCGCGTAAGAGCGCGGAGTCGGGATGTCAAGTGCATCCGGGTCTCCCTCAGGGGTAAGCAGTACGGACACGAGATGAGGTGAAGCAGCGGCCAAGCACTGGATCATCTCCTGCCTCTCCTCGAGTACGTCCGTGCCAAGGGCACACTCACCCCCGACGGATGGAGGACAGAGAGACTCAAACTCAGCGACAAGACTAGCAGCGTAGTCTAGGCGTCAGCGAGCAGCAAAGTCGACAAGCTCAGCAACTAGGGAAGACGCAGCAGTGGACTCAAAAGAAGGGTCAGTGACGACAGTAGCCAGGAGGCGCGTGACAGTAGGACTGGCAGCACGAAGAGAGTCCGACTCCGGGTCGGCAAAAGCAGGAAGAGAGGACTCAGGAGGAGAAGGCAAAGGGGCACGCAGAGGAGCAGTGGACGGACGCAGAGACATCCTGTGCGTGCCAGGGACAGGAGGAGGACGCTGACGCGAACCACGACCACTAGCGCGAGCAGCACGGACAGGCAACGCAGGGCGAGACGCAGGCTCACGACGCTCAGTAAGACCTCTAGTAGGACCAGTGTAGGGAGAAGGAGCAGGCAAAGGGGAGGTAGGCTGCAATTGTAACTGTGACGGGACTGGCTATGGACACTCTAAAGAAGGAGGAGGACCAGTAGACCCGCGACCTGCTCCACCGCCACCCCCGCCGCCTCCTCCGCCTCCGCCGCCTCCGCTACCACCGCCGCCTCCGCCGCCTCCTCCACCGCCGCCACCTCCGCCACCTCCGCTCCCACCGCCACCGCCGCCGCCGCCTCCGCCTCCACTGCCGCCACCGACACCTCCACCCCCACCACCACTCCCACTGCCACCCCCACTCCCCCCGCCGCCTCCACCTCCACCTCCACCGCCCCCGCTCGCCCCTCCAGTGCCCCTGCCTCCCTTGCCCTTGCCAGAGCGGCGTCTCCCGCTAGGGGCAGACGCCGCACCGACCGACTCAAGACCAAGGAGGTCGGCCGCAGCAGCAGAGGCAACAGAGGGCAGAAGGGGGGAGGGCGAACACCCCTCAAAGATGGGGGTGCGCGGGTCACCACGAGAGGCCCCTACAGCGACTATGCTCTTCTCGGCCGCTAGGAGGGACTTCTCGAGGAGGTCAACAGTGAGAGTGGTGGGACAGACTGAGAGGAAGTGGTCCCTGACTACGAGAAGGGAGTCAGGGAGGCGAGTGACTATGTAGTAGAGAGTGATGTACATGGGGGGGGGGGGGGTTCTTGGCGCAGAAGTCAGCAGGAAGCGCAGCGCAGTAGCGAGCATCACTAGTGCGGAGGTGCGTAATGAGGTCAGCGACTGTGGGAAAGGCAGCAAGGTCAGGGAAGAGGTACGGTAGCATGAGACGGCTCAGTGCAGCAGTGGCAGGGGAGGAGTAGCGCGCAACTACAGCGTCGTACAAGGTCTGAGCACTCTTGTACTGACTAAAGTGCGCACGCTCGGAGGTAGGGAGGTGCTGCAGGGCGGCGCGGCGGTCGGCTGCTCGGCGGGGTGGGACGGGTCGGGAAGCCCGGGCGGTGGGCGGCGCTGCAGCAGGTGACGGGGCCGCAGGTGAGGGCGGCGGGGCCGCCGCAGAGGGCGGCGGGGCCTCAGAGAAGGGCGGCGGGGCCGCAGCAGCTGAGGGCGGCGGGGCCGCAGCAGTTGAGGGCGGCGGGGTCGCAGTTGAGGGCGGCGGGGCCGTAGTTGAGGGCGGCGGGGCTGCAGATGAGGGCGTCGGGGCCGCAGCAGTTGAGGGCGGCAGGGCTGCAGTTGAGGGCGGCGGGGCCGCAGGTGAGGGCGGCGGGGCCGCAGCAGCTGAGGGCGGCGGGGCCGCAGTTGAGGGCGGCGGGGCCGCAGGTGAGGGCGGCGGGGCCGTAGCAGTTGAGGGCGGCGGGGCCGCAGTAGAGGGCGGCGTGGCCGCAGGTGAGGGCGGCGGGGCCGCTGTAGTTGAGGGCGGCGGGGCCGCAGGTGAAAGCGGCGGGGCCGCAGGTGAGAGCGGCGGGGCCGCAGCAGAGGGCGGCGGGGCCGCAGAGAATGGCGGCGGGGCTGCAGAGAAGGGCGGCGGGCCGCAGGAGAAGGGCGGCGACGGGCCGCTTGTGAAAGGGCGGCGCGACGCGGCCGTAAGGGCGGCGCGACGGGCCGCTAAGGGCGACACGACGGGCCGCTAAGGGCGACGCGACGGCCGCTAGGAAGGGCGCGACCCTAGGCGCGCTTTGGGCAGGGGCAGGACGTGCCCCGGGCAGTAAAAAAAGGGAGGATCGGTGGGCCCTAGGAACAGTTCCCACGAGGGAACCTGCTCGATACCATGAGAAAATGAGAACGAGAAAAAATGAATGAACTATGAGTGAAGTGGGTACAAGCACTAACCCTAATTGGGTTGTACCCCCTATGGGATACCCCACTACAGCCTACACAAAAGCATAAGCTATAATGTTCTGACATTTCATTGTATCATCAGTCCATATTGCCACAGCTTCGTTATTCGTTTTCCGCGCAACTCTGTTTTACAAAACATATGAATTACGTAATAGCATAGCCATGCTTTGTACTAAAAATCATGCGCGGCGTGGTCCTAGTGGCATATACTAGCACATTATTGCAAAACTGAGGACATACCGACAACAAATGAATTAGTTTTTGCCTATGTAATAGCCACGTCCTAACCTATTACCGTACAAGGAAATAAATCTGCTCCAACTCTAGATCCTTTGTATTTTATTACCATGTGTTTTTATTTGAGTGACCTTTATGTGGAAAATACACGTGCACAATCTACCCTTTTCCTAATAAACCAGAAGAAAAAGCACAGTCAGAAAAAAAATCTGAGGGAAGTCCAAGCTCATTAAATCCCACTCCAAACTTCCCCCATGTACGCTGCCTCGGTTGGCTGCTCAGGGTTACAGCTGTCATACTCAAAGATGGCAAGAGTCCGCATAGAGCAAAACACGGCCGTGTGCGAGAATCAGGACATAGAAGCAATGTAGGCATCACATGCCGCTAGTAGCAACCACTCGATGACCAGCTCTTGGAACATCCTCACCTTATCTTGCTTGCTTCTCGCTATGACAGAAGTGCTACTCGTGCCCTCATGCTTCATTGGAGCTAGTCCATTGGAATGGCATGGGACGAACACTGTTACGATGACCTGCACACAAGGAGAGAAAAAATGTAGGAAGTAGGACGCACTTTGATTTAAGATTGGCTATATATACAACAGTCGTCCCCACCCCCATTTTTCCCTCCCTCCTGGGGTGCGCAACATGATATTGGGCAGAGGAAACGTAGACCAAACGAAATTATAATAGCATCAGCCACAAACACAGCAGCGATCAGCCTGGTGTTTTTCTATACCCTAATTCTTAACCACTTGCCTATGAGACCTTGTTCTTGGAATTCAAAGATCTCAGACAGTTCTTTTACCATCCCAAACTCTTCTCAAAGGGCTGTTCTGACCACATGGGCTCCTGTGGGCGTCGTAAGGTTGAAACTCGAGCACCCGCTTTGCTCATTCCATACACATTTATGAGTTGTAAACTTCCTATTATTCAATGCCGGTGCTTGCATGAAGTTGCAGACATGGGCATACACATGAACGCACGTACGCACGCATGCAACCATGCATGCAAGCATGCATGCACGCACGCATGTGTGCACACACATACACACCCATAACCACACCTACATGCATGTATGCATGCACAAACACACACACACACAAACAAAAATACACACACACACACACACAAACACAAATACACATACGCACGCACGCATCCATGGGGGCACGCGCGCGCGCACACACACGTACGAATGCGCACACACAGAGACATGCATAGCAAACAAACACACACACACATACACACATACACACATACACACATACACACATACACATATGCACACATACACACACACATACATACATGCGCGCACACACACACAAACCGACAACACACATACACACATACACACATACACACACACACAAACAAACACACACACACACACACATACACATACACCTTTTTGGGGTATCTGGATTGTTGTGTGATGCAATCATATGCATTCACGTCTGTCTGCCTCCCATCATGTGTTCGTGCGCTGCATGCGTGGTGTGAGCGTGTGTAAGAATTTGTGTTTGTGCGGTTTGGTTTTTATGAGTGTGTGTGAATGTTATTTGGCTTGAACAGATATCTGAACTGACTCCTCTGCTCAAGAGCTTTCCGACAAGCCAAGGATCGCTTCAATCGGAGCACGAACAAGAACTTTCGAAGTTCGTATGTTTTTTGTGTTTGGTTGTGGTAACTATGGGAAGTTGTGGGGCTAAGTCAATATGGGGTACAGACTTGTGGGGGTTGGGAAATTCGTACCCATCACTGTAGATGCTGCCAAATAGTTGGGAGAAACCAAATCAGGTTGGCAAGTGTGGCCAATTTGGGTTGAGGTGGATTGTGGAGGTTGGGATAGTGACAAAGGTCAAATATGGGTTGCCTATGGGGAAGGAAATTGTGTGGCATGGGGTTTCCTTGGTTGGGGACTCTCTTGAGACCTTCCCTCTCGTCCTTCTCATCCCTTCCACCTGGTTTAGTGCTACTCTAATTCTCTTGTGTGAAGTTGTGTGAGACTCTTGTGATTGAGTTAAGTTCGTATGGCAGTATACCCCCCTGTGCGCCGAAATCAATAAGTCGAGATTTACTTCACCTCTTGATACGATTTAAAGTGGGAATTGTAGCCACGGACTAGGGCTACATCATATCTAAGTTTGGTGAAGTTTTGACCGTGAACGTTTTGCCGACGGTGTTTCTTGTGAGCGCGACGATTCTGTCCAGAAATAGAGACCAACGATTTTGAGAAATTTAGGCACCTAATCTTCATAGACTCCGTCCTTAGTCTCTAACAAGTGGTATCAGAGCTGATTAAGGACCTTATGGGGAGTCTATTGAAGTGTGAAGACCCTCCTAGACCCACCATGGCCTGTGGGCGTGCCTAAGTGGAGTTCTGAAGGTTGGATGTGACTTCTGCTAAGGGGAAACTCTGCCGAAATTTCGTTTGCGCCGACACTTGTGAAGATTGTGTAGATCTACATTGTGACCAGCAAAAGGGGGAGCTGAAACCTCTGATTGGGAGCAGAGGAGATGAATCAAGGGAGTGGAGATGCAGCTGAGAAGAGGAGTGAACCACCACCATCCAAGATCGAAGCTTTGGATGGCTCCAACTATGAGGAATGGAGCGGGCAGTGTCAGTAGAGCTACACTGTGAGATCCCCGATCGATCCTAGGGAGGGTTACAGGCGCGTTTTCCTGGGGGGTTATGGGCGCACTGACCTGCTACTAAAACAAGCCCTTTTATCCCAATGGTCTAGTGGTTGGGATTCTGACATGGTATCAGAGTGGTCTCGGGTTCGAATCCCGATGTATGCACATGTTGGCCGTTGCCACTGTGCTCAGTCCTAGGCCTCCCAGTGTGGGGGGGTGTCAGTAGAGCTACACTGTGAGATCCCCGATCGATCCTAGGGAGGGTTACAGGCGCGTTTGCCCGGGGGGTTATGGGTGCACTGACCCGCTACTAAAACAAGCCCTTTTATCCCAATGGTTTAGTGGTTGGGAGTCTAACAGGCAGATGCGGAGCATCTTCAAGCGCTACAAGCTTGTGGAAATTGCAATGGGAGAGGAGAAGATGCCGGGCGAAGGAGATGCCCGCGATCGGTGGATTGAGAAGAGCGCGGTGCTGTACGACCTCATCCTCCAATCGGTCAACAACGACATGTTCCAGCACATCAAGGATTTGGTGGAGTTGGATGATTCCGGACCTAAGGTATGGAAGCTGCTACGCGACGTGATTCAGCCCAACACGCTGTCGATGGTGATTGTGTTGGAGAAGGAGTTGGTTGCCCTCTCCATGAAACCGGGAGATGATGTGAAACCGGTCCTTGACAAGCTCAAGGACACCTATGCGATGATGGCAGCGGCGGGCAGCGAAGTGTCGCAGATGGAACAGTGCACCAATATCATCTCGGTGCTCGACAACTCGTTGGACAACCTCATCCCCACCCTCAACGTTCAACAGGAAAAATGGACGCCTCAGTGGCTACGGCGGCAGATTCTGCAGGAGGACTTCCGCAGGAGCCACACGGGAGGTGGTGCTGCCAACAAAACTGCTGAGGGGTATGGAGCTGCAGGAGGCAGCAGAGGAAGAGGGGGAGGGAGAGGCCGAGGTGACTTTAATGAGGGGCATGGGAGCTCTAGAGGCAGGGGGAGCACCCAAATAAAGGATGCGTGTTGGTACTGCAAGAAGGCTGGACACCCATGGTTCAAGTGTTTCAGCCAGCCTGAAGGATGGGCGCCTCCATGCATGAAGCCGCCAAGTGGTGAACGTGCACGAGGTGGCGCTGTACAAGGTTCAGGTGCACAAGGTAAAGCCGACCCTGGGATGTTCCTCATGGTTGAGGATGTGCAAGGGAGTAGGGGTGATGTGGGTTTAGTTGGGAAGGTTGTTATGCACCCCCTCACCCACTGGGTGATAGATTCAGGTTGCACAAGTCACATGACCCCACGGGCAGATTTGGTTGACGAGGTAAAGCCCCCTGGGAAGATAAAGTTTGTGGCTGCCGCTTAAGGTGCTTTGCTCCCTGTGATTGGTGTGGGGAATGCCAAGGTAATGGGAGCTAATGGGGGGCTTATGGGGCTGGGGAATGTGCTGTTGGTTGAAGGTTTGTCTGCTAACCTCCTCTCTGTGCGCCGGCTGCGGAAAAGCAAGGCCAAAGTGACTTTCGGCCCAACCAGCTGCCGTGCAAAGCTTGGGAAGTTGCTGATGTGGGACTTGGAGGAGAAGTGCAGCTGCATCAAGGACCTGTGGCAGCTGCCCATCATCCCTTGGAATGGGAAACCACCAGCAATGGCAGCGGCTGCAGCAACGGCTAAGGTAGCTGCAGAGGGAGAGAAGACTACACCAACTGCTGGGGCCCTGGATGCAGTGAAGAAGGTGCAGCAGACACAGTAGCCACATAGTGAGGTGCTTGCTGGTGTGGATGCGACAGCTGCATGGGCAAAGGCTTCATCTAGGAGTGGTGAGGCGGATTGGGAGACATGGCACAAGAGGCTGTGTCATGTGAACTTTCCTATGCTGTAGAAGTTGGTTACGGATGGGAGCTTGAAGGGGTTGGAGGTGAAGGGGGCAGCGAAGGAGATTGGGAGCTGCCCTATATGCCTTGAGACCAAGTTCACGAAATTTCCCTTCAGCAGCAGCACGGGACCAGCCAAAGCACCACTCGCGCTTGTGCACATGGATGTGGTGGGGCCTACGAGGGCCCTTTCTCTCTCGGGCAGCCGCTATTTCCTGACCATTGTGGACGACCATACAGGTGCGGTGTGGGTGTACCCTCTCAAGACGAAGGGGGAGGTAGCAACGGCTGTTCTCAAGGAGTGGATGCCAAGTTCTCAAAGGGAGAGCGGTCATAAGGTGAAGGTGATCTGCACCGACAACGGAGGAGAATTCATTGGCGCTGATTTGGAGGCGGTGCTGAAGAAGAAGGGGATCCAGCATCAGCTCACAGTGCCCTACAACCCTCAGCAGAACGGCGTGGCTGAGTGGTTCAACCGGACCCTGCAGGAAGGTGCTCGCACTCTCCTTGGGCGTGCAGGGCTGCCGGATCCGTTTTGGGTGACTGCACCGCGGCAGGTCGCCCTTGTGAAGAACAGGGTGCTGGCGACTGTGGGGGACAAGCAGTGGGTCCCCTACACGTATGGGAATGCACCAGCAGTCAACATGCTGAGAGCCTTCGGCTGCATGGTGGTGTTTCATGTGCCTAAGGAGAAGAGGGGAAAACAGGAAGCTTCTGGGAGATGGGGTGTGCACTTGGGGCTTGCTAAGGATCACAAGGGCTGGCTGCTATGGGACTTGACCAGCCAGAAGTTGACTGTTTCGAGGGATGTGAAGTTCCTCGAGTCCTTGTACAACAAGGAGTGGAAGCAGCACCATCAGCAGAAGCTTCCTTACTACACCGCTGATCATTTAGGCCGATGAGGTGCAGCGGCCTTCGAGGCAAGTTCAGGTCACTGTCTCAGAGGAGGAGATCTCTGGAGTGATAGAGGATGGGGGAGAACCTGAGGTGGAGGAGCAGCAGCAGCAGCAACCGCAGCAGCAACAAGGTGCTCCACAAGGTGCCGCACGTCCGGCTGACCGTCCCAGGAGGGATGTGCGCCCTCCTAACCGGCTGACCTATCCGAGCTTTGGCAAGCCAAAGGTGGTACGGGCTGGGAGTGTGGCTGAGCAGTGTGGTGAGGATGAGATAGCACACTACTACTGGGCAGCCGTTCCTGAGCCCAAGACGCTAGCTGAAGCATTGAGCAGGCCGGATGCTGAAAAATGGAAGCAGAGTGTGAAGGAGGAGTATGACTCTCTGCTGGAGAACGAGACGTGGGAGCTGTATGAGCTACCACCTGGGAAGAAGGCCATTTCTTCCAAGCTGATCTTCAGGCATAAGTACGGACCAGATGGGGAGCTGACCCGCTACAAGTCAAGGCTTGTGGCTAAGGGGTTTCAGCAGACAAAGGGGAAGGATTTTGACAAGATCTTTGCTCCTGTGGGGAAAGGTACAACATTGAAAGTGTCACTGGCAATGGCAGCAAACCGTGGATGGCGGGTGAAGCAGATGGACATCACCACCGCCTTCCTCAATGGGATCATTCTGGAGGAGCTGTACTTGTTACAGCCTGAGGGTTTAGATGATGGCAGCGGCAGGGTGTGCAGGCTGAAGAAGGCCATCTATGGCCTGAAGCAGGCTCCTCATGCATGGTACCACAAGCTAGAGGAGACACTGTTGGCTGGGGGGTTCAAGAAGAGTGAGTGTGACCACAGCCTGTTCCTGCTACAAGAGAAGGAGCAGTTTCTCATGCTCCTGGTGTATGTGGACGACATCCTGCTCTTCTCTGAGTCATCTGCAATGATTGAGCATGTGGAGGAGATGCTGGAGATGCAGTTCAAGTGCTCCAAGATGGGAGATGTGAAGTACTACCTGGGGATGCATGTGGAGAGGGACCTTGACAAGGGAGTGTTGAGGTTGCACCAGAGGAAGTACTGTGAGGGGCTGGCCGAGAAGTATGGGCAGCAAGATGGAGGGAAGCCAGCCACCCCACTGCCTTCAGGGTTCACAGTGGAGCCCTGTGCTGATAAGGAGGTGGTGGGTGAGAGTGACAGGAAGCTGTTTCATTCCATGGTGGGGGCAATCAATTATGCGGCTAACCACACGCGGCCTGACATTGCCTTTGCTACATCCAGGCTTGCAAGTGTCGTTGCACGCCCCAGTCATGAGCAGCTGGAAGCGGCCAAGAGGTTGGTCCGCTATGTGAGCGCTACGGCATCAGTGGGCTTGGAGTACAGTGCTGTGCGACAGAGGCTGCAGAGGGGTGCAGCTGATTTGGGAAAGGGGGAGATGCTTTTGACCTGCTACACTGACGCTAGCTTCAATTCTGTGAAGGCAGATGGCACCAGCATTGGAGGCTATGTGTGCCTGTTTGGAGGTGGTGCAGTGAGCTGGCGCAGCAAGAAGCAGAACGAGGTGGGGCAGTCCTCGTGTGAGACAGAGTACATGGCCCTGCATCACGGGGCAAAGGAGGTGGTGTGGCTGAGGCGTTTGTTGGAGGAGATCGGAGTTGGTCAGAGGGAGCCGACTGTGATTTTCTGTGACAATGAGTCGGCGGTGAAGCTAGCAAAGAATGCTTGTCTTCATGGGCTGACCAAACACATCAGGCCCAAGTGGCACTGGGTGAGGAGGCTCCTGGACAAGGAGGTGCGGCTGGAGATTGTGAAGACCCATCAGCAGGCGGCTGACATTCTCACCAAGCGCCTGGCTGAATCTGAGCATTGGAAGGGCATGAAGCTTGCTGGGATGAGTGTGCATTGAGGGTGCATGCTTGAGCTATGGCATGTGGGATGATGGTTGGCAGCCGGAGGGGGAGTTTGTTGTGTGATGCAATCATATGCATTCACGTCTGTCTGCCTCCCATCATGTGTTTGTGCGCTGCATGCGTGGTGTGAGCGTGTGTAAGAATTTGTGTTTTGTGCGGTTTGGTTTTTCTGAGTGTGTGTGAATGTTATTTGGCTTGAACAGATATCTGAACTGACTCCTCTGCTCAAGAGCTTTCTGACAAGCCAAGGATCGCTTCAATCGGAGCACGAACAAGAAAGTTACGAACTTTCGAAGTTCGTATGTTTTTCGTGTTTGGTTGTGATGACTATGGGAAGTTGTGGGGTTGACTCAATATGGGGTACAGACTTGTGGGGGCTGGGAAATTTGTACCCATCACTGTAGATGCTGCCAAGTGGTTGGGAGAAACCAAACCAGGTTGGCAAGTGTGGCCAATTTGGGTTGAGGTGGATTGTGGAGGTTGGGATAGTGACAAAGGTCAAAGTTGGGTTGCCTATGGGGAAGGAAATTGTGTGGCATGGGGTTTCCTTGGTTGGGGACTCTCTTGGGACCTTCCCTCTCGTCCTCCTCATCCCTTCTATCTGGTTTAGTGCTACTCTTTCTCTTGTGTGAACTTGTGTGAGACTCTTGTGATTGAGTTAAGTTCTTATGGCAGCAAACCCCCCTGTGCGCCGAAATTGATAAGTCAAGATTTACTTCACCTCTTGATACGATTCAAATTGGGAATTGTCGCCACGGACTAGGGCTACATTATCTCTGAGTTCGGTGAAGTTTTGACCGTGAAGTTTTCACCGACGGCGTTTCTTGTGAGCGCGACTATTCTGTCCAGAAATAGAGACCAACGATTTTGAGAAATTTAGGCACCTAATCTTCATAGACTCCGTCCTTAGTCTCTAACATGGATTTGATGGCAGCCTTCAGCTGTGCTGAGTTGGTGATGACCAACCAGTGCACAGAAAGGGATGAAGGGAACCAGTACGCCTCCACACCCTGGTTGCACAAGAAAATAGGGAGAGGACGTTAACATGAAGGTTGGACATGATTTAGGGTTGGCGTAGTAGGGTTTAGAGATGAGGGTAAGCAACACCTGGTCGTGTTACATTGCCCACCAGAAACACAAGGAAGGTACAAAGATATCTAAGTGAGCAAACTCGTCACAGAGTGTAAAGCCGAATTGTCATGTGGGTAGAAATTGGGTAGGGCAGTGATTAGCCAAGCGGGTAAGGAATTCAGTTGGAAACGTGGAGTGCAACAAGGCACGCAACCGCATAAAAATGCACGACCGTCTATGCAGAAGCCCAAAGTGAATCCTGCCATCCCACATTCACCAATCCCATTCACAACTCATCCACCACCACCCATCCATTCATCCACCCACGGTCATTAAGCTGCCCATCCCTCCCCACCCCAATCCCGCACCGCAGCACAGTCAAGCCACTGCTTTGCGTTCCCCACCAGCGCCTCCACGTCCTGCATGCTCAGCTCCTTGGGCGCACCTCGGTCACCCGCCCACACCACATCGTCCTGCACGCGGATGTGAATGCCCAACGTTGCCACGTGGCTGCTGATGCTGCTGCTGTTGCTGCCTGGCGCCTTCTGTGCTTCCAGATTCTGCATCGTGCTGTGGAAGAGTTCCTTCACCTCGTCACACGGCCTGCGTGGGTTTGGGAAAGCACGTGCAGGATAGCAAGGTAGCAAATTTGTTGGAGAGAGGGTCAAACGCAGGCTGACCTACAACACAGGGTGTCAGTTGTCCCATTCCCCTGGTGCACACTCATCCACATGGCCCTCATCCATCCACGTGCCCCCCATTCTTCCACATGCCGCCCCTCATCTATCCACATGCCTCTATTCATCCACATACCGTGCTCCCTCCCCACGCCCATCGCTCACCGCAGTAGGAACCTGTGAAAGCACCCCACAGCGTATGGCAGCCGTATGCCCATGGCTTTGAATCTGTCTGCCCATGCGCCCTCCGCTTTGGTTGCCAAGTGCGTCAGCATGCCCCGATTTGCCGCCACGCGGATATTAGTCGCATTCTCAAGCTCCTTGAAATAGATCTCGAGCTCCACACGCTTGTTTCGTAGGTCTAGTCGCACCACTTCCCCTGCCTTCGCAGGTGGCGGGCGCGCAGCGACCACGCCGTCGCCGTAGTAGTCTAATGGAGGGACGACGGTCGCGGGATCTAGAGGCACGTCGTCAGACAGCTGGCAGTCGATCATGGCCGAGAGGAACGCAGCCGGTAGGCAGTCGTGCCGGACGATGAGAGCACGGCCGTCAAGTAAGGCCGTTACAAACGCGAACAATAGCCCATTGAGCGCGTCGCCATACCCACCGCACCCTTCCAGCCACTCAAAGGTTCGGAAGCGAATAGCACGATCGTATGGGTGCGGGGGCGGCGCGGTGAACCACGCCAGAATTTTGCTCCTCCTGGTGCGCTTGACGAGCTCCACGTGCGCCGCGTGCGCGGCTGCGCTAGCCTGCCGGATGGCACTGTGGTGCGCGGCGTAGTCTGCGGGCCAGGAGCCGCAAATGGCGGATTCGGCGGGCGAAAAGCTGGAGAAGTCCCACAAGAACAAATGCGGTGGGTACACGCCCTGGTGGGGAGGAGAGGGGAGGTGTGGGGTGGGTGGGGAGGGAAGGGGGGGAGAAGAGGGGAAACACGTCTTCGGGAGGGAGAGTGAGGAAAGGGAGGACGACTCGGAGGAGGCAACGTTGCCACGCTCGACGCGGATGGGGAATCTTGGCCCTGGCGGAAAAGAGCTAGCCTGGGGAAAACATTGGGGTAGGATTTGTGATGCCTTGGATTTCAAAAATGATTTGATACGTAGAATGAGAGAGTTAATAAAGATAGATTCTAAGACGTCAAAGTTTGATACTAAAAGAATTAGGGAAAATTAGGAAGGACTCGGCATTCTAAAGCTTGTACTACTTGCAGTAGAAGTAGTAGTTGAGAGATACAAGCGGCTCTAGTCACACTTTCTGGTGACTCTGAGTAGTAGCTCTGTCGTGACACCTAGCAAAATGCATACTCGGGGTTTTGGCAAGTTGCACTGACTCAGTCCGACTGAGAATTGGGGAGAGCCTTACAGAAGCCACCGATCGAGTCGCGAAGGGGAAAAGCCACCCGATTAGTGTAATGACTGACAGAGCGGCGGGTGTAGGTCGCCGCCGCCACGTGCGGAGCTGACTCAACTGCGTCATTTGTGACAAGGTGGGGGAATGTTTGAGCTCCGTGCATTTGTTACATAGTACATCCCCACCACCCAGGAATGGGTTGATACTAGGGCTCAGTTCGGCAGCGAGGGGGAAGAAAAATTTCAGGAAGATGAGGGGAAGATGAGGCGCGCGTCAAAGCCGGGTCAACAAATTTTGACCCTGATTTGACCGCTCCGCGGACAACCTGCGCCACAGGGGAGCTGGCGCAGGTTGGAGGGGGAGGTTGGGAAACAGCGCAGCATGTCTAGGCACATTTGCCTGGACATTCGAATGTCCCGGGGCACTGTAGCGGGCTTGCCCCAAACAAAAAAGGGGGATAGAACCCCACGCTATTGGAGAAGTCTGGTTTGTTTGGATAACCGATCCCATCGATGTACTGTTATTGTCCCGTGAACTGTGAATCTTGTGGAATCAACATTTCTGATTCTTGTGTTGGAGAAGAATCATTTTCTTCTTCCGTCTCACTAGGGCGGAAACGTTCCGCCAAGGGGGGGAGGATAAGGACAGAAGACGGCGCGGAATCAATTTTAGATGGGGTTCGTGTCGCTGCTGTTAAACACCTGCGCTTCGATTTCCGAAAGTTTTACCCTACAGCCCGCACTGTTTTGCCCTCGATAATGCGACTCGAAGCTTCGAAGAAGATTTGAATTATTTTCTTCCGTCCTTCTTCCGTGGCTGCTGAACTGGGCCTAGGCGTGAATGATTGTGAGGGGGGTCCAACTTTGTGTATCTCTAGTTGTACTCGGATCAGTCAAGTCCGCACCCCCCCGTACAAATGCAGGGCTGAACAGAACCGGAATGTGTAGGGTTACCACCGTTCGCGCAATGATGGAGCGATAGAATTGCGCACCACACTGTTTTTTCAACGTTGGGCCTAGTACCAGCGCTCCAATGGAAACGCAGACAACCAACCTGTTCTTTAGCCAATCCTAGTACAGTTGCATTAGATAGTATCTGCTGTCGTCGATAACGCGATATGGTTGGCGAAAACAAACCAATCGATAACGTATTTCGAATGCCTGGTTGACGTCCACGAATTGTGCACGAACCAAACCAGTGAAATGTCGACCGCAATAAGATTTTAAAGGTTCAGTTACATGACAAATCTATTGAATGCAAACGAAGGTTCACACGCCCTCAGTGTTGGATGCACATCATTCTGAGTGCATGTCCTCCTAACGTCCTGCCGAGTGCTCGTGCTATTCATACGTGCATTGTTTGCATGAGCTTTGTCATTGTGCATGGCTGTTGGATATTATCATCTCTGTGTTTTTCTCCAAGTTTAAATGCTTGATCATGCAGGAGAAATTCAGAGCTTTCCAATGATACCAAGATCGCCTTATTCCGACCAAGATCGCCTTATTCCGACCAAGATCGCCCAAGTTGCAAGATTTCCAAGACCTGGATTTCTTATTACCTTTTGGGGTTATATCTAATTTGGGTGATTACTGGGACATGACTATAAAGGGATCTTTGGTTGGGTGGTTAGGAAGGCAACTTTGACTTTTGGATTGGGGTGGCTAGAAGTTTCTAGCATAAGTTGCAAATGTTGCAACACCTAGGCAAAATCCAACTAGATTGGATTTTGCATGTGACACCTCAAGGACCTCATGATGAGGGTTGCATCCTTGCTGCTAGGAAATTTCCTACCATCCTTCTCTAGCTCTTGGAGAACCCCTTCTCTCTCACGGTTCTCTTGGAGTCCCCAACTCCAACTTTCTATTCTCTAATGCTTGTACTTCCTTTACCATTCTAGCCATGCGGCTGCTGGACGTTTTTACTCGGTTCTCACTCTCTAGACCATTTTAACGACTGATTCAATCTAGAGATGGTAGCTAAGCCTAAGGCGCAACATCCTACTGAGCGGATTTGCGTTTAATTGAGAAATGAGTTCGACGTAAGCTCTCAAATTAACGGATCCTGAACAACAAGTGGTATCACAGCGGGTAGTCGACTTTGAGACGACAAATCGTCATGAATTCTCAACCAATGTTGACAAGTGAGACCTTTTTCTAGTAGCCCTGCTTCCGAAATTTTGATCGGTGGTCAAACCGCGTTCTAATCAAAGTATCTAGTCTGGGATGGCGTTTTTTGTAAAGTCAAAATTTCTGGCAGAATCCTCTCCAAACGATTTCTCAAGGCCTCAATATGGTTGGTACCGTTCTCCGGAGTTTCCACCGCTCATAAGGCCTCAATATGGTTGGTACGAACTCCGGAGGTGCTAGTGGCGAGATGGATAGAAGTAGAAAGGCTGGAGAGCAAGGGGGAGTTGCTGGTGGAGGAGTGGGGACTAACCAACCAGCCAACCCTACGCTACCCTCAACTTCTACACCATCTCCTACAACCGTGGATCCTGTGAAGGCTTTCTCTATTGAGAAATTCATGGGGGAGGACTACGAGCACTGGAGATTGCGCATGAGGCTGAAGTACACCTGATACAAGCTATTTGATCTGGTGGAGGGGAAGGAGAAGATGCCGGAGGCCGCGGAGCTGAAAGGAGCATGGATGAAGCGATCGTTCGACGCGTACATGCTCATGGTGCAAGCGGTTGGCGGACGACAACTTGACCACATCAAGGACCTCTTGGGTGATCCAGAGTGTGGCCCCAAGGCTTGGAGGAAGCTTCTGGATGTGCACTCACCGACACATGCTACCGGCATCGTGCTACTCGCGCAGCAGCTGCGCGACATCAAGTTCGTTGATGGAGAGCCGATGCAACCGGCGTTGGATGAGATGCGGGACATCTTCACGAAGCTCCAAGGCGGCGGTGTGGTGTACCCGGAGCTCGTGCAATGCATGGAGATCTGGATACGGCAGCCAGAGTCGTGGTCTGCCCTTGCGATCAACCTCAACTCTCAACAGCCGTCAAAATCCGCTACGGGCACTAAGGCCAAGGTCATGGGCATGGGGTGCGCCAAGTTCATGGGAGCGGATGGAGAGCTCGTGGGTCTGAAGAAAGTGCTGTGGGTGCCGGAATTGTGCGCGTACCTGATTTCTACTGGCCGGTTGGGAGATGAGGTGTGAACACCGAGACGATTGGCTCGGAGCGCTATCATGCCTACAACGATGAGCGGCTGATTTGAGACCTGCAGTGGAAAGGGGATGTCCACAAGCGGATGTGGCAGATCCTGGTCCTCCCTTGGCAGAAATCGGGCAAGGCGGCAGCGGCGGCGTCAATGGAGGAGAGCGTCACCGAGAAGGAGCAGCAAGGTGTGCAAGGAGAGGAGCTCATTGGAGGAAGTGCGGCAGTGAAGGCGTCGGCTACCTCGGGCTTAGCGGATTGGGAGACTTGGCATCGGCGGCTTGCACACGTGGCTGTTTCCACATTGGAGGTGATGCACAAGGAGAAGTGCGTGCATGGGCTGCAACTGCAAGTAGATGGCGCTCACTATGGCAGCTGCGAGGCATGGATGCAAAACAAGTTTGCGCGGTTCCCGTTTCCACGTGCGGAGGGATCGGCGAAGGCACCCTTGAAGGTGGTGCACATGGACCTGGGGGAGTGCTGTACTTCCTCACCATGGTGGACGAATGGAACTGTTTCATGTGGGCATGTCCCTTGTCCAAGAAGAGCGATGCTGCAGCGGCGATCAAGGAGGATTGGTTGCCGATGGTGGAGCGGCAAGCGATGCGGCTGGTGAAGGTGCTGAGGAGCGACCGGGGTGGAGAGTTCCTTGGAGCGGAATTCACCAAGTTTCTCAAGAGGAATGGCATACGGCCCCAGCTGACCTGCCCTGGAACACCGCAGTAGAACGACATTGCTGAGCGCAACCGGACCATTGGCGAGGCGGCTAAGACTCTGTTGGGGGCTGCCGGGATGCCCTACAAGTTCTGGCCTGACGCCGTTTGCCATGTCATCACGGTCAAGAACAGGGTCTTGACGCATGTTGGCGACAAGCATTGGGTGTCGTACGAGCGTTGGCTTGGAAAGAAGCCATCCATTGACATGCTGCGGGTGTGGGGCTGCATGGGGCTTGTGATGGTGCCTAAGGAGCAGAGGCACAAGCTCGAAGTTGCTGTTGTATGGGCTGTCCATCTTGGGATGGCTCTAGACTCAAAGGGGTGGCTGATTTGGGACCCAAAGAGCAAGAGGACGCTGGTCAGCCGTGACGTCAAGTTTGTGGAGGACGTCATGTATAAGGACTGGCAGCAGCAGCAGCAGCAGGTGCAGATTGGCTTGCGTCTGCACGAGATTGAGCAGTATGTAGTGGAGAAGGTTCACCTGCACCTTGAGGATCTCCCTGGGTCAGAGCTGACCAGTGACCACAGTGGCGGTGGTGAGCAGCAAGTTTCTGGTCCTGCTGCGGAGGAGGGGTTGGAGGATGAGTCCGCACGTGTGGCCTCACCAACTCAGCCCGGGCCTGCTGCAAACGCCAAGGTCACCAAGAGGAGTGTGCAGAGAGGAGCTTCACCACATGGGCAGCAGACTGCAACCCGCGAGAAGAGAGTGGCAGCAGCACCCTCAAGGCTGAAGTATTGCTGTTTGGGAGGACCCAAGCAAGTTGACATGGCGGTTCAGGAGGATGAGGGAGATGATGAGGAGATGGCGTTCTGTTTCTTCACAACCTTGCCTGGAGAACCAGCCACATTGGAGGAGGCACTTAGTGGGCCCCAAAAGGAGGAGTGTAAGGCTGCCATGGATGCGGAGTTCAACAGTCTCATTGAGAATGGGACTTGGGAGCTTGTTGAGTTACCCGAGGGGCGACGGCTGATCAGCAGCAAGTGGGTATTCAAGGTAAAGAGTGGTGCTGATGGTGCGTTGGAGCGGTTCAAGAGCCATTTGGTCGCCAAGGGGTTTCAGCAGAAAGAGAAGGTTGACTTTAGGGAGATCTTTGCTCCCGTTGCTAAGCCAGTGACACTGAGGACTTTGATGGCTGGCGCAGCTGTGAAGGGATGGCACGTGAAGCAGATGGATATCACCACAGCGTTTCTCAATGGAATACTGCTGGAGGATATCTACATGGCGCAGCCCGACGGCTATGAGGATGGGACCAGCTAGGTGTGCAAGCTCAAGAAGGCCATCTATGGCCTTAAGCAAGCGCCTAGGTGCTGGTACAAGAAGCTGGAGGAGGTGCTGCTGAGTGGAGGCTTCAAGACGTCCCAAGCAGATCACAGCTTGTTTCTGCTTGGAGAGGGGGAGTAGCTGCTCTTGCTCCTGGTGTATGTCGATGACATACTGCTGTTCTCACCTTCCATGGAGCAGATTGAGAGGACACAGAAGCTGCTGATGGACAACTTCAAGTGCAAGATGCTGGGGGATGTCCACTACTACTTGGGGTTGCAGATTGAGAGGGATGTTGAGAGGAGGTGGCTGAAGGTGCATCAGTCACACTACATCTCTGGTGTCATGGAGCGGTATGGTGTGACTGGGGGTTGCACTGTGATGACACCGTTCCCTGCGGGCTTCAAACTGAAGAAGGCAGCTGAGGAGGATGATGTACTCGAGGATGAGCAGCAGAATGA
Organism: Closterium sp. NIES-65; assembly: GCA_948144175.1. Taxonomy (NCBI): domain Eukaryota; kingdom Viridiplantae; phylum Streptophyta; class Zygnematophyceae; order Desmidiales; family Closteriaceae; genus Closterium; species Closterium sp. NIES-65. The sequence continues at coordinate 31,743 of CANXME010002301.1, read as the reverse complement.
GTACCAGTCACTCATTGGGAGTGTGATGTATGCAGCTGTGCATACGCGACCTGATGCTTCATTCGGAGTGGGACAGCTGGCCAGAGTTGTGCAGCGGCCTACTGAGGAGCAGTTGGAGGTGGCAAAGCGCTTGGTGCGCTACCTCGGATTAACAACATCTGCTGGTGTTCAGTTTTCAGCTGGCGGCCAGCTGAAACAGATTGGAGCAGATGGAGTCACACCAGGAACCTTGAAGGTGTCGTGCTTCACCGACGCCACATGGGCCTCAGAGGATGAGGATTAGTCATCGGTTGGTGGCTTTGTGTGCATGGTCGGAGGTGGACCAGTGAGCTGGAGGTCCAAGAAGCAGAGTGATATTGCTCAGTCTTTCGGAGAGGCAGAGTACATGGGGATGTACCATGCCATCAAGGAGATCGTGCTCCTGAGGAAGCTGCTGGAGGACATGGGAGCTGAACAGGAGGGACCTACACCACTTTTCAACGACAGCGAGGCTGCTATTGGCATGGCCAATAATCCTATCCTGAATGGGCTGAAGATTAAGTGGCATCGGGTGAGGCAGATGGTGAAGGAGGGGATTGTTGAGCTTCACCATGTGAAGGCTAGCAAGCAGGCGGCAGATTTTCTCACCAAGAGACTTCCTGAGAGCGCACATTGGAAGTGTGCTAAGATGTGTGGCATGGCATTGCACTAGTGTGGGCAGCAGTTACATGAGTGCATGTGTGAGTGTGTGCATGAGAGCTTGCATGTATGTGAGTGTGTATGCATGCAGTCCGTTAGTCTGAGGGGGAGTTTGTTGGATGCACGTCATTATGAGTGCATGTCATCCTAACGTCCTAACGAGTGCTAGTGCTATTCATGCGTGCATTGTTTGCATGAGCATTTGTCATTGTGCATGGCTTTTGGATATTATCATCTCTGTGTTTTTCTCCAAGTTTAAATGCTTGATCATGCAGGAGAAATTCAGAGCTTTCCAATGATACCAAGATCGCCTTATTCCGACCAAGATCGCCTTATTCCGACCAAGATCGCCTTATTCCGACCAAGATCGCCCAAGTTGCAAGATTTCCAAGACTTGGATTTCTTATTACCTTTTGGGGTTATATCTAATTTGGGTGATTACTTGGACATGACTATAAAGGGATTTTTGGCTGGATGGTTAGGAAGGCAACTTTGACTTTTGGATTGGGGTGGCTAGAAGTTTCTTGCATAATTTGCAAATGTTGCAACACCTAGGAAAAATCCAACTAGATTGGATTTTGCATGTGACACCTCAAGGACCTCATGATGAGGGTTGCATCATTGCTGCTAGGAAGGTTCCTACCATCCCTCCTAGCTCTTGGAGAACCCCTTCCCTCTCATGGTTCTCTTGGAGTCCCCAACTCCAACTTTCTATGCTCTAATGCTTGTACTTTCTCTACCATTCTAGCCATGCGGCTGCTGGACGTTTTTACTCGGTTCTCACTCTCTAGACCATTTTAACAACTCATTCAACTTGGAGATGGTAGCTAAGCCTAAGGCGCAACATCATACCGAGCGGATTTGCGTTTAGTTGCGAAATGAGTTTGACGTAAGCTCTCAAAGTGACGGATCCTGAACAACACTCGGAACCATAGACGTTCCCAAAGCCCACAATAGAGCCTTGCCTGCCGTTGACTAAGGACGCGTCACAATTGCAACACCGGCGAGGATCAAGGTCGCACACTGAAGCTGTGAACATCAATCTCCTCCGAGCCACATGTGTTGCGATCGTCCTCACGATCCTGATTTTGCGGGGCTAGAAAGGTTTCTGAAAGTTGTAATTGATTACGCTTGATTTGAGTACAGTGACAGATCAATCTGGAAGAGACATCTCCCTTGGTGACGTGACTCGAGTCTTAGCAAAACATTGCGAAATAAGGATACACAGTTCTACAAAGTACTGTACACCCCAAACATCGATCCCCTATGGGATCTGTCTTGCAATTGTGACGCGTCCTGAACGTCTTGCAACGGAACTACATCCGAAAATCTTGTAGATCCAAACTCTTGTGAACTACCGTATACTGGCTGGGGCAGTCATCCCAAGCAATGCGAGAGTGAACCAAAATTCGTCACAGCTGGCTACTTTGCTAGACAGCAATGTACTTTCAGGGGCGCAGAAGCGTATTGGTGGCAAGCCGAGGTTCAGAAGCCTATAGCGCAGTATTGGTTTCTGAACCAGTTTTGCCAGCCCGTAAGTGTTGGCAGAAGAAAATTCGGCAGAGAATCTCAACCATTCCATCAACTTGCACGAGATTTGTATGCACAAGTCAATTCAAATTTAGACTCAACCGAAATCAGGATCTAGGAGATGTACATTTTGCTAAAATAAAATCTCCTTACATGCCATATAATTGGTGAATGCGCTTACCATATAATGTTTACCACACGACAAAGTGGCCCTTTTTATTTGCCCTATTTAGATCTGAGCGTGTCTGCGCCTATTAGAGGTATAGTGATGTCCTAATACCCTGAATATTGAAGCACCCATCCCTGTCTTGAACAACAAGGGGTTTTTTACCACACCGTCATCTCCGAGTTAGGTCGAGCGGAAGTGAAGTCGCTAGGAGAAAGTGAGATACAGATGTGAGTGTCTAGAAATGTGTTGTACACCCTAAGATGTATCCCACCATAGCCTAGTGTTATTATCATGACCTTTTGATATGATAGGTCTGCATAGAGTTTTGGTAGTGAAAGTCTTGGAGTAGTGGTGATGAAACCTTGTTGCATGGTGAATGTACAGGACAAGGAATAATTATAATAAAGCATGACCACAACATATAGATCCTTACTAGCCATTTACTGAGGGATAGATTCCCTTAATAACCGTGTTGATATATGAAACTTAATGAGAAGGCATTCCTATACGCTGTCAAACTATGTTTGTATCTCTCTAGGCTGTAATGGGGTAGCCTCTATTGAGTACAACACTTGTACCTACTTGTACTCATCTCACATCCTAGTCAATGTTTCTTGCATGTTAGTTCTGACATAGTATTAAGAGCATGTCCCTCCCTGAGACCGCTCCGTTAGGGCCCACCATTAGTGTCGCACTGCCCAAACTGCCCTGCCCGGTCGTACCTGCCCTGCCCGAACAGCGTCCCTCATGCTGCCCTGCCCGTGCTACCCCAAAGGCTATGCCCTGCCCTGCGCGCTGCTCGCTTGCTGCCCAGCTTGCGACCCGCACACTGCCCTGCTAGCGCCCTGATCTGCACGTGCGCTGCCTCAGCTCTCAGTGCGCCCTGCCCTACCACCCGCGCGCTGCCCAACCCTGCCGCCCGCGCGCTGCCCTGCCCTGCAGCCCGCGTGCTGCCCTGCCGTGGAGCCCGTGCGCCGCCCTGCCCTGCAGTCTGTGCGCCACCCTGCCCTGCAGCCTGTGCGCTGCCCTGCCTGCGCGCCTGCGCTGCCCGCGCCCCGTCCGCCTTGCCATGCCCCACACGCCCTGCAGACCCTGCGCTCGCACGCCCTGCTGCCCGTGCGCTGCCTTAACTGCCAGCGTGCTGCTCTAGTTGCCCACGCACTGCCCGTCATGGCAACGCCGCCGGTCTTAGCTATTGACGCCGACGGACGCCCGTACAGGTTAGGGTTCTGGCTTATGTGCCTACGCTTGCATCTTCGGCGTTACATTAGAGATGGGGTCTCCCTTCTTGAGCACACGTTGAGGTCAATTCCTGCCCCCACGACTCCCACTGAGCCTATTGCTGACGGTGGCGAGGACGTGCAGTGGCGGTACCGGGCGGACAGCCTTGCCTACAGACAGTAGACGGAGCGCGACGCTGTCGCATAGCGTGCCATCCGAGCTCTCCTGCCAGTTGACCAGAGGGACCACTTTCGATAGGTAACGTCGGCCCAGCCTTTGTGCCCTCTCTCCTGCCATCCGGCCACTACAGCAGCGACGTCCGTTGTTAGGGGAGATGTAGTCGCTAGTCGAGGAGGAGAGTGTAGGTGCATGTACGTCTCCTCCGGCAGGTGGTGCCACTAGTGGAGCGGTGGTTCTAGAGGTGGTCAGCCGGAGACCCCCGTGCCGCAGCAGCTTCGGGAGTGGTTTTCTTGGCGCGTGTCCCTTGTAGTGCAGAGGCTACTAGTCTAGGTGCCTGTGAGCCTGCTAGCACTGTTGCAGCTCCTATTCGTTACGCTTGACTCAGGCGCGACTCACTCCTTCTTTCGCAAGTGCCCCACAGTCATACCGCTCAGTGCACCTGTCCGGGTCGAACTGGCTGACCCCTCTGGGGCCCCACTCATAGCACATGCCTCCACCGTTCTCCCGTGTGCGGCAGCCCCTTCTGGCTCACTTGCAGGCCTCCACCTCCCCTCGTTCACTACGAACTTGGTAAGTAACGCAGTCCTCCAGGACCAGTTTGTCACTGTGACTACTCCTGGGGGTGAGCTTGTGGCGATCTATACGGACTCACGGATTGGCGCCCACCTCGCCACGTTCACTTGGTCACCCGGGTCTGGCCTGTACACACTGACCACTGAGTCTGCACAAGTAACTTCGTCGGGTCATTTAGCTGTGTCTTGTTTGTGTCGGCTACTCACGCACCAGACTCTCCGCTGGCACCACCGTCTTGATCACCCCTCCTTGCCACGCCTGCATGGCATGCACTCTCGTCTCCTTGTCTCTGGCTTCCCCAGGTCCCTGCCCCGGCTCCCGCGCTCTCTTGTGCCGCAGTGCCTTCTCTTCGTCGAGTGGCGGCAGCGCGCCGCTCCTCACTCCTCCTCGTTTCCTCCTCACTCTTCACGGCCCTTCGTCTGTCCATAGCGCGGCCCCTCCAGCGGGCCTCTTGTTTGTCCCTTAGTGTGGCCCCTTGTGGGCGCTCTCGTCCGTCCCGTAGCGCGGCCCCGTGAGCGCTTTGTTCGTCGGCCCCCGCGGGCCCTTCGTTCGTCCCTAGCGCAACAACCCCCCCGCGGACCTCCCGTTCGTCCCTTAGTGCGGGCCGGCGGGCCCCCTGTTGTCCCGTAGCGCGGTCCTCAAGTGGGGTTGCCATTCGTCCCATAGCCCCCCCCCCCCTCCCCCCGCAGGCAATTTCGTCCCCCCGCTAGGGCTAGGGCAATTTCGTCGCGACCTAGGTCGCGCGTTGCCCGTCGCCTGTCGCCCGTCGCTCGTCGCCCGTTGCCCGTCGTCCATCGCCTTAGAGCCCATCGCGCCCGTCCCTTGCCCTAGCCCAGCGCGCGCGTAACCCTAGCCCTAGCTCGTCATGCCCCTAGCCCTAGCCCTAGCCCTAGCCCGTCCCTCACCCTAGCTCGACGCGCCCGTAGCCCTAGCCCTAGCCCATCGCGCCCCTGCCCCTGGCCCATCGCGCCCTAACCCATTGCTAGCACGATCAGCAGCAACCAGTGCCAGAGCAGTAGCCAGCACCAGCTATGGCAGGTAGCGCCAATAGCAGCAGCCAGCGCCAGCAGCAACCGCCCGTGTCTTCGTTACGTTCAGCCTAGACCGCTCCCCACCGCACCAGACCGCTCCCAACCGCACTAGACCGCTCCCCACCGCACCACTCCGCTCCCAACCGCACTTGACCGCTCCCCACCACACCAGATCAGTCCCAACCGCACTAGACCGCGACCACGCCAAACCACTTCCAACCGCACTAGACCGCTCCCAATCGCATCCAACCAAATTTAACCGCTTTCCATCGCACTAGACCGCAGCGGACCGTACCCGACCACACTCGTTGACACCTACCACTAGTGCTGCCGCCTCGACTGGCCCCTACCCCTGTACTAGCGGGCCATTTTGATGTGATGTGGCAACAGCGGCTGCTGCAGCAGTGGCTGCAGCACCGGTGGCCGCAGCAGCAGTAGTGGCCACGACAGCAGTGGCCGCAGCACCAGTGGCCGCAGCAGCAGCAATGGCTGCAGCACCAGTGGCCCCAGCACTACTGGCCGCAGCAGCAGCAGCAGTGGCTGTGGCAGCAGCAGTGGCCACCGCAGCAGCAGCAGCGGGTTCAGCAGCAGCGCCAGCGGCAGCTTCCACCGCGAGGCCCTGCCAGACATGGCTAGTACACACACCGGTATGTGGGAGCTGCAGCTGCTACTGAGGCGTGTGTAGTTTCCAATCCAGGGGCCTCATAGATTCTTAGTGTGGGAGCTGCAGCTATCACTAGTCTAGTACCAGCCTTTGTCGCTGACTCGGGTGCAACCTCACAGACTGCACAACTTTCGTTCAGCCTAGACTCTGGAGCGTCCACCTGTTTCTTTTGCGACTCTACTGACCTCACGCCACTGCGCACTCCAGTCACTGTGGCCTTGGCTGACCCCTTCGTGGGAACTGTAGTTGCCTACACCACCACCATTCTCCCGTGTCTGGCGGCTCCCTCTGGGTTTCTCATAGGCTACTACACCCCCTCGTTCTCTAGGAACTTGTTGGGTGTCAGTCACCTTCACGACCTCAGAGTTATCACCACTTTCCCTCTCGACAAGCTTGTTGCCTCCTGCACAGTCAGTGCCACTGGAGTGCCTCTGGCCACTTTCCACAGGGAGCCGAGGATCTGGTCTGTACTCACTACACACTAGGTCCCACCACACTGGGTCGGATCAGGTCAGGTCAGGTCAGCTAGCTACTGTGTCGTGCGACTGTCGGTCACTCACCCACCCGTCGGTCCTTTAGCACCACCGTCTAGGTCTCATTCCCACATCTCAGTAGGATGGTACATCACCGTCTGGTCTTAGGTTTCCGAGAGTCGCTTGCCCCGCTTCCCCGCTCGCCTGCGCCGCCGTGCACTCCTTGCGTCGAGGGTCAGCAGCGCGCTGCCCCTCACTCCTCGTTGTTCCCCCCCACTACGACTCCCTTGTAGACCCTGCACTTCAACGTCTGGGGCCCCTCCCCAGTCCGTGGCCCAATTCAGGAGCGCTACTTCCTGATTGTGGTGGACGACTACTCCCGCTGCACCACAGTTTTACCTTTGCGACAGAAGGCTGACGTGCCTACCGCCCTCGAGCCTTTGCTACTAGCGAAGGGTGACGCCTTTGTGGGCTCCGCCTGCACCCGGACCGTGGTGGTGAGTTTTCATCCACTCTCCTGGAGCCGTTTTGTTAGGGTCAGGGGATCATCCAGTTGTACACGCTACCAGACTTGCTGCAACAGAACCGGGTAGCTGAGCGACACATCGGCCTGATCATGGAGGTTGCTCGGACCTCCATGTACCATACCGGTGCCTCCCAGCTCATGTGGCCTCAGGCAATCCGCAACGCCGCGCACCAGCTGAACCTGTGGCCTTGTGACGCACGTCCACGGGTGACGCCGGTCTCCATTTGGACTGGTTCTCCGGGTGTAGCAGCTGACTACCGCGTCTGGGGTTCCCTGGCCCACATTCGCGCCTGGGGCGTGAACAAGTTGTCTCCACACTCGTGCTTGCGTCTTTCTTGGCTTCCCACACGACACCTCTGGCTGGCAGTTCTATGACCCGGTTACTTTCGACGAGTAGGTCAGTTACTACAGAAGTCGTCCTCACAGAGGTTCCGAGACATTCTCCACCCCACTGTTCCTCACCACTGAGCCCTCCCCTAGTTGCCACGGTAGCCCCCCCCCCCCCCCCCCCCCCCCCCCTCCCTCTTTCGCGTCCTGCCCCGTCAGGTGTGTCACACGTTACCCCGTAGTCGTCTCCCCTCCAGCGTCCAGTTTCTGCCGTGTCTGGGGGTGCGGGAGGTGCAGATGCGGAGGGTGTGGATACTGGGGCTGCCGGAGCCCGTGGTGCTGGCTCTGGGGGTGCAGGGGGTGTGAGAGTGGAGACCACTCCTGAGGAGGACGCGGGTGTCTCGACTCCGCGGTCTCGCCCCTCCTCACCTCCTGGCTTCCCGTCTGTTCCGCAATTCCCTCCTTGTTTGCCTCCGCGGCCGGTCGCTGCGGAGCGCGGGGATGTTCTTGCTGGAGGCACTGGAGTTCTTTGGGGTGTTGTCGGTGGAGGTTCTGGTTCTAGGGGTGTTGGATCCAGAGACACGAGCACAGCGACGCCTACCCCGCACACTGTACGTTTCCTGACCCATGTGCAGCAACTAGACAGGTTGGCAAGGGAGGAGCGGGAGCGGTTTGAGAGGGCACGGCAGTAGCAACAGTAGGAGCAGTCTCAGTAGAAGCGTCGGGAGAGAGTAGAGGAGGATCCACGGCCGCAGCACCAGGTGCAGTTGCAGCCACACCAGGAGAGAGTAGAGGAGGAGTTCCGGTAGCAGCGGGAGGTGCAGTTGCGACCGTAGTAGGTGAGAGTAGAGGAGGAGTCCCGACCGCAGCAAGAGGTGCAGTTGCGACCGCAGCAAGAGAGAGTAGAGGATGAATCCCGGCCATAGCAGCAAGTGCAGTTGCGACCGCAGCAGGAGAGGGTAGAGGAGGAGCCACACCAGGAGCAAGAGGAGCGGTAGCAGGGGCAGGTGCCGCCGCAGCAGCCGCCGGAGGAGGTGGAGCAGCAGCGACTGAGAGACCTGGCCGACCTGGCACCTGCACGCCTGGTCTGTGGTCCTCTACCATCCCCTCCTGTTTCCCCTGTCGAGTCCCTTGCCTCGTCCCCGTGGATTCGTCGTTCTCCCCTCAGTCATGCTGTCTCTCTAGAGCCTCGTTGGTCTCATTACTGTGCTGACGGCCCATTTCACCTTGTACTCCGCTTTCGTGTTCCACCTCCTCCAGTCCTTCCACAGCCTCTTGAGTCATCCCTTACTGTGTTTCCTGACCCACTGTCCGACTACCTCCGTGCCTCACGTCATGTCGTCTCCCGTGTTTTGTCGTCGTTGGTCACTAACCTGTCCCCCCCCCCCGTTGTCTGTCTCAGCATTTGTTACCACCGTCGCTGACTTTGTCTCTTCCCACCGACTTGGTGAGTGGCATTGCTTGCTCTCCGTCCACTATTGGTGTTCTTGTTTTTCCTCTGGAAGTCCAAGAGGATAGGTAATTCGAGCGTGGTTTCTTGGCGGCTGTTGTTCCTCATCTTTGCACCATGCTGCTTGCCCTTGAGTGGGATCCAGAAGCCCTTGACATCCTGATCCTTCGCAGTCACGCAGAGGCAGTCTCGGGACCCTGGGATTCGTACGTGATAGCAGCAGAGGAGGCTGAAATGGCATCTTATAGGTCCACAGGCACCTCCGACGACGCCATCCCACCACCTGGGGCGAACGTCGTCAGTGGCATGTAGCTCTACAAGGTGAAGCGGCCGCCTGGATCACCACCGGTGTTCAAGGCGCACGTGGCGAGAGGCTTCAATCAGCGCGAGGGGGTAGACTTCTTCCATACCTTCGCTCCCACTCTTCGGGTGATGCTGCATATCGCAGCTCAGCGCGACTACGAGTTGCACTCCTTGGACTTCTCCACAGCGTTCCTACTGGGGAGCCTACATGAGCAGATCTGGCTGTGTCGTCCGCCTGGCTTCACTGGCTCTTTCCCTCCGGAGACCCAGTGATAGCTGCGTCGATCCGTCTATGGCCTGCATCAGGCTCCTCGTGAGTCGCACGACACTTGCAGCCCTTTACTTCTTTCCATCATCTGCTGACCCGTCACTATTCGTCCGCCGCGGCTCGACCACGTTCTTTGTTTTGGTCTACGTTGACGACCTGGTCTTCGCTACTCCCGACCGACACGCACTCACCTACATGAAGGAGGAACTGCAAAGTGTCAACGGGAGTAATGTTTGGCCCTGTCCTCGCTTGGGCGGAGCCGACCGCGGGACCGAGGAGAACCGCGGGACCGCGGGAAGACCACGGGGCCGCGGGAGAACCGCGGGACCGCAAGTTTGCGGGAGAACCACGTGGCCGCGGGAGAACCGCGGGGCCACGGGAGCACTGCGGGGCCGCTGGAGAACCGCGGGACCGCGGGAGAACCTCGGGGCCGCGGGAGCACCGCGGGGCCGCGGGAGCACCGCGGGGCCGCGGGAGAACCGCGGGGCCGCGAGAGAACCGCGGGGCCGCGGGAGAACCGCGGGACCGCGGGAAGACCGCGGGGCCGCGGGAGAACCGCGGGACCGCGGGAAGACCGCGGGGCCGCGGGAGAACCGCGGGACCGCGGGAAGACCGCGGGTCCGCGGGAGAACCACGGGACCGCGGGAAGACCGCGGGGTCGCGGGAGGACCACGGGAGGGCCGCAGGACCGCGGGAGAACCACGGGGCCGCGGGAGGACCGCGGGGACCGCGGGACTGCGGGAGGGCCGCGGAACCGCGGGAGGACCGCGGGTACCACGGGGCCGTGGGAGGACCGCGGGAGGGCCGCGGGAGACCATGGGACCGCGGGGACCGCGGTGGCCGCGGGTGGACGACCGGGGGCCACAAGATACCCGGGCGACGTCTCCAAAGGTCACCGGGAAGTGGTTTCTGCGAGGACGACCTGGGGGGTGGTATCCTGAGGTCGACGTGGCTGGTGGGCGCCGTCACGGGTGGAGTGTCTGCGCTGGTGATGTGACGGGGATTTGGGCGCCAACCAGCTGCACGCACCTGCGAAGCAGGTGCACCGGTGTCCCGCGGATGCAACGCTGTGCAGCCGACTTACTGCAGCGTTGGCACACCGCGGACTGGCAACGTTGGCAAGCCGCGACTCTGCTCTGCTGGAGCGCGGTCGACCAAGTAGTGCTGGTACGCTGTCGACCGTGCTGCGCTGGCAGTCGACCAGCAGCCTTGCTAGGTCTGATGTAGTTTATGTTGCTAATGTTGATTCAACCATTCTGAACTTTTGTTGTCATGTTTTCATAGTGGAACTCTTGCTAATTTTCCTCGTGAACAAGCAAGCAGTGTTAGCACTTGGAAACGACAAGGAACGAACGAACTCTACAATCACTCTTGCCCCGTGCCTAGCCCGTAGGCTAGCTCCCGTTGCACTAGTTATCTCCGCATGGTGCGGTGAGCGTGGACGACACCGCGAAGTCACCTTAGAGTTAGTCGACTTTCAATTCACCTAGCTTGTTCGTAGGCTGGTGGCTGTGTTGGACGCCATGGTGAACCCCATAGTTGAGGCGGGCGTCGTAGACACCTTGGAAGCACGGCTGGAGGACGCGAGGAGACGTCATGCGGCGAACGAGTACAAAACTCTCCCGCTGACGGTGGTCGAGGATGGCATCCGCGCCTTGTGGGCGGCAGAGCACCCCCCTTCTCGGCCTGCATCTCCTCGACCAGTGAACAACGCAGGCGGCGCCGACGCGGAAATCAACACCGCGGGTGACCAAGTCGGTAGCAAGGCGGGAGGCACGTCGAGGCAGCGAGGTGTGATTCACGCGGATGAAGTCGGCGGCGTTCAGGCGCGAGGAATGCAGTCGCCCGCAGCTGCAGGGGCCTCGCGGGGCTACGTTGGAGGTAGACGAAATGAATTGGCGCCGATGTCGGCGACACACGTGACCGTGGGAGGAATCGCGCCGAGCTACGGCTACTTCAAGTTCGCGCCGGACAGGATCTCGGTCACCCCTCTGCTGGTCAGTTGTCCCGACATCCTCACGTGAAAGGAAGCCATCAAGCCCCAGCTGGAGATGGCCGAGCTGATGGGCTTCGCCTGCGGGAGCGTGGCGACGCCAGAGGAGCACTACCCCGACCTGCGAGCGGAATTTTGCGCCGTGCGGTTGCCGACCTTAACGGTCATCTTGCGGTGCTGCTCGCCGGGCGTATAGATCGCCCTGAAGTCGTGCAGGGAGTACCTCGATGCCGGCCACCGGGTGTGGCATTTCATCGAGTCAACTTACCAGGTCACCGACGACTTGTTCATCGCCCAGCTTGAGGGGCAGTTGACGCACCTGCGTATGGGCGACGAGGAGACCGGGACTGACTACTACAACCGAGCTCGGCGATTTTCGCCACCATACGGATAGCTGGCGTGCAATACTTGACGGCTTCGTACGTCACGCACGTCATGCAACGACTCCCGAGCAGCTACAACCTGCTGAAGCGGCTGTCGATGGCGCCGAGCACGCGGGCGACGCTCAACGAGGACACATTCACCTCGTACATCCTGCAGGACAAGCCGATGCAGGAGGCTGAGCGGTCCCAGGAGTTCCTCGCACAAGTGAATTACGTCGCCCCCCGCGAAGCAAGGTGGTCGACCGAGACAGCGCAGGCAGTCTGGTTGCAGTCACCGCGGTGGCGGGAAGCCGGCGAAGGACGCCGACAAGCAGAATTCCGTTAAGGATGGTGGTCGTGGAGGAGGAGGTTGACGTCGGGAATGCTGGCTGTGCGCCGACCCCGATCACCTCTCCTTCGAGTTCCCCGACCGCAGTGACTCGGAGGACGACGACACCAAGGGAGGCCGCGGGAGGTCTGGCAGCCGCCATCCGCGTCGAGGAAATCAGCCGCGAAAGGAGAAGCAGTCGATGAAGTCGACCTCGGCGAAGGACGCCGACTCTTCCGCGGGTGGCAAAGGGCGAGGCGAGAAGGAGGAGTCGTGCTCGCTGGTTGGTATCGTAGAGCCGACCGTCTCGCTGGCGCCGGAAGCTGGCGAGGATTTCGAGGCAGTGGCGGCAGCTGTGCAAGCGAACCCCGCGGTGGTCCTGCTCGACAGCGGCTGCTTGCACCACCTGATGGGGACGAAGGAGGCCTTTGTCGACTGGTGGCATCTCGCTCTGCGACAGGCCATCTGGGTTCGCATTTGCCTGGAGCGGTCGTCTCTGCCCGCGGGGACGACGCCATACCAGCTCCTCACAGGGCAGACGCCTGACTTGTTGATGGTGCGGGTGTGGGGCTACATGGCGCAATTCCTCGTCCCTGAGCAGCAGCGCGGTGGGAAGCTACAGCCGAAGGCCTGGTGGGGCCTTCACCTCGGCGTGTCGGAGGAGAGCAAAGGCTGGGAGCTCCTCGACATCACCGCCAACCGGGTGGTCACCACGTCGGATGTGGTGTTCTATGAAACTCTGTCGCTGGAGGTGTGGAAGTCGGAACTCGGGCCAGCGTCGGGGCGGACGCGGGCCACCCCATCGACGGACACCTCGACAGCGACGCTTCCTCTGCTCTCCGAGGTCAGTGAGCAGGTTGATGAGGATCCTGCGGTCGCCCCTGCCTCGCCATTCCCTGCCCCTTCTTCCCGTCCCCTTCCCGTCGAACTGGGTGGCCTGACTTCGGTGTCGGCCTCCGGCGATGAGGGGAGCCGTGGGGCGTCGCCTGTGGCGCCGGCCAAGAGCATCGCCGGTGGCCGACATGACGCCTAGCCAGCCGCGCAGAAGCGGGCCGCGGAGGAGACTCCGGACGAGACCGCAGAGGAGATCGCGGAGGAGACCGCAGAGGAGATCGCGGAGGAGCCCGCGGCTAGCAGGCAGCTGACAGGGGAACAGGAAGCAGCTAAGCCGACCGCGGAGCAGTTGGCAGGGGAGCTGCTTTTGAACGGGAAGCGCGTTTCAGAGAAGCTGTCAAACGGGATGCCCGTTTCAGAGAAGCCGTCGACAGGGGAGCCGTCGAACGCGGAGCTCGCTTTAGAGGAGCGGGCGACAAAGGAGCAGTTCGATGATGGCACATCAAGCGACGTGATGGAGGTGCAGCCCAGACCTCGGAAGTCGGGCCGAATTCGGAGGCCACCCGACTTCTTCGTCTCCGTTGCCTTCACCACGGTGTATGATGTGGACGACGATGACCTGGCGTACGATGACGCCGAGGACGATGAGGAGTTTTCGGAGCTCGACCCCGACATGCACGCCGATCCCGAGCACCGTTGGGACATTGCGACGATGACGGCGCTGGCGAGTTGGAAGGGTCCGGCGGTGAAGGCCGCCATGGAGGAGGAGATTCGCAGCCTCATCAACATGGGCACTTGGGAGCTGGTCGAACGCCCGCTGGGGGTTGAACATAATGAAGAACCGGTGGGTGCTGACAACGAAGTACCGCATCGACGACACCGTCTAGCGCGAAAAGGCAAGGCTGGTCGTGAAACGCTTCACGCAGGTGTATGGCGCTGACTACGACGAGAGGTACGCGCCGGTGAGCAGCTACGTCACGTTGAGGATTTTCCTCAGCATCGTTGCCGTCCTCGACTTCAACCTGATGCAGCTGGACATGAAGAACGCCTTTTTGCAGAGCAAGCTCGACCGCGTGCTATACATGTACCAGGCGGACTACTTCAACGACGGGACCAGCCGAATGTGCAAGCTGCTGAAGAGCCTCTACAGGCTGAAGCAATCGCCGCTGCTGTGGTACAAGGCGCTTAATGACGTATTGGTCGGCGCTGGGTGGAAGAAAAGCCAAGTCGACGAGGCTCTGTAGTTCAAGGTCGGCGACGACAAGTTGACCTACTAGGTGTTGGTCTACGTCGACGACCTCCTCGCCGCGAGCAGCAGCACCGCGATGCTGAAGGAGCTGAAGGAGCTGCTGGAAGTTGCCTTCGAGCTACGCGAGATTTCGCCGGTGCAACAGTACCTCGGCCTAGAGATCGTGCGCGACAGGCCAGCGCGGAAGCTGTGGCTGCACCAGCAGGGCTACGCCGACAAGCTGCGCAGGCGCTTCATTGACGAGGAGCAGACCGGGCGCACTCTGAAAACGCCGGTCTCCGTCGACGCCTACGCGGAGCTAATTCAACGACGAGGAGGCGCAGGAGCGCGAGGAGGAGGAGTACCGGTAGAGGGTCGGCTCGCTGCAGTTCGCGGCGACGACGACGAGGCCGGACATTGAATTTGCGTGCAGCAAGCTGGGGAGCGGCCTCACGGCGAGGAGCGACCAGCACTGGCGCGAGGTCGACCGCTGCCTCGCTTACCTCGACGACACGCGCGACACCGCCCTGGAGTTTGGTGGTGGTCCGGAGTCACTGGAGTTGGTCGGCTACGTGGACGCCGACAACGCCGGCGACAAGCAGAACCGGATGAGCACGGGCGGCTACGTGTTCGTCTACGGAGGGGCCGCGGTCTCCTGGTCGAGTCAGCGCATCAAGTGCGCGATGCTGTCGTTGACCGAGTCGGAGTACGTGGCGGCCGTCAAAGCCGGCAAGGAGGGACGCCGCCTTCGCTTCCTCCTTGCAGAGTTCTGGCAACTGGATGCAGGGAAGCCGACAGTCCTCCGGATGGACAACAAGTCGGCCATCACAGTCGCCGAGGGCATGGGGTTGACGGGCAACCTCAAGCACATGCAGCGGCGACAGGCCTGGCTGCAGCACATGGTGAAGTGCGGGAAGTTCTCGCTGCAGTACATCCCGACCACTAAGCAGCCAGCTGACAGCCTGACGAAGGCGCTGCACTATCCAGCCTTCAACCGGTGCTCCGTCGCAATCGGCCATGTGCGGCTGGCCGACGTGGGCGACGGCGACAACGACGTGCAGCAGTAGGTGCCATGCCCTCTTGCATGGCTGGTGTGGTGACAGGCGTGCTGTGTGTTGTGTGCACGCCGACGGGCTATTCTCCGAACAGTACTGCCGTGTGGGCTGGGGGGCCCAAGTGTGAACGCGGCAGGGGAGTGTCAACGGGAGTAGTGTTTGGCCCCGTCCTCGCTTGGGCGGAGCCGACCGCGGGACCGCGGGAGAACCGCGGGTTGCGGGAAGACCGCGGGGCCGCGGGAGAACCGTGGGACCGCGGGAAGACCGCGGGTTTGCGGGAGAAGCGCGGGGCCGCGGGAGAACCGCGGGGCTGCGGGAGCATCGTGGGTCCGCCGGAGAACCGCGGGACCGCGGGAGAACCTCGGGGCTCAGGAGCACCGCGGGGCCGCGGGAGAACCGCAGGGCCGCGGGAGAACCGCGGGGCCGCGGGAGAACCGCGGGACCGCGGGAAGACCGCGGGGCCGCGGAGAACCGTGGGACCGCGGGAAGACCGTGGGCCTGTGGTAGAACCATGGGACCGCGGAAAGACCGCGGGGGTCGCGGGAGGACCACGGGAGGGGCCGCGGGACCGCGGGACCGCAGGAGAACCACGGGGCCGCGGGAGGACAGTGGGGACCGCGGGAGGACCGCGGGGACCGCGGGAGGGCCGCGGCTACCACGGGGCCGTGGGAGGACCACAGGAGGGCCGCGGGAGACCATGGAACCGCGGGGACCGCGGTGGCCGCAGGTGGACGACCGGGGCCACAGGATACCCAGTCGACCAGGATACCCGCGCGACGTCTGCGAAGGTCACCGGGAAGTGGTTTTCTGCGAGGACGACGTGGGGGGTGGTATCCCGAGGTTGACGTGGCTGGTGGGCGCTGTCACAGGTGGCGTGTCTGCGCTGGGCATGTGACGGGGAGTTGGGCACCAACCAGCTGCACGCACCTGCGAAGCAGGTGCACCGGTGTCCCGCGGATGCAACGCTGCGCAGCCCGACTTACTGCAGCGTTGGCACACCGCGGACTAGCAACGTTGGCAAGTCGCGACTCTGCTCTGTTGGAGCGCGGTCGACCAAGTCGTGCTGGCACGCGGTCGACCGTGCTGCGCTGGCAGACGACCAGCAGCCTTGCTAGGTCTGATGTAGTTTGTGTTGCCAATGTTGATTCAACCATTCTGAACTTTTGTTGTCATGTTTTCCTAGTGGAACTCTTGCCAATTTTACCCGTGAACTAGCAAGCAGTTTTAGCACTTGGAAACGACTAAGGAACGAATGAACGCTACGATCACTCTTGCCCCGTGCCTAGCCCGTAGGCTAGCTCCCGTTGCACTAGTTATCTCCGCACAGAGGAGACACACTTGCACTGACCTTGGTGAGCTGTAGCACTACCTTGGCCTGCAGATTACCAGGGACAGGGCGCTCGCACCATTACGCTGACCTAGTCGCATGTGGGTCGAGCAGATCCTCACGCGGTTTCGCTTCCCGTTCTCCAAGCTACAGCCCACCCCTCTTGCTGTGGACCATGGGCTCATGGCTCCACCTTTGGACGAGCCATTTGAGTCCAATAGTCCATATCATAAGCTGGTGGGTTGTCTCGTGTACCTGATGACCTGCATTCGCCCATACCTAGCTTACCCTCTTAGCATCCTTGTGCGCTTTGTTGCGCCTGAGAGACACCGACCTTTCCACTGGTACGCTGCTAAGAGGGTGGCTAAGTATGTGGCGAGTACATCAGGCATGGGGCTTGTTCTTGGAGGGAAGCAGCCAATTACACTTACAGGTTTCTTAGACTTGTCGTGGGGCCGGCGACGTTGAGTCGCTGCGGTCTACATAGGGTTACTGCTTCAGCCTTGGGACCGGAGCTGTTTCGTGGAGGTCGGACTCGGGCATCGTACGTCTCCATTTCCAACTATGAGGCTGAGGTGTACGCTAGAGCCATGGCCGCCCAGGAGCTTTGCTGGTTGTCTTTCCTCCTCACTGACCTTGGTGAGTGGCCTCGCGCTCCCCCAGTCTTGTCTGCCGTCAACAGGTCTGCTATCCTGTGGTGGGAGGAGCCCCGACTGGTTGGGAAGGCGAAGCACATCTAGCTTCGTTACTTCCTTTTGCGAGAGTTGCAGCAGCGTGGCCAGGCACTCGTGCGATGTGTGGTCTCTGAGGCCAACTCCAGATATCTTCACCAAGGCGTTGCAGCCTTGTGACCACTAGCGTTTTTACACCCAGCTTCGCCTCGTGTCTACATGCCCTCATTTGCTTGTGTAGAGATGTTTTGACTTGTACTCTTGCATCTCACTATATATCCTATTTCTGTGCTTGTTGACATGCCTTGTGGCCCCTTGCTTTTGTAGAGATGCTTGTCATGCTTGTCTTGTACTCTTGCATCTCTTATATCTGCTATATACTTGCGTGTGGAATGGCCTTGTGGCCCCCTGCTTGTTCTCGGACTGTGTGGTGATCTTCAGATCCACCCCGAGAGTTGCTTTGTTCTTGTGAACGGTTGCTTGTTCTTGCTGACTGGTCCTGTGACCCTTGCTCTTGGGTTGTGTGATGCTTTCGACAAGACTACCCTCACCTAGACTATGGGGGTGTGTGAAACTATAACTGTTATAGTTTGATAGTTTGGTCTAGGTGTTACACTTAGTTATGCTGTAGAGGGTATAAACCTTTAGGGTTGCTATATGCTCCCTTGTACTGCTTGTTCCTACTCATTCAGTATTTTGTTCACTCATTGACACCACTCCCTAAGATGCGTCTCAGGTTGACCCCACCCCCCTTGCTTGAGCCTATGGAGGTCTCCTCTGACACCTCTGGCCCAGCTGAGGGGGGTGACCCCGCTGCTGACGACACGGCGGCCACTCGCCGCTCCCCGCGCTTGAAGACTTCTCCTGGCTCTCCACCTCGGCCGTCTTTGCCGCCTCCGCAGCCAGTCGGTGTGGACTCTGGTGCTGCTGGGGGTGGTGACATTGGGGGTGCGGACTCCAGAGGTGCTGGTTCTGGGGTTGCTAACTCTGGGGGGTGCTGAGTCTGGTGATGCTGGTTCTGGGGGGAGTTGCGAGTCCTAGTGGTGGTGGGGTCTTGGGTGCTCCTTCTGGAGGTTTTGGCGTTGGACGGTAGCAAAGGTCTCGTCGTCAGGAGACCCTCTCACGGTAGTAGGCTTCGCGACTGGGTTGTTTGGCGAGGCTGCTCTAGTGATGGCGCTTGGAGTACTGGTGCTGGAGGTGCTAGAGCTGCTATTGCTGGAGGTGCTGGAGCTGGAGGTGCTGGTGGTATTGGAGCTACACGTGCTGGAGCCTGCTGGTGCTGGAGGTGCTGGAGCTGCTGGTGCTGGAGGTGCTGGAGCTGGAGGTGCTGGAGCTGCTGGTGCTGGAGGTGCTGGAGCTAGAGGTGCTGGAGGTACTGGAGCTGCAGGTACTAGAGCTGCTAGTGCTGGAGATGCTAGAGCTGGAGGTGTTCGAGGTGCTGGAGCTTCTGGTGCTATAGGTGCTGGAGCTGGAGGTGCCGAAGCTGCTGGTGCTGGAGGTGCTGGAGCTGCTGGTGCTGGAGGTACTGGAGCTGCTGGTGCTGGAGGTACTAGAGCTGGAGGTGCTGGAGCTAGAGGCTCTGGAGGTGCTGGAGCTGGAGGCTCTGGTACTGTGGGTAGTGCGCCGCGACGACCGTTTTTCTACCCGCAGCCGCAGTCGTCTCTACCACTGCCTGGCTCGGCACTTTGTCAGGTTCTTAGTCTTCCGTCTTGCACTGGCCTTACTCCGCCTCTCCTGTATCCTCCGCCTGACAAGTCACAGCCGCAGTTACTGCTTGGATCTCTACTGCCCGCTCCTTCTCCTTACCATGAGCACACATGCTCCATGGCAGAGCATCATGAGCCTGAGTCTCGTCCTGCTTGTCAAACTTATATGATCTAGCCTGTGTAGGCTGTAGAGGGTTAGATACTAAGGGGTACACAATTCTAGGGTTTCATATTTTGTATCACTTTCATTCCTTAGTTCATCCATTCTCGTTCTAGTTTTCACATGTTATCAGAGCAGGTTCCCTAGTGGGAACGCTTCCTAGGGCCCACCACTAAAATTCGATTAAAAACAAAAATTCTGCCCGGAGCGCGAGTCACCCCTGCCCGAGGCGCGCCCCGTGGGCCGCCCTCCCGTCGCGTCGCGCCCTCTTAGAGGCTCCTCTTACGGCCCCTCGCGTCCCCTTAGCGGCCCCGTCGCTGCCCTTAGTGGCCCCGTCGCTGCCCTTTGCGGCCCTCTTGCCGCCCTTGCGGCCACCGTCGCCGCCCTCAGCGGCCCCGTAGCCGCCCGCAGCGGCCCCGTCGCCGCGCGCAAGCGGCCCCGTCGCCGCCCGCAGCGGCCCGTCGCCGCCCCTCGCGGCCCCATCGCTGCCCATTGCGGCCCTCTTGCTGCCCTTGCGGCCCCGTCCGCCGCCCTCAGCGGCCCCGTCGACGCCCGCAGCGGACCCGTCGCCGCCCCTTACGGCCCCTCGTGGCCCCTTCGCGGCCCTGACGCCGCCCGTTGCGACAACGTCGCCGCCCGCTGCGGCCCCGTCGCCGCCCTTCGCGGTCGTCCGCGGCCCCTCCCGGCCCCTTCCCGGCCCCAGCAGCAGCAGCGGCCACTTCTGCCGTGCAGCCGCCGCCACTGCCGGCCACCACCTGCCGCCGTCGCCACCACCGCTGCCGCCCCGGCCCTGCCACTGCCGCAACAGCCGCCGTCGAGCCGCCGCCGCTGCCGAGGCCGCCACCGTCGAGCCGCCTCCATCAAGCCGCCGCCGCCGAGCCGCTGCCGCTGTTGAGCCGCCGCCGTCGAGCCGCCGCCGCCGTTGAGCCCCAGCCACAGCTGGACTCTTCCCTTCTCCGCCACTGGTGAGCACTGCCCTGCTGCTACTGCTCTTTCTACTGTTACTGCTGCTCCTGCTGCTACTGCTCTTTCTACTGTTATTGCCGCACCTGGCTTGGCCAGATACAGCTCCAGTGCCGTCCGGGTGAGTCTCTCACGCCCCAACAGCTTCGTGAGTGGTACGCTAGTTGGGGTTGTAGGGGTAGCCGCGCTGTTACTGCTGCTACTGCGGCTACTACTGCGCTACTATGCTACTGCTACTCCTGGTGGTGACCACCTGCAGCTCCAGCGACGTCCGCGTCAGTCCCTCCCGCCCCAGCAGCTTCGTGAGTGGTACGCTAGGTGGGGTTGTCGGGGAGGCCGTAGTGGGAGTCATCCTGGAGTGAGTAGTTCGAGAGCTTTCTTGTCGTGCCCAGGTGCAGCCGCAGCGTCGTCCGCCCAAGACCCTTTCGCCCCAGCAGCTTCGCGAGTGGTACGCCCAGAGTAGAGGGTCACTGAGTACTACTTGCTGCCAGTACGTCATTCCGCACGAGTGTCTGGATTGGTCAGCCTTGCGGGGACTCCTGGTCACATCAGAGTCCCGCTGCTTCGCCCGTTTGAGCGACGCATGGCGTACAGTGTTTGGCGACGACGCTGAGCTCCCCTCCTGGCTGGAGCTACTTAGGCAGAGGGTAGAAATCTTTGCTCTAGACTATGATGCTCTTCTCACTGCAATGTATGCATTGTCTAGTAGTGCTGAGGGTGCCTGTCACCTATGTGTGCCGCCTGACCCAGGTATCCAGTCTGCTGCTCTGGGTGCTGGTGAGGCTACTGCTCTAGGTGCTAGTGCGTCTCCTGCTCCAGGTGCAGGTAAGGCTGCTGCTCTAGGTGCTCGTGCGTCTCCTGCTCCAGGTGCTGGTGAGGCTGCTGCTCTAGGTGCTAGTGAGTCTCCTGCTCCAAGTGCTGGCGAGTCTGCTCTCTCTGGTGCTACGCCTCCTGCGGTCGTACACACCTTCACCCTTGACTCGTGTCCATGCTGCTTGCCCCTAAGGGAGACCCGGATGCACCAGACATCCCGACTCCGCGCTCTTACGCGGAGGCGATAGAGGGTCCCTACTCCTCTCAATCGGAGGCAGCCATGGATGCAGAGATGGCTTCCTGGAAATCCACAAGCACCTACGTCGACGAAATTCCCCCTCCTGGGGTGAACATCGTCAGTGGCATGTGGATTTTCAGGGTGAAGCGGCCACCGGGTTCTTCGCCTGTCTTCAAGGCGCGTTACGTGGCTCGTGGCTTCAGTCAGCGGCAGGGAGTTGACTACTTTCAGACCTTCTCTCCCACCCCGAAGATGACCACTCTTTGGGTACTGCTGCACATAGCCGCTCACCGTGACTACGAGCTACACTCTCTTGACTTCAGCACTGCTTTCCTGCAGAGCAGCCTGCACGAGGAGATCTGGCTGCACCGCCCACCTGGCTTCACTGGGACTTTTCCTCTTGGCACCCAGTGGAGCCTCCAGCGGCCAGTCTACGGTCTCCGCCAAGCACCCGCGTGAGTGGCACGACACACTCAGGACTACACTTGCGGCTCTTGGGTTTGCTCCTTCTACTGCCGACACCGTCGCTGTTTCTGCGCACCGCCACTTCTCTGCCGCCATTCTACATCCTCGTGTACGTCGACGACTTGATCTTTGCCACAGCTGACACTGCTTGACTCGCCCACAGTGAAGTCCGAGTTGCAAGAAGAGACACACGTGCACTGACCTGGGTGAACTGCACAGCTACCTTGGCTTGCAGATCACCCGGGACAGAGCACGCACGCACCATTACCCTGACTCAGTCACACATGGTGCAGCAGGTTCTTCAGCGCTTCGGCTTCACGTACTCCTTGCCTCAGGCCACTCCTCTGCCTACTCGTCACTCCCTCTCAGCTCTGCCTTCGGATGAGTCCGTAGAGTCGAGTGGCCCGTACCCAGAGCTTGTTGGCTGCCTCATGTACCTGATGACCTGCACTCGACCTGACCTTGCATACCCTCTTAGCATTCTGGCACGCTATGTTGCTCCTGGGAGACACAGACGTAAGCACATGGCTGCAGCGAAGAGGGTGTTGCGCTACTTGTGCAGTACGTCAGGCATGGGGCTTGTGCTTGGAGAACGGAGTCCAGTGGTCCTCACTGGTCACGCAGACGCTTCTTGGGCTGACGACCAGGCTACACAGCGGTCGTCACAGGGTTACACCTTCAGCCTTGGTTCCGGCTCTGTTTCGTGGCGGTCTACCCGCTCGTCTTCTGTTCTCGGCTCCAGTTGTGAGGCTGAGATCTACGCAGGGGCCATGGCTGCACAGGAGCTACGCTGGCTCACCTACCTGCTGACTGACCTAGGAGAGCCGCCTCGTTCTCCTCCAGTTCTGTACGTAGACAACAAGTCTATGATGGCCTTGTGTCGGGAGCAGAGACTGGAGCACAGAACGAAGCACATCGCTCTTCGCTACTTCCTTGCTCGTGAGCTTCAGCAGCGCGGTCAGCTGCGCCTTGCTTACGTGGCCTCTTAGGCCAACACTGCTGATAATCTTCACCAAGGCACTTGCGCCTTGTGACCATCAGCGCTTCTGTACTCGGTTAGGTCTTGTACCTACCTTGCCTCACTTGCTCACTTCTTGACCTTGCTTGTACTGTTACATATATATATACCTGCTCTTGCTTGTTTAGCGTTATATATATGTGTGTACTCATGCATGTGAACTGGCCTTGTGGCCTTGAACTTGTGCTCAGAATGTGTGGTGACGTTGTGATCCACCCTGAGCTTGCTTTGCCTTGCTTTGCTTGACTGGTCTTGTGACCCCTTGTTCTCCCCCACTTTGCCAAAGGGGGTGTGTCAAACTTATATGATCTAGACTGTGTAGGCTGTAGTGGGTTAGATACTAAGGGGTACACAATTCTAGGGTTTCATATTTTGTATCACTTTCATTCCTTAGTTCATCCATTCTCGTTCTTATTCTCACACTGCCTCCCTGTTCGCACTGTCAATCGTGTTCATCGTCCTCGTCCTCCACCTGTTCCTGGCACGCACACTACGGCACCTCGTCCTTCCTCTATTCCCAGCGCGTTGCCCCTGCCGTCTCCTTCGACGTCCTCTCTTCCTGACGTTCCTGTCCGTGAGTCCGACCTTACTCGTGCTGCTAGTCCTGCTGTCACTCGTCTTTTCGCCACTTTTGTCACTGACCCTTCCTTTGAGTATACTGCATGCGTCTGCACTACTCACAGAGCTAGTCGACATTACTGCTATTACTAGCTTGGGTTTTATAATCATGCATAGATATGCTTGATTTCCTAGGTTAGGTGCATTCCTATATGCTATTTTAGTTCCAGCACGGAAACCAGGTTACCAAACTCAAGCCTATTCGGTTTCCACCGAAATGCTTTCTACCGAGTTCGGGAAAGTTCTGTTCAGGATGCTTCGCGACCCTCAGAACATTCGCATAACACCTGGGTTACCTGCGTTGTGTCGAGCCTATATATAGCCTCGTGTTGTACCCAGGTGAATCATCAATTCAAACTCTCTTTCTTGAGCTCGATCCTAGATCCTACACTTGGTAATCACAGCTTGTTTGCACGCGAAGTTTTCGACCGCAAAACTAGCTTTAAAACCGTGGGGGCGACGATGGAAAGCGCCGATTTCGGGTACGTAAACCAGTTCTGCGCTATTTTTTAACATCCCCCTCGAACCGGTTTTTGAACACTCCTCAGGTCCAAAGGCGAAACTTGGAACTTCGACAGTAAGATCGATTCGAATCTCAACGACCCTGAGAATTTTGCCCAAAAAAAAAAAGGAATTAGGAGCGTCGGATCAAATTTCTTCTCAACGGTCGAGATCAAATGCGAGTTTCGACTAATGGAGAATTACGCGACCTACAGAATCAGCGCTCGTCATTTCTACTGTCGATTTGACTCAAAGTAAGTCGACCAGCGCCTAGAATTTAATTATTTTCATCATAAATCTTCGTGTAAATCGCAAAAATGGTGGATAATTCCGTACAGAAAAGTACGGAGCTACACACCGGCCAGGACCAGATGCGAGCTGCACTCCAGCGAATAGAGGAGCTTCTCGCGAACCAGTCGGTAGCCACCACGGCAGCAACAAACGCAGCAGCAAATGCAGCAGCAACGGCAGCAGCAGCAGCGGCGATACCAATATTTTACCCAGCAGCAGCGGCAACAGCTTTAGTGAATCTTGAGGTGGCACGTGCGAGGCTACTGGAGACGTTCAATTCGAATGCGAGAGACACCGATGTCCGTCGATTCATTGCGGCCCTCGAAATTTACTTCGAGGCCGTTGGCTGTACGACCCCGACACACGATGCAATGCAGATTTGGCTCGCAAACGACATTGTTGCGAGGCCCGTCGCTCGAGTGGATTTACATCAGCAATGAGATCCGAGGCGAGGGGTCATGGACGCAGTTTCGAGCAGCGTTATTTCAATGTTTCGAACCGATTAATTCCTGCTACATGGTGCGGCACCTGATTCATCAGCACAAACAGTACGGCTGTGTAATACAGTACACGCAGCAGATGGCGAGCCTCTTCAACCGAATTGCCGACCTGACCGAAGGGGAAAAAATCCAAGCGTATACTGAGGGGCTAAAAATGGAATTCCATCGACAAGTGATTGTTCCGAACTACAGTTGTGAGGATCTAGGATAGAGCTCAGAAAAGATGATTCGAATTGAATTGAATCGAATTGAATGAATCACCTAGGTACAAACACGAGGCTATATATAAGCTCGACACAAGGCCCTGTAACCAGGTGTTACGCGAAGGTTCCGCGGGTCGCGAAGCGTCCCGAACAGATCCTTCCCGAATTCGGTAGGAGGCAATTCGGTGGCAACCGAAAAGCCAGAATTCGGTGCACGCAACCTACCTCGGTGCTATAACTATAATAAAATATAGGAAAGCACCTAGCCTAGGAAATCAAGCAATTCATGCATGCATATAATAAACCTAAGCTAGGAATAGCATAATAAAGTAAGGCAAGCAAGCATAGCTAGCATAAGCCGTTGTACTCTCACACGTCCCCCCCTCAAAGCTGGGTGGCGTGAGAGACACCCTACTTGACAAGATAGTCCTTGAGAGCACGGCGTGAGTTGCCCATATCAGCTTCTGCAACCCAACTATCCTCAGTGGGGTCGTATCCCTTCCAGCGTATCCAGGCCCTCGAGGGTCTTGCCGTTGCGGCGCCGATGAGTGAGAACGCGCTCGATCTCGTACTCGGGTTCATCCTGTACGAGAACAGGAGGTGGTGGCGGTAGTTGCCGTCCCTGGAAAACTGTTGGTTGGGGTCCTCATAGGGTTTCAGTAGCTGGACTGGAAAGCATTGTACGAGTACTAGAACGAGAATGATTGAACTATGGAACAATTGGGTACAAGTACTAGCCCTAATTGGGTTGTACCCCTTATGGGCTACCCCACTAGAGCCTATACAAATGTATAAGCTATAATGTTCTAACACACCCCCATAGGCAAAGTGGGGAGAACAAGGGGTCACAAGACCAGTCAAGCAAAGCAAAGCAAGCTCAGGGTGGATCACAAAGTCACCACACATTCCGAGCACAAGTTCAAGGCCACAAGGCCAGTTCACATGCAGGAGTACATATATATATAAAAGGCTAGACAAGCAGAGCAGGTGTATATATATATATATGTAATAGTACAAGCAAGGTCAAGAGGTGAGCAAGTGAGGCAAGGCAAGCACAAGACCCAGCTAAGTACAGAAGCGCTGATGATCACAAGGCGCAAGCGCCTTGGTGAAGATATCAGCAGTGTTGGCCTCATAGGCCACATACGCAAGGCGCACCTGACCACGCTGCTGCAGCTCACGAGCAAGGAAGTAGCGGAGAGCAATGTGCTTCGTTCTGTGCTCCAGTCGCTGCTCCGACACAAGGCCAGCATGGCCTTGTTTGTCTACGTATAGCACTGGAGGAGAACGAGGCGGCTCTCCAAGGTCAGTCAGCAGGTAGGTGAGCTAGCGAAGCTCTTGTGCAGCCATGGCTCCTGCGTAGATCTCAGCCTCACAACAGGAGCCGAGAACAGAAGACGAGCAAGTAGCCCGCCACGAAACAGAGCCGGAACTAAGGCTGAAGGTGTGACCCTGTGACGACCGCTGCGTAGCCTGGTCGTCAGCACAAGAAGCGTCTGCGTGCCCAGTGAGGACCACTGGACTCTGCCCTCCAAGGACAAGCCCCATGCCCGACGTACTGCACAAGTAGCGCAACACCCTCTTCGCTGCAGCCATGTGCTCTGGTCTGTGTCTCCTAGGAGCAACATAGCGTGCCAGAATGCTAAGAGGGTATGCAAGGTCAGGTCATGTGCAGGTCATCAAGTACATGAGGCAGCCAACAAGCTCTGGGTACGGGCCACTCGACTCTACGGACTCATCCGAAGGCAGAGCTGAGAGCGAGTGGCGAGTAGGGCAGAGGAGTGGCCTGAGGCGAGGAGTACGTGAAGCCGAAGCGCTGAAGAACCTGCTTGCACCATGTGTGACTGAGTCAAGGTAATGGTGCGGCGTGCTCTGTCCCGGGTGATCTGCAAGCCAAGGTAGCTGCGCAGTTCACCCAGGTCAGTGCACGTGTGTCTCTTCTGCAGCTCGGACTTCACGTGGGCGAGTCAAGCAGTGTCAGCTGTGGCAAAGACCAAGTCGTCGACGTACACGAGGATGTAGAATGGCGGCAGAGAAGTGGCGGTGCGCAGAAACAGCGACGGGTCGGCAGTAGAAGGAGCAAACCCAAGAGCCGCAAGTGTAGTCCTCAGTGTGTCCGTGCCACTACACGCGGTGGCCTGCGGAGACCGTAGACTGGCCGCCGGAGGCTCCACTGGGTGCCAAGAGGAAAAGTCCCAGTGAAGCCAGGTGGGCGGCGTAGCCAGATCTCCTCGTGCAGGCTGCTCTGCAGGAAATAAGTGCTGAAGTCAAGAGAGTGTAGCTCGTAGTCACGGTGAGCAGCTATGTGCAGCAGTACCCGAAGAGTGGTCATCTTCGGGGTGGGAGAGAAGGTCTGAAAGTAGTCAACTCCCTGCCGCTGACTGAAGCCACGAGCCACGTAACGCGCCTTGAAGACAGGCGGAGAACCCGGCAGCCGCTTCACCCTGAAAATCCACATGCCACTGACGATGTTCGCCCCAGGCGGGGGAACAGCGTCAACGTAGGTGCGTGTGGACTTCCAGGAAGCCATCTCTGCGTCCATAGCTGCCTGCCACTGAGAGGAGAAGGGACCCTCTATCGCCTCCGCGTAAGAGCGCGGAGTCGGGATGTCAAGTGCATCCGGGTCTCCCTCAGGGGTAAGCAGTACGGACACGAGATGAGGTGAAGCAGCGGCCAAGCACTGGAACTCCTCCTGCCTGTCCTCAAGGACGTCCGTGCCAAGGGCACACTCACCCCCGACGGACGGAGGACAGACAGACTCAGACTCAGCAACAAGACTGGCGGCGTAGTCTAGGCGACAGCGAGCAGCAAAGTCGACGAGCTCAGCAACTAGGGCAGACGCAGCAGTGGACTCAAAGGAAGGGTCAGTGACAACAGTAGCAAGGAGACGCGTGACAGTAGGGCTGGCAGCACGAAGAGAGTCCGACTCCGGGTCGGCAAGTGCAGGAAGAGAAGACTCAGGAGGAGAAGGTAAAGGGGCACGCAGAGGAGAAGTGGACGGATGCAGAGACATCCGGTGCGTGCCAGGGATAGGAGGAGGACGCTGACGCGAACCGCGACCACTAGTGCGAGCAACACGGACACGCAACGCAGGGCGAGACGCAGGCTCACGACGCTCAGCAAGACCTCCATAAGGACCAGTGTAGGGAGAAAAAGCAAGCAGTTGAGAGGCCGGGTGTCACTGAAACTGTGACGGGACAGGCTCTGGACACTCTAAGGGAGGAGGAGGACTAGTAGAAGGCGGGAGACCAAGAACCTGCTGAAGAAGCGGAACGAAGTACGGTCGAGGCCGCGCGTTGACTCTAGACACAGCAGTGACAGCACCAGTACCTCCAGCGGCAGCACCAGCGCCAGCAGCACCTCCAGCTCTAGTACCTCCAGCACCACCAGTAGCACCCCCAGTAGGACCGCCTCGAGGACTGACAGCAGTAGCCTCCGTGCCAACTCCCGTAGCAGCTCCAGCTCTAGAAGTACCTGCAGGCCCAGCAGCTCCAGTACTCCCGTATGAGCACCTCCGGGACCCGCGGCACCAGCACCCTCAGCAGCAGCAGAACCTCCAGTACCCGCAGCACCTCCAGCTCTAGCAGCTCTCCTCCAGCGCCGGGTAAACCACTCACGCAGCTCCTATGGAGAGAGTGGCTCCCGGCGAGACGAAGCACCCGGAGAACCGCCAGACGCCACACGAGCAAGCCCACCCCCTCAGGCTCCGCACCCCCAGGATCAACACCTCCACGCGTAGCACCCCCACGCTCAGCACCCACAGGCTCAGCACTCCCACACGTAGCACCCCCAGGCTCAGCACCCCCAGACCCAGCACCCCCAGGCTCAGCACCCCCAGTCGTAGTACCCTCGGGCTCAGCACCCCCAGGCGTAGCACCCACATGCTCAGCACCCCAAGTGTCAGCACCCAGGCTCAGCAGCACCCTCAGCAGCACCAGAGTCACCAGCCACCTCAACAGGCTCAACAGCGTCTACTTGGGACACACATGAAGGGGCAAGACCCTGAGGGGGAGGGGGTCTACCGGGGGGGGACCTGGCACAAGGAAGAGCGGTGGCGGGGGGAGGGACGGAGTGCGGTAGGGGAAGAGACGGTAGTAGGGGACCGACTCGTCAAACGTGACGTCCTGAAAGGACAGAACACGGCGAGAGGTGGGGTGGTAGAATTGCCACCCTGGTGCGTCAGGGGGGAATCCTAGGAAGACGCAAGGAGCAGCACGAGGGGACAGCTTGTCCGCAGACAAGTCGCGGACAAACGCCCGAGATCCCCAGACACGGAATGCAGACGCATCGCCAACCTTCCGCGTCCACAGCAAAGCTGGGGAGGTCTCCGGCATGGAGACCGTGGGGTGAAGGTTGATCTGATGCGCCGCGTACCGGACCGCAAACGGCCACAGAAAATGGGGAGCAGCCGCATGCATCATGGGCGTACGGGCGACGTCCATGACCATGCCAATGCGGCGCTCAGCAATCCCATTTTTGCTGTGGAGAGTCGAGAAGCGTGAAGGTCTGGCGGATGCCTCGTGCACGACAGTAGGCTTGCAGAAGGCCAGAAGAGAACTTTCCGCCTCTGTCAGAGTGCAAGACGCGGAACAGGAAAGTCCGAGCCGAAGCTCTGCCTGAGCTGGAGACGAGCTGCGGGATCCAATCGATCAACACCTCAGTGACATCACCCTTGCAGCGCAAGGGAAGACTGTGGTGTAACGCGAGTAGTCGTCAACCACCAGCACGAAGTAGCGCTCGTGACCCTGTCCACGGATGCGGGCTGAGCCCCACACGTCCATGTGAAGCGTCTGCAGCGGAGCCTCTGTCGGAGGAAACTGAGTGGAGTGAGGGGCAGCCCGCTGCCGCCCCTCAACACAGGGGACGCAGGTAGGGCCAGGCCCCGGAGGAAGGGGAGGGAGGCGGGGAAGACCAGAGATAAGGACACGGGAGGCCATGCTTTGGAGACGAAGCAGCGAGGGGTGACCAAGGCGGTGGTGCCAGAGGAGAGTCTCGTGAGACAGGAGGCGACACGAGCAGGGGCAGACTCAGGACCAGACCTGGACGCTGCAGCAAACACCTGACTCGACGCAGCTACCTGACCAGACGCAGTGACTGGAGGAGACGCAGTGGTCAATGTGTACAGGCTTGACCCCGGCCGACGTGTAAACGTGGCCAAGTGTCGGCCTGTCCGAGCGTCCGTGCAGTGGGTCACCCGCTGACTCGCGGGAGTGAACTGGTGAACCCCCGCATCCTGTAGGTCAGCACCACTCACCAATTTCGTAGAGAACGAGGGGAGGTAAAGACCTGACAGGGTGCCAGAGGGGGCCGCCGACACGGGAGGACAGTGGAGAAGTGAGCAAGGACAGGATCCCCAGAGGGTCTGCCAGAGAGACTGCAACTGGCCGACCAAGCGGCGTGAGTGTGGTGCGGTCTCGAAAGAAGGAGCGAGAAGCCCCCGAGTCAAGTGTGAAGATGTGGGAGGCCGAAGCCGACGCAGTACCTGAGAGCGCATACTCACCAGCACCTAGAGCAGCAGCCTCGCTAGCACCTAGAGCAGTAGCCTCACCAGCACCTTGAGCAGTAGTCTCAATGCTCGGTCGGGCGGAAAACACCGGTAACAGTCACCCTCATCACTAACAGTCACAGCATACATGACAGCAAGAATAGCATCAAAGTCAAGGTCAAAGACAGCTACTCCCGCCCTAGATAGCTCGCCCCAGCGAGGGATCTCAGTGGCCTCAGGGAACTGGTGACGCCAAGCGTCCGTCAGGCGGCCAAAGCAGCGCTGGGTGGAGTGCGCACCCCCGCACTGATCACCTGCGCGGTCGTCGGTGCGTAGGACGTAGGTGCACGGACCAGTACCCCCACCCCGCTGGCGTGCAGCGTACCACTCACGGAGCTGCTGAGGGGGGGGATGTCACGCGTGCGGTGCTGCTGCTGCTGATGCTGGCGTTGACCACCACTGGAGCCGACCCTCTGTGCACGCGCCACCCCGACCAGGTCCACATCCTCTGCTGCCGCCTCCTCCACCTCCGCCACCTCCGCCACCTCCGCTCCCACCGCCACCGCCGCCGCCGCCTCCGCCTCCACTGCCGCCACCAACACCTCCACCCCCGCCACCACTCCACCACCACCCCCACCCCTCCACAGCCTCCACCGCCACCTCCGCCACCCCCGCCAGCCCCTCCAGCGCCCTTGCCCCCCTTGCCCTTGCCTGTGTGGCGTCTCCCGCTCAGGGCAGACGCAGCACGGACCGACTCGAAACCAACGAGGTCGACCGCAGCAGCAGAGGCAACAGAGGGCAGGAGGGGGGAGGGGAACACCCCTCAAATACGGGGGTGCGAGGGTCACCACGAGAGGCTCCTACACGACTATCTTCTCTGCTGCTAGGAGGGCCTTCTCGAGGAGGTCAACGGTGAGAGTGGTGGGGCAAACTGAGAGGAAGTGGTCCCTGACTACGCTCAGAGAGTCGGGGAGGCGGGTGACTATGTAGTAGAGGGTGATGTACATGGGGGGGGGGTTCTTGGCGCAGAACTCAGCAGGAAGCGCAGCGCGGTAGCGAGTGTCACTAGTGCGGAGGTCCGTAATAGGTCAGCGACTGTGGGGAAGGCAGCAAGGTCAGGGAAGAGGTACTGTAGCATGAGGCGGCTCAGTGCAGCAGTGGCAGGGGAGGAGTAGCTTGCAACTACAGCGTCTTACAAGGTCTGAGCACTCTTGTACTCGCTAAAGTGCGCACGCCTAGAGGTAGGCAGGTGGCGACGCACAGCAAGACGTGCAGCAGCATCGCGTGTGGCCCACTGTGAGCAAATAGTGGCGTCAGCATCAGCAGTAGGGGCAGGAGAGGCGCCAGAGGTAAGTCAAAGAGGAGAGACCGTCTGCCCTATCGCACTGTAGGAAAAGCTGCAGATGATCTAGCAAGACGTCAAAGTCAATAGCCCACCCTCAGCGTCAAAGCGAGGACACTAGGGGTAGCCATGACTGCAGTAGACTAGCAGCGCAAACAGTAGGGTAGGGGCACTGCTGTTTATAGATGCGCTGCTCTTACGGACATGGCGGCTTGGGGGGCTCGGCGGCTCGGCGGCTCAGCAACAACT